>OZ023169.1:18555894-18645894 GCA_963678695.2 Diplodus puntazzo
AGTTTCAGGTTGAAAAAATTATGAATCGTATCATTTTTCTTTTACTAAAAAATGAAAACGGGTCCCACAGACCCGAACACCATACAAGGGTTAATGATGGCGCGAGGATGACTCACATGCAACACTGATTCACTTTACAATAAACTCTTAATCACAGCGGCTGTTATCATCCCCTTTGTGTTGATAAAGTACCGGACTCTGCTAAGACTTGTGTTAAATACATGCAAAACATTTACTCAGCACGACTTTCTACGTCAGTGATGTTTGTTATTCCACAGTGCAGGCAGCTTGAATTGAGCAGTATTGGTCCTTATGGGATATTAGCAAAGGTCTGTGATGTGTCATATTCCACAAACCAATCACATAATTCATTACAGAAATAGTCAAGTTGATAAAAGAGTTAGAAGTTTAAAAAAAATGATACCAAACTATGCAACGGATATATATAAATTGGCAAACTGTAATTTTAATCTAATCATTACATTTGAATATTTTCAATTATTTACAATGACGCCAAATAAAAAAGGAGAGCTCGAATGCTAAGATAATGTTCTGCTGCTGTAAACAGTTAATATTTCACCGCTTCTCGATTGATCTGCAACCGTGCAGCTGATGGACAGTGAGAACCTGCAGGGACATCGGCCAAATTTGAAAGCAAAATAACACATTAGATAGCATTAGCATTTAGCCACTTCCTAGCTAAGATTGTGTCGGCAGTGTGTTTAATTTTTCTAAGGTAAAATATATATATACAATATGTGCAGCGATATGTTACAATTCATTTCCACTGTTCCTGTTGTATAACACTGAACAGTAAAGTTAACTGAATGATGGGATAACAAAATCTTGGAATACAAACCGTAGTCCGGCCATATTTTCACTATCCAGCGTCTTTACAGTTTCTGATCAATCAGAAAGTGGTGATAACGATTTGTCAGATTCCCTACGTTTGCTCCCTACGTTTACCGCCCCTACATTTAACCCTCCCACCCTGAGCGTGAATCATTTTCTGGTTTGATTCTGGTCTTTTATCCCTGTAGGGTAGTCTAGTCGACCCACACACACTCTCTGCGCTGTTTTCCACGTTTGTTAAATTATACTTACATCTGTCAGAGACCTGCAGGATGGATCATGTCATAAACTGCACTGTTGAAACAGGGCACTCATAATCCGTCCTGACATCAAACCGAAGTCTTGTGTTTTCATAGTGATTCAACCGCCAGGGATAGCGTTAAACTGAAACATACCCATCTGTTTCTTTCTGTGTGCCAGCACGTCAGATCGGGTTAAAATCCGGACGGGTTTAAGCGACGGTGAGGCCGTGGCGTGATCCCACACCGTCTCAACTATCCAGTGTCATGTTCACATGCTCCAATGAGTTTATCCTCTTTCTCAGTTGAGCTGCAATGACTCAAAAACACACAGAGATTTTGGAGCAAAGCGTGAAATACAACCCAGATATTGTATCTGTTAGTTGTATGTGAAGCTCGGTGGGCTAAAATATTTCCATTTTAGATATTTACGTTCCCCAGAACCACAAGTATGATATTTTAGATCAAAGTGTGGTGCTGGAAGCTCACAATAGTGTCTTCTTTTTCTAAAGATCAGAGACGGGTCAACATTTGACATTTGTTTTAGAATAAAAGGTAATTCAGCTTCTTTGGCTTGGGTTTGGAATGATTTGTGCTGAAGCTGCGATGAGAGAGCAGGATCTGTGCAGCTACGTCTATACACAAGGTTGTTAATTAATCTGACTTAATAAAAGGAAGGAAATCAAACAGATACATAAAGGCAGCGCTCAGAAAGCAAGGAACTGTTGCTTTTACACTTCAGTTTTTTCATTAATGACATTTGGTAGCAGGCTAGCTGTTTCCCTTTGTTGCCAGCTTCAATGCTAAGCTATGCTAACTCTAACTCTCCGCCTGAATGAGCACAATTGTTTTTCCCCAAATGTTGATGTTTGTGCTCCACACAAGGTTTAAATAAGAAGGACTGCAGGAGCTCAGATGATGGAACGACATCATAATGCATCAATAACGCTGCATGTTATATTCCTGATCTCCTCGCTTTAGGGAGACTCATCTCTATATTCTGACACAAGGCTGCCCAAAGTGGGCCCATGAGCCAAAGCTGGTACGCCATAATGTTTGATTTGGCCCGACAGATGTTTTAAACAATTTAGATTAATTTTTAAAACATTAGAATATAAATTTCATGCCTAAATTTATGCTGATTTGTTTCCGTGAGGTTAAACTGGTTAAACAAGTCAGTCATTTAGGTCAATTAAGGGAACTTGGGATCTTAACTTAGCTGTGAACAGAGTTTTACTTGGCTCGTGATATTAGGCTATTAAATTTTTTTGATTGTCTGTGTTTATTCTGATCCCGTAGACAGGGAAGAAAAAAAACTCACAACAACAACAGGATCATTTTGATGAGAATGAATGGAGCTGGAAAAGTAGCCTGTGGTCAATCCATACCGGTTAATTGAGGCAGTTTGGGTCGAAGTGACTTAAAAGCTGCAGTCCTCCTCGACACTGATGGCCGTCCTATAAGGGACCCTCAGTAAAGCCCTCTGGTCTTTTGATAGGACGTTCGCCAGCGTCCTTTGGGGCTGCTTCACCCCCCACAATAAACAGGCAGCCCTTTGTCACTGGGAGTGAGGGGGTCTGAAGGGTTGCTCCTCGTTATTATTTTCTAAAGTAATTATACCTTATTATCTGTGTTTACTCTGGCGGGGGTGCGAGCGTGCAGGTGTGGGCTATTCGGCGTCGGGTTGGCAGTCTC
Source organism: Diplodus puntazzo (assembly GCA_963678695.2). Lineage (NCBI taxonomy): Eukaryota > Metazoa > Chordata > Actinopteri > Spariformes > Sparidae > Diplodus > Diplodus puntazzo. The sequence goes on from OZ023169.1 coordinate 18,558,681, forward strand.
AGAGTGGTGAACGCACTCCGAGTGTCTTTTTTTTTTTTTTAATCTCTCCCCTCCATCTTTACTTGGAGGTTTTGGGGGGATTTAGAAGTAGTATTGTAGCCCCGCCGATAATTTCAGCTCAACAAAAGAAACGTGCAATTAGGGCTATTATAGTAGCAGCTGCACGCTTCCTAGCTGTGCGGCGACAGCTTCGTCTTCTCCCTGGCTCGGCGGTGAGGGGATTGGAGAGGGTAGAAGAGCAGGGCCTGCAGCGGTGGGGAGAGAACGCTGGAACGGTCACAGTAGCCTCCAGTGTTTGGAGAAAGGAGAGGAAAATATAGCCTGGGAGGCTGGTGTGTTTCCTCAGTATAGACACAGCAGGGACTCTCGCCCACAGCCTTGTGGGCCTTGAGAACAATGGATCTGCCATCTCCCAACATGAAGTGTTATGAAATAGTCCTCGCTACAGTTCCATTGGCTGATCTCTTGCATGAAGTCATGTGGTGTCAGAACTGCGTGGGCCGAGGGGAAAACGGTTTGCAAATAAGAAAATGCTTTTTTCGAAGAATCTCGGCTTTAAGAATCGGTTTACAGTATTCGGAGCGCTCAGAAGTTCCCACAGAGCGATCCAGAGCGTAATCTGGTGAAAGTATTACACGTGGCTTGGGTTTCTGTGTGAATACTCAACTTCTCTACCGCAAAATCAAGGATAGAAAACTGCCCTTATAAAAAGTAAGCCATTGTTTATAAGATTTGAAACGCGACCTCTTCGATGATGCCAGAATAATCACCCAGCAGACGGTTATTCTCCTCCCTCTAAGTCAGTCAATATCAGCCACAGCGAGCCTTCTCGTACATGTCAAGGTGAATCATGTGGGTCACAAAGGAACAACAAAAATGCGTGCGCAAATTAAATTCAGGATTAAATGGGATCAAAGAAGAAGTAGCGCAGAGACGCTGTGTGAGGTTGAAATGTTGAGGGCCAATCGAGGCCCTCATGGCGTCAAACACAAGGGACCAATCTCATGCTCTCAGCACAAACAAAATGGTCACAGGTCCTCCTCTGTTGCTCTCACTTAACGATTCTCTCACTCCACTGACTTCCCAACCCTTAGAATAATCATCAGGCTCAGGGCCCTTAGTTTCAAGGGCATAAACAGATCGGGGTATCGCGTATGTATGAGTTAGAGCTCTTTAAGTTCACTTGATGAATATGTGACCTTGCTTTATTCTCTTCTGTACTCACCAACAACATATTTATTTTCTTTATTGACATGTCTATCAGTAGCAGCTGGAGCATTGTCTTTCAATCACAATATGGGCCCAGGAGAGCAGTGGGGCTGTGATATGCAGCTGATTGGGATAATAACTGGTAGTAAACAGGGATTTTGTTTTATCCCAGAGGAGAACGGGAGACTGTTAGATGCTTGTCGGCGTGCTTTTCCTTTGCCAACATCCAAACGCTTGACCCGAGCTAACAGATTTCCACGTCCACCTCTTCCAGCCGCCGGTGCCAAATCCTGAGTGTAACACTCAAAAGTGCAGATTGACTCTTTCCAAATATAACCAGCAAATAGTTGCTGGTAAATCAGATCCACAAGAGGAGACGAACAAAAGCTAGCAGGAACGGCCACCCAGGGGCCGGAGGCACGGTGGGAAACATATTCTAAATGTGGCTGAAATCATTATTATTATTCTGGAACTACAGTTATAAAAAAGGTGCAGCATTCAAACTTCCCCTGATTAAAAGTCTATAAATATTACGTGTGGCATTGACAGGTTTAAAGATCTGTGATGACCATTTAATTTAGTCTGTTATTCCCTCAGCTACACAACAACAACAACTATGTCGAGTCAGACATGACTTTATAAAGAGGATTTCTGTCAGTGTATGAACCTTTATTGAGGACACTAGATGACGACAGCAGCTTTTTTTTCACCCTGCTGCCATCTGAACCACCAGACTACAGAGCAGCTTCTTCTTCAGGCTGTGAGACTCCTGAATTCATTCTCCACTCTTTAAAATAGTTTGTTTTATTGTAGTTGTCCCCGTGATTTGGCATAAAAGAACTAAAGTTTCCTTTTTGCCACAAATGAAGCTTGATTCATGTGGAGCCAACGTTCCTGTCGCACTTCATGCAGCTTATCGAGTGTTTGAGTGCAAATAATTCCATGTTATCCAGAGAACTAACGGTTGCATTAATTAGATTCAGCGGATTCAAAACCTTCTTTGTCTCGACTGAAGCTGCACCAAATGGTGATATAAAAGGAAAACACAAAGATGATGCGTACATGCAGTCCTTACAGTAAACATATTTAGGTTACTTTTCACTTTCAGGAGGCAGAGGAAGGATGTTTTCAGGATGAAAGCTGCTCTTGCAGCTTTGGTCTTACTGGCATCCATTTCACCTCATTAGGACCCTGCGACTGAGAGTCGACAAAACACTGAGAGAAATCATTTTGCTGGGGGAGTGTGGCGGGGATAAATTGGCCTCTGGTTCAGTACAGGAGTCCCCGCTGTGCCAAGCGGAAGAGAAGGGCCTGGCTGGCAGTAGGGGCAGGCCCGGGCAAGGCAGGCTGGGAGGCCCCATGCCGAGACCCCCTCCCTGCCTCTGACAAACACGGCAGTGGATAATCTCTCCTTCAGGGACTCGGCCCTGCGCTGAGGGGCTGAGAGGGAAGGGGGCTGTTCTACAGCACAGTGCAGAAGAACTGCCTCTGTATGTGTGCAGCATGTGCCGCAAACACACACTTATTTGCATTGCATGTACTTCCACTGCACACTGCGTATGTGAATGTCCATTTCCTCCTGTGTCTGTTTCCTTTTCCCTCTCCCTCTCGTCACTCTGACAGATCAATAAACTGAGACTTACAAAGAAAGTACGGCTGCAACAAAATGATCACGAATGTCTCTGATAAATTCTGTTGAGCAGTTGAACTTGATTGATAATGTTGAAAATACATGTATCTCCAAACAAATGGACAATGTTTTGGATGGCAAAAACATGCTGTCCATTACAAGTAGGCTGGGTTGACTCGGCAGGTGTGCCTCCGAGATCAACAGCTCCTACAAAGGCTGTTGTAGATTTGAAGATCTTTTACCCAAACCCGGAGTCATCTTCAATTCACAAACTAATAACTGCCAGGATGGGTTTAATTTATGTAACAAGGACTAAGAGTAGCCCAAGAACCAGGTTAAACAGGGACACCGGTGACGCTGCATGAACTGATGTGATGTTCCTGTAATTACTGAAGAAGTGCAGTTCAATTTCTTCAGGTTATATTACGAGGACGACTCTGCAAGATCAGATTAAATATTACGAAGCTGTTCAACAAAAAAGGTGAAAAAAACTCAAATGCAGTTTGTGAACAGCAGTGAATGTCTTACATATAAATGGCATCGTGTGGACATTAGCAGTAAAAAAAGACTCAAAGGAACGTTTTTCTCTAAACACTTTACTTCCATCAATATTTCTTACAAAAAAAAAAAAGAAAAAAAAGAGAGAAACAAATTACAGCCTCAAATCTCCTCCGGTGGTTTGTGTGGTCAGCCACTAATATTCAAATATAAATGTCCATATCCAATGTCATCAGATACTGAGAGGCCCCATCAGCTGTTATGATGTCTCCATCTTGTAACCATGTTTTTCCAGCTCGGCCCTGCGGGGAGGAAAGAGGAAAATAGAAAGATCAAGTCAGGAGAGATGATTACAGGTGGGTGGCTGAGGCATAAGTACCCTCGGCTATTGATTGTGAGAACCATTAAGAGATGGGAGTGAGAAAATATATAAATATTGCATAATGCGTGCAGCTATGGATTTGATGATTACATATATGGCAGCTGTGCCCTTTAACTATAATGATATCTTTAAAGAACAGCTTAATAGCAAGGCTATCATAATTGTCCCAAATAAAACAATAGCATATTACTGTCCATAGCGTACTCAAATAAAAACAGACCAGCCACTTACCTACCAACAGTTATTGATTATTCAATAAGTGTAAGTGTGGGCCTTCAACGCATGACTACTCTTATAGATTAATTTGATGTGTAATGCAGAACTCCACTCAAAGAATAACACTGTTGATAACACTCAGGATAGTTAAAGAAGTTGTCTTCCCTATTTTTGTTTTCAATGTGTTTATGGCACAATTTCTGAAGTGAACATACAGCAGCAATTAACAAGACTAAGCTATTGAAAAAAAATCTGCAAAATAAGAAATAAAAGGTTTAATAATTTTATAAGTAGCTTACTCGAAGATGTGTTAATGTAGGTTTTTTGTAGGTTTTTAAACATTCTGCAAGAACTTATGAGGAAATTATTTTTTTCAAATATCTAAAAGTCACTTTACAGTCATTTTGGACTGTGGATCATAACTGTTGCTGTGTTGAGATGACAAGTAGTAAATCTATATTGATCTCCAAAAGATGACTTGTTTCAATATCCTGCGTATGTCAAAATTAAATGAGCAATCGATCATTTTGTTGACCTGCTTTTTTTACCTGCTCCTGTCATCATATTTTAACACCGTCTTACCACCTGTACTTGTTTCGGTGTTTGCGGCTGTTTTGCTTGATCACTCATGTTTCTTAATTCTTAATCGTGAACATTTAAATAAGATATTATACAACAATAATTGTCAAATATATCACACTTTGGTTTTTACAGCACTGCCAAGTTAACAAAACAATTGTTAACAACACATGATTTAAAAGAAGCCAATCGTTCAGTAAAATCTGGAAATATTTCAAGGATCAATAACTTGTGACTAACTGATTGATGTACTTATCTGTGGACACATGTTGGGTGTACAGTTGTTTGTGCAGATTAATGAATCAAAGCGCTGTGTGTCTCATGTGCGAGGTTGTTCGGCCTGCAGCTGTGTTGTGGTGAACTTCACATCCAGACTGACTCCAACCACTTAGTGCCCATTTTGTTTTCACAGCAGCTATGATTCAGCTGCACCCAGAACTTAACTTGACCTGCTGAACTTGACACACAGACAGCATAGAAGATACCAGATAATGTTACCTCAGTTGATTTGAGAAATCATCCTCTACATTGTCGTCATCCCAGTTGTCTTCCCAGACATGAGCATCTTCATCCTCATCCAGCCCCGTCCAGTCTAAACACAAAACATTAAAATGAACCAACATCAGAAAACAAAGTACAGCAGCAGGTTTGTCGGAAACTGTCACACAGAAAGAAAACACCTCGACTTCACTGTAGCTTTCTGTTTACCTGAACAGATAACACAGCTTGGTTATAACCGTATAAGTATAAGTTCATATTATCTAGCTAGCAAGCAAACGTTAGCAAAGAAGCTAAAGTGCGCAGGCTATCATAACACCCGAGATGTAAATGCTAAATAACAAAAGCACAATGGCTGTGACACGCGAAGACTGGCAGCTTCGAGTTAAACTGCAACTTAAGTGTTCAGGTTAGCTTATATAAATTAGCTAGCTGTGGTGTTGACAGTAAATTCGCTAGCTGATGCTAACGCTAATAAGGCTAGGCTAGCTGAGTCACTGCAGCAGGGCCTAGCACAGAGAAAAGCCGCACCAGTTCAGTTCCCAATGGGCAGTAAAAGTACAAACAAGAGCGAGAATAATCTGAATCATTTACCTTCGGCTGGGAATTCTTCAAACTCATCGTCCTCCTCCAGTAAGCCCAGGTCCACGGTCTGCTTCTTGTCTGACATGTTAGCGGTGTGTCGCTGTGTTGCTGTCGGGTAATGAATGGCTGTAGCAGGAGGACTTGTGGGAGGTTGACACTGTTCGAGCGGATAGAAGTTGCGCTAACTGCGCAGGAGTGCGCAGCAATAACCGTGCTGTACGGCAAGGCGAGGTAAGACACTTTTAACAAGCGGCACATTTTATTACATATTAACTCATTGTGATTCACATTAATATGCACGTAGAGTCACGCAGGGAAGGTTAAAACCCTCACAGTCACCTGTCAGACAGCACTGAAACAGAATCTCACCTACAGTTAGCTTGATTAAATACACATGTTATCAAAGATGGCCTTATGTTACTATTAGGAATCAGTATCTGGTGGGGATATAAATCCTCTAACTGATATATAGTTGGAGTTATATTGAGTTTAAAAGTTCAAAATACAAAATAACCCAGAGGTTCCTCACATGTCCACTGGAACAGGTGAATCTTCAGTCTGATTTGTTTTTAGTGTGTCAGTTTTATCTCTATCCAATTTTTAATAAAGATAGTATAAGATTTGCATGTACATCATGTGAGATCAATCTGCACCACATGGTTTGTGGCTCCATGGGAATTTCTTTAGCTGCATGTTTTGCACTGTCCATAACATAATTTAGTTTACACACACACACACACACACACACACACACACACACACACACACACATTGTTATTGTGTGGACGTGGATTTTCTGGGACTGGCTCCAGACCATAGCTTCGTCAAAAAAAGCGAAAAAAAGACTTCAAGATTAATTTGGTTTGATGTGAACTTGCAGACCGTCAAGCAGTGTTTCGGCTGAAGCATCTGTTTTCAGCATAGACGGTTTTCAGTAACAGTGGTTCGGCATTCAATGGGTGTCGCAGCGCTTACAAAGTACTTGCAAATATTTGGGAAAACAGAAAACTCTTTCTCTCTCCCCCTCTGAACGTCTCTCCCACAGCACCACTAAGGCCACGTGCAGTTTCCCTCAAAACATATGCACACAAGTCCGTCAAATTCAGGCAAAGATTTTTCATTTAGGAACAAATGCACATTGTAACCCATGTGGCCTGTTCGAATAATGAAGCGGCAGCCACAGCTTAGGATGTATTTTAGATAAATGAGAGCGCGCATTTACCGCAAAACCACTTGCACCACAATGAAAATTGCTCTGCAGCTGTCATATGTTGACAGACGGAGCAAACCTCAACTTAGGCTCGACGTACTTATTCTATTTTCAAATTATTTAGTAATCATCCTAAGCCTTTACACATGACAATGCCACAACGCTCGGAGGGAGGAGGAACAAGACGTGGAGAGAAAGTGCAGGAAGTAAATGCCACTGTGTTTAAAAAAGCCTCGTTCCAGCTCGATGTAGGGAGGCTTATTAAAAATGCAGGTTTTAGTTATTGAGGACAGTTTAAAACAGAAGATCACGTCTGCACACAAATTAGATGAAGTAGCAGTTCTTCAGAATAAAAATACTGTTTTCATTTGAAGGCATGATTGAAGGAGTGAGACTTGCTTCTTGTTACCGGCTGCAACTCATAATTATCATCTCTGATTAGTCTGCAGATAATTCTCTCATCTCACTGGTCAATTGTTTTATTTAGAAAATATTGAAATGTATTGAAAATAGTTAAAGAAGAAGCCCACAAACCATTTCTGGAGCTGTTCGAAAACCACTGAAAGAAAAAGCATGAAAGAGCTTCTCCTTTTTGATCCAAGTCCATAAGCCCTGAGTTCCCAAATTGATTTTAAAAAAACATGATTGTCACCCTTTTTTAAAAATCATCACTGTGGCTGCTAAACTAAAAGCACAAGCGTCTGAAGTGGGAGCAGGAGTCTGAACGCACCTCAAAGTTGTGAATAACATCTCTTCCCATTAATTTGGGATCTTGGGCCGTCTGGAGAGTGGGATTGTGCCATTTTAGTTTTTTTTTCTCAGTTGTTTTTTTACATTTTAAAACATGTCCCCAAAACATGGGGGGAGTAGTTAATCACTGTCTTAAAGATACCTGTCAGTGAATGGTCAGATAAGACAGCTAAGACATTTAAAGGAAAAAAAAAAGGAAATGATTGCACTTGAGAAGCTGGAATAAACACATTTTTGCTTGAGAACTGATTCATCAATTATCACACACACAGGCCCTTCAGTCATCAGCTGCTCTCACGACGACTTTAACAACATTTATGACGGCAGAATAAGTTTGTGTCACGACGTCCATTTATAGGATTGAAACGATGGTTCCAATCAGATTTAATGGCTGTAAGCTATACAACGACAGCTGGACAGGCCACTTCTGTCACAAAATCAGAGAATTTGATTTATGAATGATACTCTGTCTGTATTTGGAGCTGCTGATCTCGGTGCCCGCGTCACTCAGTCTCAGGTGCAGGTGAAGCCCTGGGAAGTGACTGCGACGTCCTCCCCAGCATACCTGAGACTGCAGTTACACCGCGCCTGGCGCCTGGAGTCTCTCTGCTCGGGTAAAATAGGAGGCGGAGGAGGTGGAGGAGGCGGAGGAGCGGGGAGGGGAAGACCACATCTCCACTATAACTTACGTCTGAGTAGCAGCATCACATTTCTGTCCTTTCACAAAGCCCTCTGGGAAAGGACAGGTCGGCAGCCGCTGTAAGTACACTGACAGAGACAGACGGGGCAGACAGAAGAAGACTCCAGCTGAAGCCTGCTCGGCCAGTCTGACGTCTGCCCCCCTCCGCAGCCTCCCCTCCACCGGCTGCCTGGCTCTTTATCACAAGGCCCGGCTCATGATATGGCCTAGAGGCGGTGCACAGTGAGAGGTGGATGGATGGAAATGGGTGGAGAGAAGAGAGAAGTGTGTGTGTGTGTGACCAAATAATCCAGATCACCAGCTCAAAGAGAACAGACAGGACGTCTTCTTCATGTCAGAGAAAGTGACAGCTCACAGGAAGACAGCCGGCTGTCTGCAGCCTCGTATACCTGCGGACACTTTGTCTAGACACCTCCTCTCCAACAGCTACACTTTGCATTGCCATTCTCCTCCGACTCAAAATGGAGGCTTCCTCTGGTGCCACTCAAAGCCGAGCATGCCTCGGAAAGTTTAGCCGTCTCCGAGCTTCATTTTGTTTGCGAGAGCTGTGAAGTATTAAGGCGAGGAAAAGTAACGGGATATGCGGGCTTAAAGAAATGCCCTTAGACATACAAGAAAGTGATCATCGTGGATTAAGGGGACTTAGCCAGCCAATTAATGAGGCAAATCCAAGAGAAAACATGTAAGCTTTGCTCCTAGGAAATCTGCAGATGGAGCGAAATGCTTCCAGGATATGTCTGTCAAGATCGTGTATTAAATTTAATCCCAGCCAGTCAGTAAGTCTACTCCATTGTGTGTTGTGTGGTAGACCGAGTCTCTCTTTTCATATACATCCAACAGAGAACTGTGGATCTGGTGAATTCATGCGGAAACGGAAGCATCGACAATCGATCAACATTCCCACAGGTGTCAGAATGAGCATAAAAGTGGAACAAATAAAGGATCTCTGTGTTTGTTTTGCTTCACAGAGTCATTTTCTGGGGGTCTCATTCATTGAGACGTCTGTCATGACGAATTTAAGTTTCATATTTTCCCCCCTGTCCGTCTTGAAAAGCTCTGTCATCTTGGGCTTGAGGTACAGTTTGCCAGGAGGCTAATGGCCCTTTATGACAGTACAATCTGATGCCTGTCCCGGCTCGCCTCCAGGTAATCCTGTCCACCTCGCCGGCTTAGCCCTGCTCGGGCTTAAGTTGCATATTTTGTTTTTATCAGGACACTGCTGATAAATGCTATCAGCGAGGGAGAAATGAAATATGGGGGGTCCAGCTCCATTTTTTCGCCCGAGCCCCTTGGTTGAAATCTAGAGTGGAGGAACAATGACACCTCTATTGGTGGAGCGAGAGCGTCTGTAGGCTCAGAACAAACTCCCAGTCCTCATTAATCGTTCGTTACCAGTGTTATTTAATATCATTACCAACACTGAGATGATACAAATTCCACACCCAGGCGTCAGATTTTTAATTTCTTTGCATAAATGCATGTTAATCCTGCCGCTCGGAACACTTTCAATCACAATTACAGCTGCAGTACTTTTAGACCTCCAAAATATCATTTAATAAAATGATAAAATTACATGCTAATTTATTTCCAGTAATGTGCGCTAATAGTGTACTGCCTCTGTGTCCGCGGTCCAATGCCATGGACCTATACTGTACGTGAAAAGCACTTACACACTCTTACCATAGGTGATAACCCCCTCTGTGAAAAGCACTCTTATTGGAAGTACCCATTATCTGCAAAGTCTGTCCTCATGCTGACACCAAGTCATTAGCTTAAGCTGTCCTCTGTGTAAAATCATTGTTAATTTCTTTGGCAGTGGTGCGTTTGTGTGGAGAACTGACACGTATTTTCATTGACTGCTGCAAATAAATTACAGGTAAATGACGTGGTGGAAGCCACAGATATGAAATGATACGTGTACTGCATGTAAGGGATGTCGCAATATACTGTATTGACGATAACCGTGATAAAAAACAAAAATACTGATATTCTGTGACCAATCCGGTGCAGATGTGAGGCTTTGCGAGTCTTTTGTCATTTTGTACACTGTTGTATTGTAGCTGTAGCTACAGCAGTGCGATGATTAATGGCCACGCATCATACAGTTTCTACTCCACCTGTTTCTTCAGCGGACTCCCTACAAAATAAAAGTCATCAATAAAGTCTCAAATATCATAAATGTGCTGAGATATAAAACAACGACGTGCATCACCAATGTCCATGTAGAATGTAGAATAGTGTTATTTTGCAGCCATGTTGGTTTTGACCCATAATGCTTCTCACCCATGACATCACTACTACACTAACTAAACTGTGCTCCGTTTACATTCTTCATTAAATAAACCTCTCACATAAAAGGCAATACATTTTTAAACTAAAGTCCCCTTTAGACACTCATCTTATCAACCTCTCTAACACCTTATTTATTACATTTTTAATAACTTTTGAATGGCTTTATAAACTCAAATAAACACAAATCAATGATTGAAATATACACAATAAATAGTCTCTGATAAAGTTACAGCAAAGGCTACAGATTCTCTCTCCGACGCGTCCTACTTTCACAATGCTTGTCAATTAATGGCAGTGTGATGATCATTGTCCTTATTTAGATCAATAAGGTTAAATGATGCATCTTTTCTCTCCTTCATTCTGTTTGAGCGTTGTTAATTTGGGCCTGAGGTGCATCTATTGTGCCGTCACGTGTCCAAAGACCAGCACCACAAAAGGGCTTTGTAATAGACGACACGTGTCACCTGGAGTAAAGCTGCTACCTGGATTTATAACCTTCTCTGCGCTTTCATTATATACTCCTTAAGTTGTTGTCTTTTTCTTTTAAGAGGATGATTACCGGCTGTTTGTTGCATCCATATCTTTCGTCCCTCACGGGTCTCCTTTCTCCCATTTTCCTCCCTTTTCCTCGGTCCTTTCCTTGCATTCCTGTCACAGAAGCAGACACACCTTTTTCTCTCTGTAGTTACAGTCGTGGTGTATCAGAGCATGCGTGTCGCACACAGCGGGGGGTGAGCGAGTGAATAACTGACAAGACCTGTTCTGCTCTGCCCCGACACCTGTCAGAGCCTCGTCTGTCATCTGTGTGCAGAGATGGAAATGAGCAGGAGTGACACAACATGCCAGAGGTGGCGGTGACGGCTCGTCTCCCTCCGCCGACTTCTAAATCAGTTGCACAGCTCGCGGCTCGTGTGCTGGCTGGGTAACAATAATTATCTACTCCCAGCTTTCAGATGAACCTTATTTGTAATGCGGTGATGTCACGCCACTTTGACATTTGAGTTGGACGTGGCGTGGCCAGAATATGTAACTTTTGAGGGAAGAAATTACTAATTATTTCTCTCTCAAATTAAAAGCCGTCTTCATAAGCCGCAAAATGCAGCATTACTCAGTTCAACAAACTCGGGGTTTTGCTATTGCAGCCTGGATTTTATTACTCTTTGATGCAGCTGTTATATTAGCGAAGCATTGTAGCTAGAAGTCCTGGGTTACTCAAGTCAAATCAAATGTAGTTCCACAGGAATGTGTCCTGAAACCTTTGACTGTTTTGAAGTCACTGGTTTCAGACAAGGTTAAGAGTTTTTCACGTTTTGTTCCACGACATAAATAAGCCGATAAGAGCCGGATGTTTGAGTGTACAAAGCATCAGCGCATCTCAAAAACAGTTGGTTGCTCAAACGCTGCTAAATGCAGTTTGTTGATCACATTTAACTCATCTGCTCCTTAGTCCAGCTAACGTTAGCCTTTTTACTGAAAATCTAAAAAACAGTTCATCACGCAGCACTCCGTATCTGTAAAACATTAACATGTCCCGGTATTCAACATTCACAAAGAAAACTGTCCTTGTTTTACCACAATTAAAATAATAATTGTTTGCCACTCATTATTACTTAACCCTAATATAAAAACAAACAATCAGAAATGGCCTCAAAATGATTTGTTAAACTATCTGAGTCATTAGGTCCGGTGACATCTGGAGAGTCTAGAAGTGCCGAATGATAGAATTATTCACGCCACTGTGCCAGGATTTCTCTTTATTGATCCATGTCGATGAGGCCAGTCGTTCTTTCCGACAGGACCTGTCAGCGTGCCAATGTTTAGCTGCCACGTCGAAGAGCGAGTCGGTCTAATCTAAAGAGCTCCAGGAGGCTCACTCATTTCTTTGTAGAATGCCGTGCTATGAAAATGCTACATTCACGTGTCCGTGGTGCTGAAAGGTGCGCTCGGCAGGTGTGCTAAGCTAAGTGTGCTTTGTGTAAGCATATGTGTGTATATAAACATCCACATGCATGAATGTCACAAGGTTCTTGGTTTTAAGGTTGGAACATATGGTCACACTGGCTGAGTGCTAAGTGTTGCGGTTTCTGGTATTATCCTATATTGCCATCCGTAGCCACTGCATTTCTAAGAGTCTTAAATTTACATTGATTCATGATATTCGGACTACATCGATCCAGCTGCAAGTGCAGTGTAATCCAACTCTTTTCATTGCTGATTTGCTGTAATCTCTAACTGACTTATTCTCCACAATTTGGTTGTACTGAATTCCCCGCGCCTAATCCCCAACATGTGGCCATCCCTAGCCCCGGAAAAGTCTGTGATTGGTCTGATTGATAAATGAAGCCCTTTTGGGCGTCCGTTCTAAGGGGGCCTCAGTGGGTCTGGACTATATCCAGGAAACCTGGGACAGCCACTTATTAAGTAGTTAGACCCCTTAAGACGAGGCTGCAGACAGGGACCGCTGGTGGTCACCTGGACTTGGATTTAGCTGAGCCATCAGTCAGGTCTGGAGGTCTGACTGTGGTTTCATGTTGTGAATGTGACACAGTCGAGGAGGCCAAGGGTCGCGTGTTTGTTCAGCCGGGCAGGTAAAGAGATGTCATTATTTCTCACAACAACCAGGAAACCATCCTCCTCTTTGGATCTGCATGATAACAATCCAGCTCTGTCCCCAAAACAGGACGACACGAAGTCTAGATTTTAAATTAAGCTTTTTCCTGTTGTTATTTGTTTCGGGGGGAAGCTGGTGATCAAACGGAGAGAAAGGTATGCAAGAGCAGGCATTGAACTCCCCCCTTTGGTTAAGTCATTACCGTTTGTTAATTGTTTCTTCTCCTTCAGTGGATTTTTTAAACAAAGATGCACAGTGTGTCTGTTCATCGTCAGTTTTACAAGTTTGAGGGAGAAAATAAACATCTTAAATGAAGCAGAGAGGAAAGGCTGCGATGTGCTATATGTGGAACGAATGTAACGACCACTCGCAGCAGTGTGGTTCTTATTCAGATGTTAAAGACATGTGGAAGTTATCATTAAAGATTCGATCCCTGCACCGTAACGAAACACCACCATTCCCACATACTCGTCTGTCTGCAGTAACAGTTGTGGTAACAGTAAAAGTCCATTTAGTACAGAAGGTCCATGCAGGCATAAAACCAAAAATGTTTGCCTGAGAATACGGCCGTGGGCGAGGCTTAAACGGCTCAGCCAATGACATGGCGCCTGTGGATTGCGAGCAGAGCACCCTGGGTAGAGCCCCGATGAAACACGAGGAGGTGAAAGGGAAAGTGGTGATTTGTCATTAAGACTTTTCAAAGAAAGGCCAATGCCAAGGGTCCAATTCATACTTGTTATAATTTCACTCCAATCGCTCCCCCATGCACCTAAACGCATTCTTCTTCCAGGTATCAAACACCACACAAGCTGCAACTACAACGATGTGATTAAATGCAAAAAATAGCACATAACTCGCAATACCGGAAATGTTTTCGTACCGCTGCTATGCATCTTCAGCTCGGATTCATGACGGAAATATTTTTGTACATTAATTGTTTTAACCTGTCTCTGTTAAATGTGACACAATCCAGTTCAGCATCTTTTCAGCAGCACTCGTGCCGACGTCTGTCATGCGACTGCCTCACGCCGCATGTAATCTGTTCTGGCTGCGAGTCCGAGCTGTTTCTGGCCTCATTAATACCGAGAGAAGGTGAGGAAAGCCGTTTTCGGCACGACTGCCAGGTACAGTTTCTCTTGGCTCATGCAGCATTTGTAGAACATGCTCTCATAAAAGCGAAAATCAAACGCTCCAATTCTTGAATGGGATGTTGGAAAATTATTTACAGGCAAATAAAAGTTGCGTGCGACCATGTTAGGAAGCCGCCCAATTTTTGGAGTATGGTTCTGTTTAGCAGAAATCATTTTCACTCAGACATTTGGAAGCATCGCCCCCGTGATTTGCTGCAGACTCTCGTTAATCCCTTGCACACACTCGAAAGTTGATCATCTAAATCGCTTTCTGCAGACGCCAACAACATGATTTTTTTGTGTGCGACTTGTGTAAAAGTGTGCGGGATACACTGTGTTCAAAAAACTCAGACGAGGCATGCTGCTCCGTACCTTCCGGACGGCACACACAGACACACAGATGTGCATCATCGCTGGTTGATTGTCGGTGACCTCAGCTGATTGAGCTGGCAAAGGGCGGCCAGTTGTGCAGCTGTCTGGCCAGCTAAGGGGAGAAATGGTAGCGTGACTGCGAGGGACCGCCGAGCAGTCATATCATGACCCTGGCAGACACACTCCTAAGTCTGCGCACTGTGCTGCACTTGTTTCCCCTGGCAGAGTCGGCCGAGACAAAAGAGCAAGGAACTTCCCCAGACCTTCATTTCGGGGTGTTTGGACAACTCCAAGGCCCTCGCGGTGCCCCCAGGGGCCTCTCAGCTGGCCTGGAGAGTGAGACCGGCCCAGAAATAAAGGCAGAGCAGTGAACACTGAGCAATTAAGAGGGGAAGTGTGTGTGTCTGCAAGTGTGTATGTGTTGTGAGCAATGGGGCAGGGAGGAATCTATGACATCATTGTTACAGGGAATTTATAAAAGCCATTTGTCATGTGTAGCTGCAGCTATTCATATTTCCAATAAGAATTTACCAAATAATGAACAGTAATTTAATCCGACAAAAGTGCAACATCTCTCTTTTTTTTTTCAGAAGATGAATCTTGCTTCTGTTTTATATGTTTGGGAAAAAGCCTTCCTTTTTATCGACTGTCTGTGACTTTTATAGACATATAAAGTTTGTTCTACTCTATTATTATCGCTACAGTGTACAGGAAGCATGCATAAAAATCAAATATTTGTGTAGTTTATGTCAGCAGGACGGCCGTATCCAAGGTTTTATAGAACCATGACTCATGGTTTCTCCACTGCATGTTTATTTGTTTGTTTATTTGTTGGCCATATATCGTGCTGGATAATGACCCACCTCAGCGAAGCACAGAAAGCAAAAAAAAGGGGAAACATTTGTAATGGCCAATGCACTGTTGATTTTTCCAGCAAAAGTAATGGCCGGAGCAGTGAATAAAAGAGACTGCGACAGAAGAAAAACAAGTTGAGAGAAACCAAAGTGAGCCTTGTCCCGTGGATGTCTATAAGTGTTTATAATTATCCTCATATGGAGGGACAGAAAGAAAACAGCTTTTGTTAAGAGGCTGGTTTGAGCCGAGCTGCCGAGACTTCAAGGAAGTAGTCGAGAGGGCGAGTCAAAAAGTCATCAGGAGAGGGTTTTTAGCGAGGGGAGAGACGCGGAGGAGAGAGGTTCAGGTGTAGTTACATGAACGCAGCTTGGCCTCGTCGGATGACAAATTGTCCGGCAGCGGGACAGGATGGTTCAGCCAGCTGGTCGGCCCCATTGCCGGGTTGATTGATGGTGTTGATGTTCTAAATTGGCCGCCAACACACCGAGTACAGCAATCGTAATAGCACAGCTTTAGATTGGCCCCGGAGATAGCAGGAAGTGGGTGGGGGTGGGGGGCTGCAGGGGGAAAAAGGACAAGTTCCCATGCATGCATATACTGTAGCGGGATGTGAGATCTGAAGTGCAGCTGCAGCTCAAGTAAAGTTAAAGAGGAGCGAATGAGCCAGTGAACACTCTCATCTCCACCATCCTGTTGGTACACATGGCGTGTTGTGTATCATATCACCTCAGCATCTTGCTTAGCCATGTCTCGACCAAACTACGTGCAGGTCATCATCAGTCAGACAGAGAAGCCCCCGGGGTCAAGGCGCGATCATTACTGTCAAACAGAGGTCAGAGCCGGTGCTCTCATGTCCACAACCGTCCGACCAACGCGCCTACGAGACGAGGAGGGGGGAGGGGCGGCGGCGGCGGTGAAAAATGCACAACGTCCCACTAATTGTAACAGCGGCCCCTTTATCATACTTTCAGGCTCTCTGAATAACACACTGTACCTTTGATCAAGAGCAAGGCAGTCTGGGATTGTGTGGGAAGGTTCTCAGATCCCGACACACGCAGAGGGGAATTGCGGGGCAGCTCGGGGCTGCACGGGATCCTTTCCACCTCCGCTCCACAAGATAATGAGATTTCCTTAAAAGTTAAAACTGTGCCGATGTGATTTCAAAGTAAGATTATGGTTCATAATGAGGATGGAAGTTCATGGGACCCTCCCACCTGCCTGGAAAAGATGGCCGGAGAAGATAACCTGGCGTTTTGATCCAGAATGAGTCAATTAATCAACGTCAGCGTATTCGCTCTCCAGCTCTGACAGGCAATTTACCCTGACTTACTGCAAAAAGTCTCTCTACATATGTCTATAAATAAATAAAACTAAATTAAGAAAACTAAATAAAGAAACTAAAAATGTATCGTTAGCGCTGCAGAATCAATTTTCCCACACACACACACAGACACGTGCATGCAGGTGTGTTACACGAGTTTCCCAGAAAATCCTCTCATGTGATAAAGTGCACGCTTTTTAAATGCTTTTAACTGTGTGAAGAGACGATAAAGAGTTTAAAATGATGTAACTTTGAGTTGACCTGTTCAGTGAAACACCTCTTCTCTTCCATTATGTGAACATCCACAGCTCTGAATAATAAGCTTAAAAAAAACACACACAACTGGTAATATCAGCAGTAACACTACACGCTGTACACACCCGCCGTGTGGAGAGGGGAGTAATAAAATCAGGGGGAATTAAAAACTGCATCGTCACTGAGCTTTAATTCTAGAAACTTTGTCTGATGTTGACCTGTTCATCTTCCTCTGAGTGGGCTAGAAGAGGAATGGTTCTATCACATCGAGTATTTCCCTTGCAGGCTAGGCTGTCATTTTAAATCTGTGAGCATGATGATATCTTTGTGATCATCCTCAAGTTTTGCTGCTGATCCTTTTCATTAGCCTCTGAAAAAGGCCAGAGAACACAGAGTGGTTCTGGCCGGCTGGGGGAAGATAATGGGCGAGAAGCCAGCAAGTCATCTGTATGAGCTGTTGTTGAGCTGCCGTCCTTCTGGCCTTGGGCCGCTTGCAGTGGCGTCTATGAACCGGTCCCATTGTTTACAGGCTTGCATGCGCAGACATAGGCCTACACACACACACACACACACACACACACACACACACACACACACACACACACACACACACACACACTCAGAGGTAATGGCCAGTCACATGTGTTTGCACATACAGCAGCTGAATGCCTGGAACCAAGTCTCCACACTTACTCTCAACTAAATATATGTGAGCAATGTTGAGAGAGTTACTCATCTCACTAGTCAACAGTAAAAGTAATTTAGGAGATATGCCAGAGATGCATTTAAATATCCAGAGTCACCCCAACCACACCTCACATCTTCTGCAGTAACATGTAGACATAGAAAAAGGACACATTGGTGAATTTACATGCAGTTTTAGGTTATTAACTGACCTTCAAAACCCAGCTGATTCACGGATGTAGTTTCACCAGCGACTCTCCAGTCAGCTGAAAGAGATTTCATGTCAAGGAGTAACTTTTTGTCACAAACTGTGTGTCTCATTTTGGCAGGAGCTAGCTACAACCTTTGACCTCCAGCCTCTTTGCCAAGCTAACGCGTTCTGGACCGCAGTCTCTGCTGTGCACACACATACAAATATTAAATATACAGTATTCTTGTAAACAGACAACAGCTATATCACCAAAATGCATTTTAATCCCTGCATAGTTTCCATCGCATTTGTTGCCACATTGCTGCCTCCACCTGTAGATTAGATCGGATTAATCTGAAGTGATGTATTCTGCACTGATTACTTGTTAAAACCTGGCTCAACAGCACTACTACTGGTTAAAAACATCATCATGGCACCTTTAAATCATCTCCCATTCAGGCCCCATTAATGCAGCACAAAAAACTGAACCCCGTCAAAGTTCAATAAACATAGATTAACTGAATAAAAACTGCAACAAATCAATAAAACACAGAAGAAGTACTCACCTTAATGTAACCTTAGACCTTAAAGACATGCTCAATAATGTGTTACAGCCAAACACTGTCGGCCGACATGAAACATGAGATGTTAATCAAGAAGTAAGAAATGAAATACATGTTGTTATCTGAGCAGGATTCACACAAAAACTGCTTAACAAATTTCCACGACACTTGTATGGAGGATGGACCAGAAAGACACCCCATTAACTTTTGGTGTGAATCTGAATAAAGGAACAGATTCAGGAACAATACGTTTTTCGAGAAACGAGAGAAAACTGATGTATTTTGGTGGCTGGTATCTGCGAGTGAGTACAATTTAAATGCGCACAAAGGACTGCTGGGCCTTGGCAGAGGTATGCGCTCTACTGAGTGCCATTCGAGGAACGTAATGATTTTAAATTTATGTACAAACTGTTTCCTGTCTGCAAAACGTTCACTGTTGGTGTATTTTATGTCGTGTTTTAGCGTGTTGAGGCCACTTAAAGTAGTTTCTGTCGGAGATCAATCGAAATCGAACAAATGAGTAAAGCAACATTGTCAGCCAACACACACACGCCCACAAGCACACACACACACACGCAAACACACACACACGCACGCACACACACACACATACACCTACACACTGTCCTCCCTTTCTCAGAAGGCTTTGCAACCCCCCGGTGTATGATCCACTCACTGGACATGTGTGCAGAGGTGTAATTTTCACCCCTACAACACACACGCAGACACACACACACACACACACACACACACACACACACACACACACGGTTCACCCTGGATTCCTGGATAATTTTGGTCACTTTTCACCCTTGGCAGACTGGTGCTGTTCAAATGACAGAGCCGGCCTCGCAGCTGTGTTTCTGAGACCTCACCCACCCCCCTCACACTGACACACTTATACACACACTTACAAACACACACACACTTGTTCACACATACCACCTACTGGCACAGCAGCGGAGAACTGTGGTTACCTCACAATTATGTTCTCTTACTACTGTGTGTGTGTGTGTGTGTGATTGTCTCTTTCTCCTTTATCTCGTTCTCCCCATGTCTCTCCCTCTCTCCCTCTCTCTCGCTGCCCCCTCCCTCTCCCACTCTTGTCCTCCTCCTCTCAGATCCTTCTTCCTCGCCATGATTTCACAGACCTCCACTTACTCCATTGTGCCGAGAAACAAAAAATAAAAGGAACACAATCGCCTTGTCCTCTTTCTCATCTTAATAAGCAGCTCCAAGTTTGATAATTACACGTTCAGCCCGCCGCATGAGTTTCTATGCAGTGTTCACATCAGGGAGAAAGCCATTGACTCCGCTGTTGAGGGGAGCAACTATTAGGAATGACTGACAACTGTCCCCCTCCCCCTTTTAGTCGTGGAGGCTGTAAAAGTGAGAACAGCGCTGATCAATTCTGTCTCCTCGTTAGGGAGTTTGTCCCTGAACGCCAACCATCGAGGCAGCCAGCGGACCACATACGTCGCGAGGCCCATAATCCATTCCATAACCTATCGCCATGTGCTGCCGATTAATGGGGTTTCTGCGGAGCAAGCGCCGAGGAGACGGCCAGACTGAGGGTTTTCTTCTGTGGCGGAAGCCAATCTGTTTAGGATTAGGGGAATAACTGGTGTGGCTGACACCGAGGCATCCAACATGCAGGGCTGAGGAGAAGAGGAGGGAAGAGGGGAGAGAAAAGAGGAAGGAGCGCAGCGAATGTGTTGACAGGGAAGTTGATTGTGTTTTGGCAGAAGGTCCGCTTATTGGTGATGGTTTGAATCCGATTGTCTTGGGAGTCCAAAATCTGGGAGCCATCTGTGGTTGTTTAGTCCGAGGCATCATGTTCAGAAAGCATCCTCCGTATGAAATGATGTTCATTTCCAGGTTGGCTGATGAGCTCGACTTCCAGGTGAAGCGGTTTTGGAGTATCGTCTTATCCGTGATCATCTATATAAAGGGAACACTGTTCTCCTGTCCAGTGTTTCCAGACTGTTTGAAGCAGAGACATACCTTATCTGACTCCTCCACACAGAGAGGCCTTCTTTTGTGAACCAGTGGCCCACTCAGCCATTATGATGGCAATCTTGATGATTAAAGACCCGTGGAACAAACTGGGCTACCTGTTGCCATGATGTCATGTCTCGTCTAGAGCAACTGCAATGATTAAGATTTAAGGCCATTAGAGAACTTTACTGGATGCTGTTTGTGGAAAAATATCAATTAGCTCTTGGCTGCAAAACAGTGGTTTATGTTTTGGATCTGAAGTTTGGCTCTTAGTGAACATTAAGGGGCACGTATAGGTGCAAATGTTTTTTTTTTTTTTGTTAGGCCATGTATAAGAAACAGCTGTTTCTTCAAACCACACAGTATCCAGACTTGACGCAACCAATTATCACTCTTGGATTAAAAGGATCAGCTCTTCAACTCTTGGCTCATGGGTTAGTGGTAGATGTCTGGGTTTGGAGTCAATAGCACAGTGCCATATTAATCTAACAGCGCACACTTGCAATTAGTTTGAGGAATTGGGTACATTTGAATTTATGAAGTCCATATTTCTACCACAAATTTTCTGTCATTACTGTCAGATGGATTCAAAACAGTAGTTACATAAAACACATTTTTTATGAAAGTCTAAAAAAACATGCCAGCAGCAGCAGGAGCTCTGAGACAGCTACTGCTGAAGCTGCACTCGTGTTTTCATTACATGGAAGGTGTCGCTTATAGTGAAACATAGAGAATTATCCCCTGACAGTGCTGTTAACGCCTGCTCTGCACGGCATTTTAGTGTCCTTCAGCGGATTGTTTTGGTTTTTTTCGCCTTTCCATCGACTGTATTTCCAGATGTTCTCAGCGTAAACTCTCTGATAAACCCGTTGCATGCTACAGAGTAGGTAGCGACCATATTGGAATAGAAACGCAGCTCTGCATGAATTCTAATGTTGCTCTTTGACTCGTCTCATAATCATTCTGCTTCGTCGTAAGTCTTTTATACAATCACAGATGTCTCGGGCAGTGCACAGTTCAAAATGTAGCGGCAGTGCTCCTGCAAAGTTGTCGGGCGGTGACACTTCTTTTGATGGAACAATTGCGTGTGAAAAGGCGAGCCCTGGCATTAAATTGGCTAAATTCAAAAAGAAAAGGTCATTATAGCTGCTAGCTTGTCTCCGTTCATGCCGTTAGCAACCACGTTAGGGTGAAGCTAAACTGCCTTTATGAGTGTTTAGAGTGCGAGCAAGGATTTTCCTATTGTTTCTCGTCGCAGCAGTGATTTTAAAACACGTTGACTAAATAGTCGTCGGCCACTGGCAGGCTTATACCCACAGTCTACATTCAGTATGTCAGACTGCTATTACACTCGCTCATGCACAATGAAGACCTCAGCAAGGCAGTAACTGCCAGCGAGGTCTCCTTTTCAGACTGAGGTGAGTTCTCTGTGTCTATTTTGCTTACAGTATATCATTTATTAATCATATATCTATTGTATTCTTCAGGGAGGCCTGAAGGGAGA
Source organism: Diplodus puntazzo (assembly GCA_963678695.2). Taxonomy (NCBI): domain Eukaryota; kingdom Metazoa; phylum Chordata; class Actinopteri; order Spariformes; family Sparidae; genus Diplodus; species Diplodus puntazzo. The sequence goes on from OZ023169.1 coordinate 18,580,713, forward strand.
GCTGGGGATTTTTCAGTTGGATTCTTTCTAAATGTCGCTTGTTCTTCCTGGTTTCCACAATCTTACCAACCTGAGCTGTAAATAAGGAAACTACAGAGAGAGCGGACTGAGAGCAGAAAGTGGAGCGAGGAGATTGAAGAGACGATACCGAGCGTGCAACCGTTTAGCAGAAAGGTTGTTTCAGGCGCGTAGAGACACACACCGCTCTTTATGTGCAGAAACCCCTGTGATAACTTACTGATGTGTCCTCACCTCGCTGCACAGGAACAGATTACATGCAGGTTCATTGGACCTGCCTGATCACACAGCTTCACCTCCACCTCTGGAGCAACAGGCATCCCTACGAGTGGATGAGCTGACAAACGCTGTATAAAACAGGCTGTTCTGTTTTTCTTCCCTCCTCTGTCTTGCATTTATTCATCACAGTACATCTTTTTTCTCACCATCCCTTGTTTCCCTTCCTCCCTCGTCCTCCTCCTCAACCTCCTTACAGGTGGCTGTGCTGCAGCCTCACTCACATGGAGGCAGGCTCTTCTCGCCGCCCGGGCCTCGGCCTCTGAAGCACTCCTCTGGGAGATTCCACCAGAGATCCAGGCCGGCACTCTTAATGCAAATGTGCAGCCACACTCGAATTAGAAACTGGAGGGACCGCGGCCCTTGGAACATTTTTTCACACACACACACACACACACACACACACACACACACACACACACACACACACACAGTACGTAACACAGATACCTACGCATGCAACTTAGACACCCAACAAAGCACTTGCCTTCTCCTCCGTCGTCCTCCCTCGGGGCGGTGTTATTTTTGGCGCGGGCTGGGACATATGTCACTGGGGAGCGCGTGTAGTGGCTGGTTAATTAAGGCTACCTCAAAGCAGGCATAAAAACGGAGGCGATATTTATTAGGCAGCGTTTTAGCTGCTTGTCATGAGTGCGTGTCAGCGCTGTAAAACAAAGTTTGAATGAGTGAGTCAGAAAATGTTCTGCAACCATCGCTTCCCTGCTGCTCACGGAGAGATTGACATTTCAAGTTTCTTTACTCCAATTCATAAATACATCCTGGTGCCGGGCTGCACACACACTCTCGCGGAAGATGTATCCGTCTCCTAGTAGTATTTATTTGTTGTAATCAAGCGGACAGAGCGATGCTTGTCCCCTCACACTTGCTGTACATGAGTCGTCTTACAGCAGAAGTACAACACTGTTACACACCAGAAGCGTCTGTTAATGTGTGATAATTTATGACGGCCATTTTGAGGTGGTTATGTAAAAGCAGACTTGTTTAATTTTGCACTGAAAGCTAATAAATCCCAGAGGCAGTGGGAGTTAGGGTTCCTGTAACCGTTGTGACACAAATTAGCTACACCCAGTAGGTGTTGATACACTCAGTGTGTAGATTATATATCCCCCTTCGTATTTATGTTTCTTCAGAGCAGTTAGTTCAGTCCAATAAAGAGGGCTGTGCTTTGAAGGGATTCAGAACCCAGAATTTCATCGGTTCGATCCGTCCAATAACATTTGGAAAGTCTAGAAGAAACCTTGCAATTAAATCATTTTATTCTTAGTTATTCTGAACTGGAAGTTGGCCTGTTGTAGCACATGTTCTATCGGCCCCAGGCGGGATCCAGTCCTCCTTACACTACATCAGGTTATCACACAGACAGGTTTCCGGTTTATAATTTAGGACTGGATTCTGAATCTTTTCAAAGAGACTCACCACGCTGAAGAAATACAAATATGAAGGGGGATATATAATCTGCACACTGAGTGTATCAACACCTACTGGATGTAACACAGCAGAGGGCCAAAAAACACAATGGACACAATGCCATGATAGCTTATATGGACATTTAATTTATAAAAGTGAGGCAACTTACTTATTGTTTCCCTTAAACAGAAAACCTTTTTTTCCCTGTGCTGATAAATAAAAGATTAATCAATCCTGTGTTGAAATTTTCATAGTGTCTAGTGCAGTAAACAACAGGACTGCTAACATGCTAATATGCTAACATAACTACTACAATAACTCAAGGCTAACTTCTGACACTTTATAGTCCAAAAAAAGCTCTTCTGTTATGTCAATTATTCTGAAGCTAGAAGCTTCAGAGGATCTGACGGCCTGTGTTGATCCAGAAATACACATCCTGGTATCACCAGTTCACCAACGTAACTTACTTAATCTACGTATTTATCCCAAACTACGGACCTTTCTGTGACTGCTTCACAGCACTAACCATATGAATTTTATGTTACCATGACAGCGACGGTCACCTGAAAAAGGTCACTCTCCTGCACGTCCAGATAGCTGTCAAGGTAACATAATATTCACATAGTGTTGTGAAGCGGTCACAGAAAGGTCCGTAGTTTGGGATAAATACGTACATTAAGTAAGTTATGTTGGTGAACTGGTGATACCAGGATGTGTATTTCTGGAACAACACAGGCCTTCGGATCCATGAGCTTCTAGTTTCTAGTTTCAGAATAATGGACAATGACAGAAGAGCTATTGGTCCATTGGGACATTTTTGGACTATAAATGGTCCGAGGTTAGCCTTAAAGTAGTTATTTATTGGAGTTGTTATCTTAGCATGTTAGCAGTCCTGTTGTTTACTGTATAGACGCTGTGAAAATGTCAACGCAAGAATGAATAATCGTTTATTTATCAGCAATATGTCATAAAAAAGAGTCATCACACCTGATACATAAGCATTACCTGATTACATTACATTATCCATCCAGTCAGGAACTTATGTCAAACTAATGATTTTGATTTTGGTTGTAAGACTTTCTGTCATCATGCAGTTTCTGAGCAAAACCACCTGAATAAAACCCAAGACACAGACAAGATCACTAGATCTGCTCAGTAGCAATGTGGTTTAGCTCCCAATGCTAATGCCTGTTAGTATCCTACAGCACAATAAAACCAGTAATCCCCCTGAAATATACTGAACACATGCTTCGTATCTCAGCCACACATGAGACAGGGTTGGGTGGAACATTTGCCATAAAAGAAAGGCAACGATCCAGTATTTTGATAGATATTCTTCCTTTTTATCCACTCTTCATCATCATCTTGCTGATGTAAAACACGAGCAGTGTTCACTTCTCAGTTTCTTTCCCTCGTAAGTGGAATTCCAGAAATCGACAGTCGGTCTGAGGAAAAACAAACATCCGCCACTTTTTTTTTTTTTCTTTCTGAGCCTTCAGCGTGACATTGATGCAGCATGTCACGTACAAACTCTTTGTCCCGTGTTTGTCTTCCTCCGGCGAACACAAAGACTATTGTTTTTGGTTGTGTACGCAGTATTTTGGCCACTTCACACCTGTCATTCACATCCATCCCAGCCTGTCCATTCAGCAGCGGGAAGGCAGGGTCATTTTTCTTTCTGTGAACTGCTCTCACTCTCCCAGCGAACGCACAAATATGTGATTGTCCGATTTACACAAAGGACCAACTACCTAATAATTGTTCCCACAAAGACAGATTGATGAATAGCTCTGGACTTGTTCCTCCAATGAATTGACCCTAAGCTGAATTTTTCACATCTGAGCATTCTTCACACCAACATCACAGCTGCTTTTTCACTTCTTTTTTTCACCATTTTGCATGCTTATGAAAGCTCCTACAACAGTGTAGTGTGAGCCGGTTGATTCAAGGGTTCTGGTTTCATGATTCTTGGCCCGGAGGAGAGCAGGGTTGTGGTTAGGAGAGAGGGTGCCAACAGAGGCCATGTGATAGGCATTACCTCAGAGCGAGGGTCCGTGGAGATGATTGCACTTTAAGAGCTTTTTAATGCTCATTAACACTTCTGGCTCCTCTCAGACGTGGGTTTGAATCCTGGCTACTTAAATCCTTTTAAATGACGTGAACCTGCACCTGAAATATGAGCCATCAAAACATTCTTGAAAAGTCGCGCGTGAAAAATACAAATTCCAAAATTGTGTACAAATTTTAAAGGAATTTAGCAGAAATGTCTGTTTTGATACCTAAGAAGTGTGTGCATCGTTCTGACAGTGCCACAGTATATTATCCAGACCACCTTAAGCCTCCATAAACATCAAGTTAGTATATGCTGCTACTGGAATGTATATAAGATCACTTAAATCATCAACACAGATTACGTTACTCATTAAGCACAATTTGTCACAGACTGACTGAAAGCAGAGCCTTCGCTCAGAGCTGAGGACGTGTTTTTAGTCATTTTACGTTCAAGTTTATCGCACATTTTCTAAAGTTTTGCACAAAGATGGAAACGCACGTCTAGCGGGTCGATCTGCTCCTCCTGCAGAGCTACAATAGTTTGTTGTTTCTGGGATTAAAATGAGGAAAATCTCCAACTCACCGAGTGTTGTCGGGCTCACGCAGCGATCGTTAGTACTGTTAGACTCACAAATAGGTATTTTTCCACCTCGCGTGCATGAATAAATGTGATTATGGCGAGAGCAGCGTGATCACCAACTAGAATTAAACATAGCTCTATTACACTATTTAAAATTATTACTCTGTCTCATAATTTTATGAGCCATCATTCAAAGTTTTTCTGCAGTTTTCCTCCGTTCCACTTTAACTTCATGCCTCCTCGGCTCTGGCAACTCAGCACAAATAATTTTGCGACGGCCGCACTGCAGAAACATTAGAAAGATGGAAAGAAAGCTCCGCGCTGGTCACTCACTCCAACAGGGAGCTGTTGAAACGGAGGACATAATTTATGGTTGACGTGTTACATTCATAAATATGGTTCTTCGTGCCATTCTCCTTGCTGAAACCTCAAAACTTTTCCCCTGATTTTACAGCAGTAGCCCTCTTGGTTTCTCTGCTGGCATGATTTGGCCCTCACAGACTGGTTTTAGGGTCCCTGTAAATTCTGCCAGACCCTAAGAAATTGAGACCATAAGGACTTCACCACACCGTAGCACTGACCCAGACACTAATCACAGGTTGCAAAACCAAGTCTTGATAGCTGGTATACTATTTATGAATGTGCAATATCAACAGGGGACTAAGTGAAAGTAGTACTTTTTATTATCTGACACGAGGATTCATCTTGTCATCTGACAGTGATGCCTTATTTTTGGTGGTGTTCGCTATGACGCACATCACTCCTGTTACTTTAGATCTACAATCCAGACGTTCTGGTTTGGTTGGGGATTGTCCTGGTTTCAAGCTGGGTGTCCCAAGTCCTGACAAATACCAGTGAAGCACTTAAATGTCCCAGTATTTCACATTCACTACCCAGTTTGACCATAAAGTTAACAACTAGAATGGCGCTCAATATAGCACATACCTCCGCCAAGGCCTCTGGATCCATCCCCTTTATTTGGATGCACAGCAAAGATTTATTTGGAGACACATCCTTCATCCAAGTTTCATTGAAATCCGTTCAGTAGTTTGTGTCTAATCTTGCTGACAAACCAACCGACCATCAAGCAAATCGACACGGGTGAGAACCTAACTTCCGTGGTGGAGATAATACAAATATTATACCTGTTTTCAGTGCTTACGTGGACCTTCATCATGCGATGTCCCACTCATTAACACCAGACATAAACAAACGTCATCCGTCTGAACTCAACACTGATTTGTCTGCATGTGTTTCATCAATAAATGTGGTTGGTGGTTGTCAAGGCTGTTGCTAACCTATGAGTCATCGCAGCGCTTCCTGACAGGACCCAGACAGCATGCTAACGGTTAGCTGTCGAGCCGAAGTTTCCGAGGAGGCTTATTCCTTCTTTGGCAACAAAAAAATGCTTTGTTCATGGTGTCTATGGTAGCTGTGCGATGAAATAACTGTCCCCTATCTTAATGAAAATGACTATCGCATGCATGAATCTGTAATAACGTCACAGTTATGGGTTCTGCTAAGAGGGTTTGCAAATATGGTCATCCTGATCTGGAATGAAGACAGAGGTGGGAGTATAAATTTGATGACACTGCATTCTTCAATACAATGAAGATTTCAGTCTTAAAGGAAGCGCAACGTTTTAGGAAATACGTTAGCTTTACCTTAGTAGCCAGGACCCTGGTGCCCATGAGTTTTCCCTGCAGCATTAGCATTAGCATGCTGTTGAATTTCACAGCAGCAGCGCTTAAGAAGTCCATTAACGTTAATGTGAGGTGAGATTTACATAGTCAGCAGAGTCTTATATTTATGTGCAACTGTTCCTCTTGCGGTGTAAGATTGAAACTTCAGACTGCTTCGTCTCATCGGCCCTCACATGGTTTGATGACATGATCATCTGTTCAGCTCAGATTGCTGCATGTCTCCGAGCTTCAGCACATAACTCCCCACTGAAACCACAAATTGTCCTTCTTAATTTTATTTACAGGTTAAACACACAGTGATGTACGATGATGATGTCCTCATTAGTCAGCCTCTGAGTATTCACTTTGGACAGAGCCAAGCTAGCTGTCTCCGGCCTGGCTAAACGTGTTTGCACTCCAGAAAAGAAGAGACTGATTCCCAAAATGTTGAGCTACTCGTTTAATATATTACTAATAACAAAGACGTAAAGCTGACAAAGATCCCTGCAACAACATTACAGGATCCTCCATCATCAGTGAGTTTGGTTTATGTGATTTATACTTCTGGGGTTTCCATCAAACACCGGGTTTACTTGAATATTTGTGCAGCCTCTCTGTGAAATGCACGGGCCTTGCAGAACTCCCTCCAGCCTTGATTAATTTGATTAATTGATAACACAGCCAAGCAGGCTGCAGAAGATTTATTCAACACGAAGGTCTCACATATTGAAAAGCCCAGGCTGAAAAATAGCAAAGGACACACGTTGGTTTGTTTTGGCTCCGGAGCCTTGTTCCATTCTACGAAATGGGTCTACAGACTACTGGTGTGGAGCCGCTCTCTTTTATTTGACTATGTGCCTCACTGTGAGAAAGGAAAAAATGGCTTTGTATAATCACCAAGCAGCCATATGGCCCAAAAAAAAAAAATTAAACAAGGGAGAAAAAAAATGTTGGCAACTGTTTTTTTGTGCAGAACATTAAAAAGAGAGAGGGGGGGAGAGAGCGAGAGAGGGAGAGGAGGGGAGAGAGGGGAGAGACGTTTCTGACCGCAACTCATAAACCGCACTTTATTTAGACTGGCGTGCACCCATTATTTGTTCACAGGGGCTTTCAGTCAGTCTGAGGGAAATATGTTCCAGCATCTGGGGGGAGGGAGGGAGGGAGGGAAAAGTGGGGGAGGAGGAGGGGGTGATGGAGGAGAGAGAGAGAGAGAGAGAGAGAGAGAGAGAGAGAGAGGGAGAGAGAGAGAGGAGGTGGGATGAACTCTTGCCAGGTGTCGGCCGTTGCCATGGCGTTCCATCAGGCGACTCCATTGCAGCTCTGCGGGCTCATCAGAGACTGAATGCCAATGGGAGGGCGTTTGCGCCGCGGAGAAACCGAAAGTGGCTCTAAAGCACTGGGCTCAAACCAGCCTCCCCCCCCTCCTCCTCCCCCTGGCTGCCACCCACCCCAGCCTGCGGGATTGTATAGAATGTGACCTGTTTGTGTGACGCGTGATTGACAGGGAGAGTCTCGCTATGTAATGCACTCAAGGCTGCCTTTTTCTCCGTTAAGTGTGTCGCCGCGGATCCGACGCGCCGCGCTGAGCGGACTGTAACACTGCCTCGTGGTGCCCGTCAGGAGGAATTTGGTTCTGGTGAGCAGATTTGCATGATTTGTATTGATGCGTGGAGCCGCGGCGAGCGCCATGCAGGCTGTCCGGGGGTCAGTTCTTCGGGGGGGGGGCTCCTTTCAGGCTACATTATGATCCCCTCCAGCATCGCGCGCGCGCGCCGGCACCGTCTCCACGCTCATGAATATGATGCGCCATTGTTGCAAATGTCACCATCATCATCACTGATACACAAAACAGCTCCCTCTCCATCCACCTATATCCCCCCCCTCTCTGCCTCCACTGTGCACGCTTCCGCGCTCAATGGGCCTCTGCGACTCTTAGCAACTGTTGCTATGTGTAGCGTCGTTGAACTCCACCTCGCGCTCGCTCTTCAAAACGCGAATGACTAATCATCCATCGCGGAGCGCACTGAAAGCTCTCGGTGAGGCCTCTGGAGCCGCTTGACGCCCCCCGTGACCCTCTCCTGGATGTTTCCTCATTACTTTATAATGTATTCACGCTTACGCTTCCATGGCGCTCGCCCTGGCCTCGTAATGGGAGGAAGCAGTGAGCTGTTCCAATGCGTTGCGCGCCCGCCACAATTTGCACTTCATTTTTTATTAACAAAAAAACAGCGCGCCCAGCTTTCTGCCGCCGCCGCCGTGCCAAAGCTCACCAGGCTCCGCCATGTGCGCTGCCGGCAGACTCTCCTGCAATGTGACGACAGGATAGAGTCTCTCAGCATCAGTGGGGTACCTCCGCCGGCCCCCGGGAGATGCTGTCATTATGCGTGTTTGCAATCATGGGAGCTGAATACCTTGGCTGGAAGTGAGGGAGAGGACCGACGGAGGCAGAGGGGAGAGAGCCGGGGGGGGGGGGGGGGGGGGGGAGGGAGGAGATTGAGAGAGGGGAGAGAATGAATGTTTCGGGCTCCTCGGCGGTGTTTGGAGCTTTCTGAAATGCATGTGCTATCATAGCAGTGTTGTGTTTACCGCAGCGGGAGGCAAACACAGTGGAGAGGCGCGGAAACGCCAGACACAGTAAAATGAGCAAAATACATACATTAGGACTCTCTGTATTCAGCACACACGAGCCGAGCGGAGAGGAGAGGGGGAAAAAACTCATTTCAATATAAATGGATGACAAGCAGGGAGTGTGTGTCTTTATATCAGCTTTTCAACATCTCTCTCTCTTTTTTTTCTTCCCCTCTCGCCCCATGGAAACATCCAGCAGAAGCCCCGGGACGAGTTTTCTGCTGGAGTCAGGATGTCAGTGTTCATTTTCCTCCCTCCCCCTCCCCCCCTCCCCCATGGTCACCAAGCCTTTTCACTCAAAGAAGCCTTTCTGCGTCTTCTCCGTGCGCAATCAGACACTGAGGAACATCTCAGGGCGGCTGAGGACCAGGACACTCGCAACATCTGGGGGGGGGGGCTGTATTGATTTCCAATGTGCGTGAGTGTGCGTGTAAGGGGGGGGGGGGGGGGGCTCTCCATTGTGAGCTATTCAGAGCAGCTCCTTTAGCGCACGGCCAATCCTCTGCTGTGATTGCCATGCCAGTGTTTTGGTGGCAGGCTGCAGTGGCCGCTTGTCAGACACGAGCGAGTACTTTACTATATCAATACCAGACCCCCCGTCGAGCCGTGGGGGCCTAGCTGGGAGCCACATCAAGGGGAAGTTGCTAATGTGAGGACAAGCTGCAAGGAAAAGCGTCGTAAACAGCGAACATGCGAGTCTGTCAGCGGCTCGTCGGGAGGGGAAGTCACTGAAACAAACACACACTCACCTGCTCTCCTGACTGACACGCGGCGTTAGTTTATCATGAAACACATCAGGAGCGTCACGAGGAGGTTCCGATGATCTGCAGCATGGACCCGCCTCTCCTTACTGTCCACCTGCGGCCGCACAGAACAGGTCAGGCGGTTATCTCAAGCTCGGCTCGATCCGATTCTGAGCTTGAAATCAATCAGCGGGAGAGGGGAGGACTGGACCGGGGCGGAGGGAGGGGAGGGGGGGTTAAAGAGGCATTGTGTTGCTCTCATTCACACCTGATGTAGCTGCACCTCCTGCATCCTCCTCTCCTCCTGATCATCTTTGTTCATGTGCCTCCTTTAAAAATACATGTCTGCACGTTTGAAATGAGCACCAGAGAGAGGGACTGTTGTACACAGTGGGTTTTTATTAAGACACAGCCTCGTGGATATTATTACAATCAGACACAAGAACACAGTGGTTTCATTCTACAGGTGTGTGATTGGTGTAAAGGGGCACACAACTCACAAAGGTCATATCTAAATAAAATGGATAAGCTAATAATACAAACTATCATTTCTATAACTGAATAAATAATCCTTCCTCAGGGGAAAATAATGGCAGGGTCCGCCACATACAAACAAGGTAACGCAGGAAGAGTTTCGTTAAGATCAGTTTGTTTTATTCAGTTTAAGTGAAAATAAATGGAAAACTTTTCAAAAAGATTGATTTTTCTCTTCTGATTAACATTTCTTCCCCCCAAAAATACGTAGTGCACCTTTAAGTTTTAAATCACTGTACATTTCATTTCACACTCAGAACCAGAACCAGGGCTAGGACAGATTATATTCCAGATGTCTATGTCTAATAAATGTCCTTCAGAGAGGAACATCTCCAGAAAAACACCAAAATCTTTAGTTTACAATGATTATAATAATAATAATAATAATAATAATAATAATAATAATAATAATATTAATAATAACAATAAAGCAGACAAAGACTGCAGCAGCATCATAATGAATTGATCCAGTCGACGTGTTGTGCTCCACATGCAGGATGTCAGCCGCACACTTCTTCGCCTCTAACATGGAAATTGCCGGAAGACAACATCTTAAACAGATTCGTGCTAAGTGCATGTGCGGGCAGCGGAGTCTGCCGGCGGAGGGCTAAACAGGGAAAAGACAAAAATGACAGGGATTTCACCGTCGAACCCCTCCAGCAGGCCGCTGACACATGAGTGAGGGGGAGAGAGGAAAGGGAGGGAGAGAGCGAGAGAGAGAGAAAGCGAGGGAGGGAGAAAAAAAAGAGTAGACAACCAATTTGGGAGTAATGCAACTAAAAACTGACAAGTGTAATTTCATCCATCTGGGCCGATGTGTAAAAAGCGCTGCTCCGAACATTCCCCATGATTCCCCCTGATTGATCTTCCCCTGGTCTGAAACACCTATTATTAGCCACGAGCCTAATAGCACCAGGATGGCTCAGCGCTCTCCCAGGGGCCAATTCTCCGGTCATCTGCCCCTCACTCACCACAGCTGTGGAAACCAACCGGGGAGAGGGAGGGAGGGAGGGAGGCGAGGAGGAGATGGAGCTGCCAAGAGGGGGCTGGAGGCGTGTACCTATAGAGGGAGTGGGGGGGTAAGGAGGTGCGGGGTTAGGGAGAGGGAGCGAGGTTGAGGGGAGAGGAAGAGAGGGGTAGAGTGGGTATGAAGAGGAGTGTGGAGAGGAAGAGAGGGGGGACCAGCGGCTGGACATGCGCGAGAGAGGGAGAGAGGTGGGCAGGGGAGAGACAGTGGAGGGGGGAGACAGGGAGACAAAGAGAGGGGAGGGAAGTTAGTCACGAGCGATTTCTACAAAATCAATTTGCAGCTAACATCAGAGTCACTCATTTTAATTATTCAGCAGGGGGACGTGACGCTCCAGGTGAGAAGGCCCGAGGCTCCAGGTGAGGAGGGCTGAGCTCACGTGCTCACAGGCCACCGGAGACGCACGAGGCGCAGTGAGCTCGTTTAGACCCAATCAAACTGCGGACACAGTGTTTCAGGTGTGACGATGCAACATGATGACGCTTCTTCTTCTTCTTCTTCTTCTTCTTCTTCTTCTTCTTCTTCTTCTTCTTCTTCCGTCTATTTAAAGATGCATTGTGTCGTTTTTGGGAAGACATTTTAATCAGAGAACATTTTTTGTTATTTATTATTTTCATTACTGAATAAACTTATTATTTTATAAATGACAGATCATTTCTACACTGATGGAAAACATATTGATCAAATAAATATTTCTGTTTACATACTGTAAATATTTAGTTTCTGTGTTTAATTTTATTTTCCAAACCGACACAGTGCACCTTTAAGTTTTTTTTTATTGTATTTATTACTTATAGGACTCTGTTAGCATTTAAAATCAGTATTTTTAATAAATGTTTATAATGTAGTTTGAAGCGGATCTAAATGTTAGAATGTATTTATCAACAAGAAAAAGACTTCCTGTGGAGGCTGCTGTATGAACTGATAATGAAGGACAGAATATTAAGGCTGCAACTGACGATTATTATTCGTATTGTTATTTTTATCATGATTATTATTATTATAGTCTTAATGTGAGGAAAACGCCCGGCACACTTTGCCAGAGCCCAAAATGTCGTCTTCAAATTGCTTGTTTTGTCCAACCAGCAGCCCAAAACCCAAAGACCTTTTTTTTCTTTTTTTTTTTTTTAAGAAAATTAGAGATAATTAGCAGATCATTATATTTAGGAAGCTGGAAAAAGCAAATGTTTGATAATTTTGCTTGAGAAATTGCAGAAATTGTTAATAATTTATCAAAATATGTGGCATTTTTTTCGTGGGTTAATCGACCAATTGTTGCAGCTTTACAAAATATTTTATCCACTGGAGAAAATGATTGTTGACAAATAATAAAAGGTCCTTATATCTGCTTACAGCTGCATTACAGTGACATTAACCATTTATTAAATGTCTATGTGTAATAATAAATGCTAAATAATGGGACTTTCAGTGAAATGTTGCCAATTAAATCGAGAAATTAACACATTTTTCATTGAAATGAAGTGAAGTGACTGACACCTGCAATCGTTCTTTGATTCACTCACAAATCCATTTTAACAAAAGACGACGCTCGTTGTCCAGAACCCAGAAACCTCACCCCCAAGCCCAAGGTCAGATGTTAACAGTAAGAAAGTTTGCAGCATGAAGCCGGGTGAGAAATGTTGATTGCTGTCTGGCTCTTTTGGCTGATTCTGCGATGGATTAAGGTCAGAAGTCATCTGTTAATCGCCCCTTCAGCCTCTTTGATTGAGTGAGCCCTCAGGTGAGGCGTAATGCATTTTCAAGGGCAATGGTGACAATAATTGGCTCCCTTCACTTCACCAAAATGGACCAAGTCCTAAAAAATCTCTCCACTCCAATCTGACAGTTCAGAGCAAATGAAAATAAAGGCTCGGAGGGCTTTCCAGCCAACGAATTAATAACTATGATATTATGAGTCTGGCTGTAGACGTGATCCTTCGGCCAAATCACTAAGCTGATCTCTGATCTGTGGTGTGTTAACTTAGCGGACTCTGGACCGTCCAGCGTACAAACGTCCCGCAGCAGTTTATACATTTCTCTAAGAAAGCTCACGTTTAGATTTTCAAGTGATGTTTTCATAGTTTGATTCGTGAATGGAAACTTTTTGATTTCTGGAGTGAGACATTTGTGATGAAGCTGCAGGTCAGTGAATCTGAGAGTCATTTTACAAAAATACAAATAATCTTAATGTTCAATCTTATTACTCAACATTTGGGTGCATTTAGTGTATCCTATATAATCTTGTGTCATCATTGAAGACATTTAAAATGTCCCTGTGTAGATTTTAGCTTGTCTTTAAAATAAAACCCTCACAAAACTCTTCTGTAATTTTGTGTTCTCCTCGTATTTTTTCTACATGTTTGTATTTTGGGGTATTAGTTTTAAGACTGGCTACAATAATTAGATGAATGTAATGATGATTATTATGATGATATTAGCAGCAGCAGCAGCAGCAACAACACAATAAACCTCAAGAGCCTGCTAATAATGATAATGATAAGAGTAATAATGACAATAATGATGATGATGAAGGTAAGAGCTGCAGCTCAACAAATAAATAGCTATTTTTATTTTCACGCAGGTTGTTTCTGTGTGCAGCATATATGATACATATATATAAATGTGCACAACAGCTGCTTTGATAGCTTTAATATTATTTTGCAGCGTGGAACTGAATTGTGGGAGAAATAAAACCTTTTAACAATGAGATCTGGTGTGTTCTTTCTTTGAAACAGATCATCTGTCAGGTCTTTGCACTTTTGCACCTGAAGAAGAATGTTTCTCTCTTGTGTCTTCAGTGCAAAAATAACCAGGAATGAATGCACAGCATCAGAATATAAACTTTGCGTTGCAGTCCCTCCCCAGCTGAACACATCATTTGCTCGGTCACTCCAGCTTTCTTTCTGTGTGCAAGACGACGGCTTAAGAGTGCAGAGCACACAGACCTGAACCAAAACCCAGCCTGATCTGAAATGCAGTTTCAGGTAGGTGTGTCTAAAGCTGCAGCAGACAAAGGTCCCCAGCTATCACCTGACTCCTCCGGCCCACAGCTCCTGAGAACCCGAGCAGCATCTGAGAACGACAAGTGCTCGCCCACCTCACCATATCTCACCAGGTGTGACTCCCTTTCTCTTCACCTTCTTTACACTCCAGTTCACACCGCTCTGCTCTTAGATTTCAACCTCTTTTATTTTGCAGTCAGTGCTGGCTATTGTGTGCAGCACTTCCTCCAGCGGGGCATTCATTCCTATATGAGAACCGGGACTGTTCCTGTCGGAGCGCACACACACTGTTTGGTTATTAGTTTGTACTGTTTTGTTCATGTTTATCCTGTGTAATATGTAGTCTTATGTTCTGTGGTGCCAGTTTAAAGCTCTACGTGCAGAGCTGTGTTCTCTCTCTGTGTTTATTTGTCTTTTATGAGGTTCATCTGGTTGCATTTGCAGATGAGCCTCTTAATTGGTCAGCAGTGGTTTTATTTATCCACCATATGCTCCACATTTTAAATCCCCACTTTCATTATTATCCTATAAAGATTATATATATATATGTTTACTCAGGTTGATCCCATTAGAGTGTGTTGACATGAGTCCACGCAGACCTCAGAGAGCATATAACTCAGTTTATAATAAGATGGCGGGCTGTTTGTCTACATATTACAGGACACATGTGAAGTGGGAAACCAAGAAGTGTGTGGGCCTGATGAGCTTCATTTGTTTCTCACATATTCAGGAGAAACATCCTTTTATCCCCTCGCACACGCATCAAGCCTCATTTAGAATCCAGCCAATTTTAATCACCATGAATTCCCAAATGACAAACACAATTTATCACATCCCTTCTTGAGTTTTCTCTTTAATCCAGTGTTTCTGGTGTCATGTCTCCATCCATCAGGCTCCATGCAGCGTGTGGAGGGTTTTAAAGCACCTGCCTGCTCGGACACAGACAGAAACCCCCCCCCCCCCCTCCACCTCCACCTCCCCCTGTATACTGATGATGGCCTTTCTGCAGGATCCGTCTGTGTAACTGATAAATAATCCCCAGATTACAGATAATTATGTTCCCACAACGAAAATAAGAGAAGGAGCTCGATGGAGGCCTTTAAATATCCTCCACCCTGACACGATGTGCCTGTTTTTAAACGTTGTCCATTAATATTTTCTGTCGTGTATAAATCTTGAAATATTTATACATATTTTCTATATTTTATTTTGTATATTCTTAATTTTAGTGTTTTGAAGGATTTGGAAGATACAAAGAAGATTTAAACACTTTAAACGAACTGGTGATGCAACATGATAATAATAATAATAACAATAATAATAATAATAATAATAATAATAATAATAATAATAATAATAATAATAATAATAACAGTAATAATAATAATAATAATAATAGTAATAATAATGTAGGTCTGGTATATTGTATGTATTCTGTGTGTTGCCAGATTTCCTCCTCTCTGACACGTTTCTGTTCGTTTGCCAAACGGTTAAATGTCTCTGGATTTTGCTTAATGCTCCTCGTTGTCAAGTCTTTCTTAATTTCAGCCTCTCTCTCCTCTCTCTCTCTCTCTCTCTCTCTCTCTCTCTCTCTCTCTCTCTCTCTCTCTCTCTCTCTCTCTCTCTGTCACGACGGATGAAAAGGCGCTCTAATTATTCCAGGAGGTTGCAGGGAAATACATGATTGCCTTTGAAGTACAGGCCCGGGCCTCGGACTACATTAGAAGCCAAGCATGTGATTTGCAACTGTTGAAGTAAAAAGCATCTCTGCTGCTGCTGCTGCTGCTGCAGGACGGCAGGATAAAAAACAAACAAAAAAAACGGGGGAAATGAGGAGGGTGGATTCTCGGCATAAAGAAAATGGTATCTTTGTTTGCTCCCCTTTGTTTATCAGGGGATTCTTTCTCATTTTTCCCCTTTTTATTTTTTCTTCTCCATTTTTTACTAATTCATTTCAATGGCTTTCAAACTGGAAAATGGAAATGTTGCTCCTGCCCTCTATTTCAGCGCCAGCGTCCTGGCAACAGAGCAATTTTCTATCATCAGGGATAAACGGCATCGAACAGTACATTCTGATAAAAAAAAGAGCCCATGATTGCTGGCCTTCCTGTCTGTCATCTATCGACCAAATCCTCTCCTTCAAGACCGACCACTGTGCTGTCAGACCTAATAATGTCGCGTATTAAGTCGAGAGAGGGAAAAGGGGGGTGGGTGGAGGGGGGCACCAATGCAAACGCCTCTCTCACTATAGTCTTATTTGTCACCAACATAAAATTCAGATCAACTTTTTGGGAGCTTATTTTGTTACTGGCTTCTCGTCCAGATCGCGTCCGGCGTCAGCGGGCCCAAATGGATGAAACAACCGCGGTGTGTGGCGATGAAACAATTAAAGCAAATTAAAACCTTTCTATTTCCCTCCTCAGACGTTTCTCCCTGTATTGTCTTAATAATATTGGTAATGTGTCCAGAAATCCGAGGCTAATCTGCCCCACTTCCGCTGTTTTCGTTCATGTTCTGCGTTTCATGGCTGAATTTCAGCTCCATCGGCCTTGTTCTCCTCTCACCGCCTCTAAACAAAACGATAAAATATGTAAAAAACCATATGCCCGGTGCAGGAAACCGAACAACGCAATCACTCAGGTGGAGCTAAATATGCAGCGAGAGAAAGGCGACAAGAGAAACAAGCGGTCTTAATTAGGACGGAGTGGGACCAGTGCAGCTCCATCCGTGCCAAATCCAATCCATTAAGTCCGTGAGAGGCTGTGAAGACTCAGTGGTGCAGGCCTTCTGCTTATTTGTGGTCATTTAGCTCCCACTAACCATCACGCTACTCTGGATCCATCCGAGGCGAAGGCCCTCGCCTGCACCTGGGGGCCATGCATATGCCAATTTTTCTATTTACTCGAGAGATAATGCGATCCTAATTTATGATGCAAAACTTATTGTAAACAGTCGCCTGCCCGCCAGCGGCGCGGTTTTCTTTATGACAAAACCACACTAATTTTTCTTGGTGTAGCTGCATGCTTTTTTACAACACACATCAAAGCTGTGCATAAGTGGGTTTGCATTAGCTCGCCGTGCGCAATTTACGTGCGTAAAAGCGGCGCGCCACCATTTGGGCACGGGTGAATTCGACTGGAGCATTAAAGGCTGATCGGCGATCAGTGTGTGTGTGTGTGTGTGTGTGTGTGTGTGTGTGTGTGTGTGTGTGTGTGTGTGTGTGTGTGTGTGTGTGTCTCTGAATCCAGCTACAATGAACCGTGTTATCCTAACAGCTGCCTGGAGATGGAGGGCCGTCGACGCCTGGCTGTCTGTGCAGCTCCAGTGGCTTTTGCGTTGTGGAGACGAAGAAGGGGAGACATGTTGTTTAAGCGGCTCCCGGTCTCTCTCTCTTTTTTTCTGCAGTGACACAAGCCTCAGCGTCCACAACCGTCCGGGTCCCCTAGCAGCCAAGGAGAAGGTGGCTTTTCCATGCGAGCCGGTCGATAGCTGTTAGAGGGACCCGACCGCAAACGCGACAATTATGACCTGTGTCTCTGTGGATCTTAACGCTCAGATATGATTAACGCATGTGGCCAGATGTAGCGGGAAAGACGTGCGGTGTTAAAAGAGACACACAGAGAGAGAAGAGAGGAGGCTGGTTATATTTTATCTTTTTTATTTTTTATCCAGTCCGTGTGCGTAAAGGAGTTTATCAGGGCCAAAATATCCCCTCTCCCGCCTTCATAATATTCAGACTGACAGTGGCCGTGTTAACCGTTAAATAACGCCAGGTTGCACCTACAGCGCGATGTAAAATGGTCTCAGTTTTCATGCATCAGACGGTGGATGTCGGGGAAATCCCAGGCCTGGAGTGATTTTAGAGAGTCATTCATCAGCGTTTATAAGACAGCTGGAAATAAAGACCACTTCTGTTAAACCACCACGGCCATTGATTGTGCTGAAGGTCAATCATCTACTTAGGGACAAAGTGATTTCTAGATTTGCGGCTGAATGCTGTTCATTTTTTGTGATTGACATTTTTTGACGAAGTGAAATATAAAATCGGTTCTCTCCAGGAACAAGGCTATGAACTGCTAATAGGGGGCAGGGTGGGAATGATGCAGCAGGTGAAGCTGTGCGTAAAACAAAAAAACAATCTGTCCGGTGATCACATCCGCACAGGCCCGTGGATCCTCCGCGCGCCTTTACAATTAGACACAGTTGTCAGCGTCTTACAGATTCTCCAAAGCAGCCAGGTCGAGTGTGTCATGTTCTCTCTGCTCAAACACATCCGCTCTTTCACCACTTCACTTAATCTCAGGGAGCCTCCGAACACGCCTGCGGGACACCGAGACTTTAACATCACCCGCACTGGACTGGTTATCCCGCAACTTAATAATCCTGCGGTGGCACACACACACACACACACACACACACACACACACACACACACACACGCACACGCACACGCACACACACACACACACACACACACACACACACACACACACACACACACACACACACGAATAAAGACGTCTCATCCAATCTAGCCTGGAGATTTTAGCCCGCGGGAGGAAACATCACTGTAATAAAAAAAAAAAGAAGAAGAAGAAAAGCGCGCATGTCTTTGTAGCGGCTCTCAAAGGGCGATTAGAGAAGGTATGGGATCTGGTTTCTCTTCTGCGTGTCCAAGTGGAACGCGGGCAGGGGAATTGGCCACTATGTCAGATCACTGAGGGGTGACCAGAGGTGTGCCGCTGACTCCTGCACGGGGTCTGCATGCGTGGCCGCGCCACCACCGCTGTGCGTAAAGACACGGAATTATCAGAGGCAGTAGCGTCAATCAGGAAGAAGCTCTTACCTGCAGCCCAACAGAAGCTCCTCGAATTATTATCTTTTCAAATCAAGTTTTAAAATGAACTGAGTGAGGGAAGAACGAAACGCAGTCCGTGTGGATGCCTCGCAGCTCTCGTCCCGCTGCCTCTGTGGCTCCTCTCTTGGTCCGCTGCTGTAAAAATGATTATCCGGCTGGGTTGTGCACTTTTTAAATCCCCACAAAGTAAATAACAACCGTAGCTGACGATAATAGCAAGGTACCAAGTTCCTGTTACAGAAAAGGAGAAAATTGAAACTAAACGCTGCATTTAGACAACCATTTTTGATAAGAGGATAATTGAGGCGACACTGGCGTATAATTAGGGGATAATTTATGCTATATCCACTTTTATTCCACCCTCCCAAAATAAATCCAGTCCATAATCATTACAGGCGAATTGTTCTTAATTTTATAGCTGCAATTTGAGTAAAGTGTGGCCGCTAATCAAATAGGTTTTCGTTGTAACTTGATTGCAACCATAATTATTTTTCGTCTCCTCTTTTTTTTTTTCTTGTCGGTTTTGGGGGGTGGGGGGTGAACACGCTGAAATGCGGCGAAAAAACTGTGGTGGAAACATGATTTGAATACGTATCGAGGAAAGAGATTTTTTTATTCTTTATTTGCGAATCGAACAACGCAGCCCTCAGAGCCAAACTGTATAATTTACATATATTGAGGACCCTATCAAGCCTCATATTACAAGAGGGATAAAAGACACTGTCAGTTTATCTCCGTATCCACCCTTCTATCTGCAAAATAACCTATTGTACCTCAGGCATATTGTTATTTGATGTGTCACATGTGCTGGATTTTGAATTGTCTGAAGATCCTTAATCATATGGTCAGTAGCCCCCAGGAGGAATGAGCAGTTATAATATATGTTACTCTCAAGGCGGAGACGGGGGTGGGGGTGCTCAGAGAGGGGGGCTGCTCATTAGGAGGCATCAGAGCAAAGACTGCACTGCAGAGCAGGAAAACTTATTAAGAATGTGCGCAAAAATACGTGCAAAAGTTCTGATTCGCGGAGCCGGAGGCCTCTTTTCACCTGTGTCAGGAGTTTCCTTGGCGTAGACCAGATCACCTCTCTAGCGTAAATAGGAGTAATCTCTAAAAAATAAAATATATCTTAATGTTTATTTATATTTGGGATTGTTCCGCACTCATTTGTAAATGTATGTAAATTTAATTAGACTGTGTTAATCCCTCCAAACGATGACAGATGACGTGTGAAGATGGATGTCTTGTAAATAATTTATAAAGTCGTTCTGTTTGGAAGTCACTTTCGACTTTTATTTTCTCCAAAGAGATGTTTGTGTGATGCTTTTCTATAAGTCATTAATGCCTGTGGAGAGGAGGAGTTAAACGCTGAGATAAAGAAAGAAGCACATATAGAATGCCGGCTCCTCGGGCTGGGAATCAAAGCGCGCTATATGTCGCGCGTCGCGCGTAATTTGGACTGAAAAAGAAAAGAAAAAAAATGAGATCGACTTCCAAAA
Source organism: Diplodus puntazzo (assembly GCA_963678695.2). NCBI lineage: Eukaryota > Metazoa > Chordata > Actinopteri > Spariformes > Sparidae > Diplodus > Diplodus puntazzo. The sequence goes on from OZ023169.1 coordinate 18,601,040, forward strand.
AGAGCTGTTGTGCTGCTCGTCTGTAGGAATTATGCAGCGTCTTTTCCCACCATATATTATTTCCCCCCATAGCTGCGGTGGGAGCTGGTAAGGTGGGTTAACTCCAGCTCAAGTCTCCGTGAAGCGCAGAGCACTGATGACGTTGGGTTGGATGACCAATCGGGAGGCGCTGCCCTTTGGAGACAAACCATTTTACTTGTAGTGTCTGCATCAAGTCTGGAAGCAAGGGCTCAATTTTAACAGAATCCACCTAAAAATCTCTCCCTTAACTTATGCCTACCTTCCGGCACTTTGAGTGAGAATATCACAGGACGAGAGGGGGGGGAAATAAAGACGCCTCTGGAAAATTCGGGTGTTTAATAGGACAATATCTGCGCGCGGTGGAGAGGGGGAGAGAGACAACAGCACAGCGAGAGAGAGAAAAACCGATTTGGTCTTGAGAGAGAGGGGGGTGAGTGCTCTCAAGGCAGAAAATTCGATGATGACCATGACTACGATGGCTGACGGTCTGGAGGCTCAGGACTCGTCCAAGTCTGCTTTCATGGAGTTTGGGCAGCAGTCGCACTCACAGCAGAGCTCCCCGTCGATGGCCAGCGGCCACTACCCGCTGCATTGTCTCCACTCCGGCTCACACGCTCACCACCAGCACGACAACAGCCCGTACACCGGGACCAACACCTACAACAGGTCGTTACCCTACCCCTACGTGAGCCATCCGCACCACAGCCCGTACCTGCCATCCTATCACAACAACACGGGAGGACAGACAAGGTTAGACGGCACAGGTAAGAGACCCACATTTGAAGAAAAAAAAAAAAAGACGCGGCGTTTCGTGTCCGTCTCCCCTCCGGCGCTTCTTCTTTTAATACGGCTGGCCCTCGGTGGGGGATCGAACCGGGGTGTCATGCCCAAGCCAGCGCGCGGCCACTCCAGAAATTCGGACGGACGATTCTTTGAAGCGTAGGTGGGCGATTACCATCGGAGGGAAAACCCGTGCGTAAATGGCACCGGACAATTCGAGCTGCAGCCTGTTCTCAGCCTGTTTTTGCTGTCCGCTCCGTTTCCAGCAAAACCTTGTTTTAATGCCCGGGGTGTGATCATGACGACCGCGCAGTCCTCACCCAACTACTCGTGAAAATTAGGCAGCCCGCACGCCTCGAATGTTGTAATTAGCATTTAATTGACATGTCATTACCAGCAATATCCTAAATATGACAGCGTATGAGGATTGTGGCTGCCGCCGCGTTTAAAGGCAATGTGAGACCGGCAGAGTTCAACAGGATGAATTCTTCAGTTTTATTATTGTTATTGTTATTTATTTTTTACATTGTTTCGATCTGAATTTATCTCCATCTTGCAGGATTTTTTTTTTTCATTTTTTCAATAACAGTGTCTCCAGGCAGCGCAGGAGGGTGGACATGCGGAGGCTTTTTCCTGAATAATAACATTGCTTGTTTTTGTTGCAGAGCAGCAGAAAACGACGGTGATTGAAAACGGGGAAATTCGATTTAATGGGAAAGGAAAGAAGATTCGCAAACCTCGGACAATTTATTCCAGTTTGCAGCTTCAAGCACTCAACCACCGTTTCCAGCAAACACAGTACCTCGCTTTACCGGAGCGCGCCGAGCTGGCTGCCTCGCTAGGACTGACACAGACGCAGGTATGAGGAGGGGGTCACACTCTGGAGGTTTTCTGCCCGAGCTCTTTGAAATCACGCTGCAGAATTATAGGATGTTTTTATTGTTAGTTTCTGCTTCTGTGTTTTTGCTTGTTTTTTTGGGGGGAGGGGGTCTCATCTCATCTCATCTCATCTCTCACACGCCTATTTATCCACACGTGCTCCACTAATTACGCGCGCCCTCTCTCCCCCGCAGGTAAAGATTTGGTTCCAGAACAAGAGGTCAAAGTTCAAGAAGCTGCTCAAGCAAGGCGGCAACGTGCACGAGACCGACCCCATCCCGGGCTCAATGTCTCTGTCCCCGCGCTCCCCGACCATCCCTCCGATCTGGGACGTCTCGGCCTCTTCCAAAGGAGTAAACATGCCGGCCAACAGCTACATGCCCGGCTATTCTCACTGGTACTCCTCCCCACATCAGGACTCGATGCAAAGATAGACTGACGAGGGGGGGGCCTCCTCTGTCCCGGATCTCCGCCATGCAGTTTCCAACGTAGCCTACAATTTGTGTCAGCGCACAGACTGGATGCTGAAGGATAAAAAAATAAAAAAAAACACTGCAGCCATGCCGCGGTGTGATGACACGAACAAGGGAACTAACCTTTTTTTTTTTTTTTTTTTTTTACATGGCTGTTCAGTTCAGTGAGCTCGCATCTTTGTTATCTTTCATTCATGTCAACATCTGAACGTCAATATACCAAATATGATCTGGACAGAAACAGCGAGAGAGAGACTGCTCACACACCTGAACCTGACAGCCATGCTGGACTCCTCCTGACTGCTCTCCTTTTTCTTTTCTTTCTTTCTCTTATTTTTTATTTTTTTGGTTGTTTCTCCAACATGCAAAACCAAGCAAATTGTCTGTCTGTAAATATAATCTGCGATTTTAGTTGTACATACACTTTTTATGTTTTGTCAGATTGAGTAAATCGTGACTCAAAACAGAAGCCTGCTGTTGCATGATTTCCACAGGAAAAAAAAGAGAGAGAAAGAGAGAGAGAGGAATGAACGAGGCCCCTCTTTAATGCTTCATATTGGGCCAACATCACACCATCACAGGCCTATTTCCCGTCCCCCTGGTGCGCACAAGCTTCTTCCAGACACCATGAACATAAGCTGATGACACAGCGCTCAGTGAAAAGCTCCATTTCACCCGAGTAAACATTTTAAATAAATCCAAAAAAAGGCGCCCAGTGGCTGATGGAGACGGTATATAGACTGATCAAAATGCACTCAACACCGGAGGAAATGAACTTACCCCGCTGCTGCCTACATTCACCTCCAAAGACATTTGCTCCAGGTCCAGCTCATCTTGTCATTTCACCCCCAATTATTAGAAGTATTGACAAAATGTTTTCTCCCTTCTCTCCGTCCTAATGCAGGCCGTTAAATGCCAAGCTCCGCGGGATCGATGTTGAACAAAGCAGCCAGCTGCAGCGGCGTTCAATATGAAGGAGATATTTGGGACAATTTGTGGGTTTTTATCCAAGTGAGGCTTTTTTTTCCATTCTCATAAATGCAGGCATAATTAGGGTAATTTTTGATGTAGCCCGCTGATTACAGCGTTTTTACCGTCAAAGATAATTACCTGTAATTTTCTACCACTTTTAATACTAAAAGGCATCTTTATTTGGATTTGAGGTAGCACAGATGGAACAAAGGGGAAAATTATTCGGTTATTCATATACAAATTGCCGAGAAGAGTGAGCGCTCGGGATATTATCTGAAATTATAACGCTGAAAAGCTTCATGCAGCTGTCAAGCCGCGGATGTCCCACTGGCGCACATTCAGCCTACCTGGGGGCCCCCCCACAGCAGAGTGGGGGCCCCTGTGCAGCTCCTGGGCCATGTGCACCCAGATCTGATCTGCAGGCTGCAGGGAGCCCGGAGCAGCGCCGGAGTAAACATCAACAGAGCTCATAAATACACGTTCAGCTCCGAGAAGTGACGCGTTTCATCCAAACCAAAAGAAAGAGGCTTTGATGAGCTGAATCAGACTGAAGAGAGTGAAAGAGATAGATAGATAGATAGATAGATAGATAGATAGATAGATAGATAGATAGATAGATAGATAGATAGATAGATAGATAGATAGATAGATAGATAGATAGCAGAGTGACAGATCAGGGGGTGGGGATGCAGAGAGGGACTCTGTGAAGCAGTAGCTGATGCATATATATATATATATATATATATATATATATATATATATATATATATATATATATATATATATATATATATATATATATATAAAGCAGGCTTCTCATATAAACGCTCCTACAGCAGCACCTGACAAGATTTCACACATCACCACGTTAACTACATACCTCTCAGCACCTGAACAGCCTCTTAAAACCACATCCACAATCCAAACACCAACAAATAATAACAGAATGAATCAGATCTGAAGAAAAAGCACCAGCTCCTTCCATTTCTCTGCCGACTCCAGGTTATCAGCCAAGAGTGCCACAGCCTCCTCCATGACCAGGAGCGGCCACAGGACAGGGAACATAAGACTCATCCTTACCTTCCTCCGCTCCTCCAGAACACCGAGTAACCAAAAAACGCGCCGCGCTCTTTAACTGCTGGTGGTTGAATAAGCAAATCCAGGTGGGAAAGTGTTTGCACACCCCGGTAAGCTCTTATATATTGCCTGCAAAATTAGCTGTTATTACTGTCACTGTTTAGTGATGGCGAGCCTGAAAAAAAAAAAAAAAAAAAGCCCTCTGCAATCAAGAACCAAGCGCATCTTTGCAAATTATAGGTAATTGTCAATGTCCAGATTATGATAATGGAGGCCCTAATCCTGGAGAATAATTATTGTGGAGTGTTACAGTTGAAGCTGTCCAGTAAAGCTAACTGTCATTATTTAGACTCGATTTGCAAAACGGGGGGAAACTAGCTGAGTGGAAAATGTTCGGTTGGAAATAAACGGGGGCTCTCGATATAATGGCACCACTAGTGTGTGTGTGTGTGTGTGAGTGTGTGTGTGTGTGTGTGTGTGTATGTGTGTGTTTATGAGAGAGATATAATATAAAGGCCCATGTGTGCATGTGTGTGTGTGTGTGTGTGTGTGCTTCTGTGCACGAGAGCCAGAGTGTTCAGGAGCGCGCGCACGTGGGAAATAAAAATAAAAAGATCCCAAATTTCTCGAGTGACCTGCGCGCGGTTGTAATTACGGGCCCAGCGTTCAGCCTGTAAAGCAGAAATCAGGGCCGAAAACAACAAGAACGAGCACGGTGACGTCGTGTGTGTGTGTGTGTGTGTGTGTGTGTGTGTGTGTGTGTGTGTGTGTGTGTGTGTGTGTGTGTGTGTGTGTGTGTGTGCGTGCGTGAGTGTGAAGACTACAATCAGGAAGAGGAACAGGATCCTGCGTCAGGTGGAAACGGTGACATGCACGGGTCAGTGTGCGGGTCAGGAGAAGCAGTGTGTGTGTGTGTGTGTGTGTGTGTGTGTGTGTGTGTGTGTGTGTGTGTGTGTGTGTGTGTGTGTGTTTATGCAACATGTTTGTTTGCAGGAACACTTGTATGATGTGCGCGCGTGTGTCCGGGTGAGATCAGACCGGATCCATGTTCAGGTTCTGGTTCTGGTGGTTCTGGTGCGGTTTGTTCAGCGGTCTTGCAGCTCTGCTCTGACTGGCTGCTAATAACACGGAGGATTTTCCTTTTTCTTTTCTCTCCCTCCTCATTTCTTTTTCTTTCTTTTCTTTTCTTTTTTTTTTTTCATTTTACCCGGAAGGTGGGCTGCGGCCGGGAGTGGCAGAGCTCTGGAGCCGGTCTACCCCCACAGGAATGCGGATTGTCTCAGATCTCCGTGCCGCCCCCCTCGCCTCCTCTCTGCCATTCAAAGCGGCTAATTGTAGGGGACACAAAGCGAGAGCGACTGCAGACTGTCTGCTGCGAGCAGAGGAGAGGCATTTTACTTTACAGACGAGCTGCAAGCTCAATCAGGTTCTCCTCCAACACAACATGAATGATTCAAGAAGAAAAAGAAGGTGATCGTTCTGCTGTGGTAATAATAATAAAGACGGTCCAACGACATCAGAATATTAAATATGAGGAGAAAATAGTAAAATAATGAGGGGGGTTTTAATAATTTGTCTTCATCTAAATAAAGTTAAATACATTTGGTTAAAACGCCTGTAATATCACCATGAATCAGATTTAATAAGAAATACTATCAAACAAATGAGCCAGTATGACCTACTTACATACAATATTCATCAACATTAAATATTATAATGATATTCTGCAGAAATCACAACTTTAATATAAAAAAAAATCAATCAAGTTAAAAAAAAACACCTGCATTCAATTAAGGTGAGCGCAGTTATTATTTGACACGGTGTCACGTGGACGCCATGTTTCCTCTGAGTCTACAAACATTTTCTCTTTGTGTTTAGTAAATTCATGTTCCTTCCACACAGTCGCATTAAACCAGGACTAGACTTCTCCTGATCACAAAGAAAATAAAGCCGAATTTCTCACAAGAAGCCAGATTGTGTTCGTCTCCGTCTCAAAAGGGTGAATTTGAAATGCGTCTTTGCTCAAAATGAAAAATAGAGAAAATAACGCGGTGCGCGTGTTCTGTCGGTGCCACTGGCGATGGGAACGACCAGGGTTAGATTTACGACAGGTTCACCTGCGCGCTGAGCGGCCGTGATTTACACCCCGCAGCGGAAAATGTCACCTGAGGCTCCCGAACATTATTTATGTGCGTGAGTCTATGTCGTGATGTTCAGTGTACACAGCAGAGAGCTACAAAAACAAGAGACTGCAGCGAGGCCGGAGGGTTTCAAAGTTCCATTGTCCATTTAAACGTTTAATAGTCTTCCAAAATGCAATAAATTACATGCACACATTTACACATTTTACACGTTTTCTTCTATGACTGTCATCAAATACATTGCATATTCCTCTGAAATTTGAACACGAGTCCCATAGAAGGAGAGAAAAAAAAAAAAAGATTTGAAATGAACAACAGGGTTTTGTTTTGTTTTGTTTTCTCAATATAACGTCCCCGCTCCAAGAGCCAACGAGTGCTGTATCGAGTTAGGGGTCTGCAGGTGGGCAGCCATGGAGCTGCCGGCTGAGGTGTACCACGACCCCGAGGTTTCCAAAAAGTTAGACGCCGTCGTGTTGATGCTTTGTGGCTGTAGGCTGTGCGGCCTGGAGGGGCCCTGTGTGTCCCAGACGGCCGGGGACTGTGGGGAGTTGCACGCCATGGGGTCGCTGGAGCTGGGGCTGTGCTCCGGTGGAAGCTCGCCGTTTTTCATGATCTTCTTCAATTTTGATCTCCTGTTCTGGAACCAAATTTTGACCTGGAAAGGAGAAAAAAAGCAGCGACGTTAATATCTCGTAGAATTCACAGAAAACACTGGATTTAGTGGAGGCGCGGTGCGTAAAGGCGCACGGGAACAACGCTCACCGATACGGGCATTAATTTTAAACGACAAGGATTTTTATTCTTATTTTTTTTATTGTTTAAAAAAGGGGGAAAAAAACACAAAACATCAAAAATGTGTTAGACATAAATTCGATGTAAAAATCCCACCTGTGTTTGCGTGAGTCCCAGCGAGGCAGCCAGCTCGGCTCTCTCCGGCAGCGCCAGGTACTGTGTGTTCTGAAAGCGCCTCTGCAGGGCGGCCAGCTGGAAGCTTGAGTAGATCGTCCGGGGTTTCCTCACTTTCTTCGGCTTGCCGTTTACCATCCTCACCTCGGGCTCGCTTATCTCTTTTTCTGTAGAAAATAACCGTAGCAAGAATCAGAATACGTGCTTATAACAACGTGGTCTTTTTTATTTTATTTTATTTTATTTTTTACACAGTTGTGACAGGAATCCTCGCCAATGTCTCTAAATTCCAAGCAAATCCAATTTTATAAACCAAATTATAACAAGCAGGACACAAAGGAAAGCACGTGTCTTCTCATAATGATTAAAAATAACTTTTAATCGCTTGGTATTTAATTATAACGTAGCATTTAAACCCTTATTTAAACATTTTAGCTTCAAAATGCGCCTTTCTTGTTTTTTACGCGCGAGTAAAAGCCAGAAAAAACGCAAAGAAAATATAAAATAAGCTGCAAAATTTGACATTTCGGTTGCTTAATAAGCTTTCGGCGACATCCACCGATAATCTGCTCTTATTAGAAAGGATAAATGTGCGGCCCGTACCTTGTGGACTCGGCTGGGCTTGCACTCTGCTGTAAGTCCCAGCGTACTGGTGGTAGGCGGGGGTCGTGTACGAGCTGTAATCAGTGTAGGATTTTGTCGAGTAATTTCCAGCGGATCCATTTACACCCGGATACTGGTACTGGTAGGCATTGAGCGGCTTCCCGTACGAGCTGGAGCTGGGCGAGCAGTAGCCGTGAGTGACTCCAGCGGCGGGACTGTAGTAGCCAGAATCCGTGGCGGTGGACTCGGGTAAAGTAGGGGATTCCTGAGACGGATGGTGCATGGTGGAGAGTTGAAAGGAGCTCTGGAAGTCTGCAGGTTTCACACTCGGGATCCTCCGGTCGAATACTCCAGTCATACTTCGAGAAGAAACGCGTGGGATTGTTTTTATTTTATCTGCGACAACAACAAAAAACGAGGCAGTCTTGACTCCAGAGTGGCGAGAAAACTACACTGGCATTGTTGAAAGGCTCTCGGGCCGTCGGGCTCTGGTGAAGACTGCAGCCAGCCCCGCAGCAAAGACTTGGTTAAATCCTAAATCGCGCTCTTACGCACTGCAGGGAGGATCTGGTTCCATTGGCCAAGGCGCACACAGACACAGCTACACCCAATTCACTCAGCCAGCTTTCTTATAGGTGGGAAACCACCCGGGCTATGTGCCTGGCTGCATTGTTGTGTTTTTATACAATCAATCAATGGGAGCAATTAAAGTGTTGGCCGTGTGGCCAATCCACGTTTTCAGAGGGATGAATTAGAGGGGACAAAACCTCATTAACAAAAAGGCCTCCTGCTGCACGACTGGACGATTATTACGATTGTCTTCATTATTCTTTATTTATGCATTTTATTAAAACAGACTCGACGTAATTCCATGAACGTTTCCAGGCCACACAACGAGGAAATAACAGCGTGAAATCAAACGTTTCAATCACGTCACATTAAAGAGAATTAAGACACAAATAAAACGCAACAGTTCAGGATTATCGCTGCACTCACTGCTCAGTGAGTAAACCTGATCACATATTCTACATAACGCATCCCTGAGTAGATAGTTTAACATTTAACAAGGTGTTAATGTCCAATATGTACATTATCATCAGATCCGATGTATTTAAGCGCCTTGTATAGCATATTTGACATTACTAACAATTGTTTCACACATAAGCAATTTCCCAAATCCATCCGGCTGCTCTTTGATTGGGATGTAGGCTCATCATTGATGCCAACATTGACCGGGTTTCCACAAAGGGATCATTAAAGATTCATCTTATCTTATCTCATCTCAGAAGCTGCAGCCCAGCATCAACGCTCAGCACCTCACTGCGCACATTGAGTGGTGAGCAGCGCCGACCAGTGGGCGGACTGAGGAACTGCACCCTAACCCACAAGAGAGGAAGATGAACGTGATCTCACCTGGAGGCGGGGACAAGGTGCTAAATACAAACGATGGACAACAGTTAATGATTTTAGTTCAATCTTATTGAGACATAACATAAAACAAATGCTCAAAGTGCTTAAGGGCTACAGGTGTGTGGATATGAATCAACATTAATGGATACAAAAAGGCTATTTAGCATCACACTGTCCGCAGGAGAAGTCATTTTCACTTTTCGAGCTGCATTTAATGGACACATGTCCAATTTAAGAACAAAAACGCGAAGCTTACGCGTAATTACTGTTTTATTTATATTTTACCTCATTATTTCTTCACAATTCAACACGTTTTTCAAACACATATAAGTGTTAATTACATTTCACTTCAAGCCCGATGCTTTCGTTCCAAGCTGGACCTCAGTATTAAGTATTACATTATGAATGTTAGCAAATGTGCTCAGATATTGCCATTTTAAAATATATATTTTTTATTTTTCATTTTTATTTTTTTTATTATACCCCGGAAACACTCCCCCCACCGAGGCCTCCAATTTCTTCCTGTGGGGTGTCGCTAGTTCAGATTGTTTCAGACATTCAGTTTGTTTATTATAGATATGTTTAAGGTCTGGCCCATATCTTAATCCACTTTAATATAGTCTTGTGCTTTTCTGTTATCATTAATAAAATGAATTGTTTGTGGTTATTCAATTTGAATTCGGGTCAAGGCTGAGAGCGGGCAGCGTGCGTCTGACGTCACCGAAGAGTTCATTCATCAAGATAGTTCTCCTCCTTTTCACATGTACAAAAACTGTTGGTCGTTGGAGACGAAAATGCGGCTTGTAACACTGTAAGTTAGCAGGTTGATAACATGAATGTGGCAGACAAGTTAGCTCATATAAACTGTACGTACTTGATAGAAGAAAAAGCGCAAATTATACCTTGTGTAATCTTTTTTCTTTTCTTTGTTACAGAGGAGCCGACTTTCAATAGATACAGATATCAGACTTTTAACAGCTCAAACTTTAATGTGGCGGGGTACATTTATTCTTATATTTTCTAAAAAACACAACTATGATGAAAAAATGCAAAGATTGAGGCCGTTAACCGAGAAGTAGTCGAAGCCGGAAGTAGGTGGCAGGTTATCCTCTTGCGCTGCATGCGTCTTTTCGGTGCTATCTTTTTCTCGTCTCCCGTTTTGTGTGTTGGGGGGATGGGGCCGTGCCGAGGATGAGACACTCCAAATATTTACCACTTGGCTAACTAAATATCTTTATTTCCCAACTGGGCTTCCTCCGTCGCTCTTGTAGATATAAATACTCTTCGGCCACGCATGAGTTTGGGTGGAATTTGACGAACATAAAGTGGAGTATCTGTACGTCCACGACACACGCTCAAAAAGTCGACAAAATGTACTCCTCTGCTGGAGGTAAGTGGTGCGGCTAACGTTAGCATCAGCTAAGTGATGCAGCTAGCAGGAAAATAACACAGCAGCTGCAGCCTTTTTCTGCTACATCGCGTCGAGCCGTTGCCGAAACACCGACTCGGTCCCTGTTTCATTTGACTAGTTCTTATAAAACCCAACGGAACCTTTGATCCAGAACATGTCGTCCCAGTCTTAAGTGGAGGCATTAGTAGTGGGGGCAAGCTTAGCTAGCGTGCAACAACAAGAAGCTGCCGTTAGCCAAGTTAGCTCCAACGGTAACTCGCTCCCGAACTTGTTGTTAGTTAGCTTCCCGATATAATCTCACCAAAGTGGATCGAATGTCGCAAATTTTCTTCAAATAATGTTCAACCATAAACACGCACATACTTGTTTTCAGTGTCTCGCTGTTTAACAACAAATACAGAGTTGGATCAATATTTAGCGGCCGACCATGCTATCTAATCTCATCACGTATCGTAGCCGGGGTTAGCTAGCAGTGTCCAACACACATTTAGCAGATTAAGCACAGGTTTATTTGTTTGAGAATGACATTTCTTTACGCCATTAATTCGCCCTGTCAGTGTAAAGGGGATAATGTGTCATTGTACGTATAAAGGTTGATAGAGAAGTGTGTATATTAAGTTTTACTGTGGCTATAGTACAGTTACAGTGTTAACAGTTGGCTCTCATTGATAATTTTATATTGTAGCTTCTATTTTCCACGTTTGTTTTTCCTGTACATTTTTTTTAGCTTAAGCTGCAAACAAGACCCTATAATTTATTGCATTTCCCTTAAATGTATTTCTTGTTCTCTGGGCTTGTTTGAGTGCTGCAGATTCATCTTTATTACAGGAAAACACAAACAGACGTGTAGCATTAGATTATTTCCAGGAGAATTGGGCGGCTTCAGCAGAGTTAAGATTGCCAGCTTGCTTGACTCCTTCTGTGTGCATATTGATAAGAGTATGAAAAAAAAGTTGTCTCTGATTGTGGCTGGTGGCCTTGTGGAGGAGATAAGAAAGCAAGTCCTGTTAAAATGGGTGTTTGACGTAGAAATTTACAAGTAAAGATGACTTTGTCTCTTATTGCCACTTGCAACATTAAGAAATAGTTCAATTTAATCCTGCAGGTCTGGAATTTTACATATAAGCTTAATTCTTCACTGCATGTTTAACTTGTCAAGCATTGAACTGAGGTTTCTGCCGTGTGTACATTCCTACTGCTTTGTTAATATAAGTACTGTGTGCGTGTGTCGTATTGTCAAGCATTTATAACATGTCAACTTTGTCCTCTTTAGCTTCTGAGATGCTTGAGGGACCCCGTTCCTCCGGGTCAGCAAGCTCTGGTAAGATTTTCCCATATTTGGCCGTTATTTTTGGCCCCAGCATTGGTCGAGTGTTAATGGCTACATTGTGCCTTTTTCACATCCTTCAAGCATCACAGTACGTCCTCATCTGAAATGCAATTTAACCTTCTGACCGAATAATTGAATTGTCCAGGAAATAGGACACAGGTGATTTGGCACCATGAGTGAATCTCTAGACGAAGACAGATTCATTCTCGATAGTCAATTTCCTCCAAACGCACCTCATTTTGTCCTCTGAATGGCAGCCTACACTTATAAATGCTAGAGGTTATTCAATAGTACCCACCATATATTAGTAGCTTTATGGGTGTTATTCTGTTTGAATGAACAGAGCTGGAGCACAAAGATAAGGCACTGAAGGGAATGGAGAGTGTGTCCTGATGGACTCACTTGCAGATATATAGGGTGTCTTGGTTCAGTTTGCCTTCCAAAGATGAAAGCTTGTTGCATACTCTTCATGATAACACAAAGAATGGGTGCCACCTTAAAAAAAAACCTCAGGGTATAAGAAGAAGCCTGAGTGCTTCTGATTTGGATCTGGGAAGGTAGTAGCTGATGGTTTGAGTTTTTCCAGCTCAAAACTCAAAAGAAGATATTAATCTGGAATATCTGTGAAATACTCAGAATTGAGTGAGTCCACCAGCTTGAAGCTTGAACTAAGCAGCAATGATAGATGATGACTAGTTTCATATATTTACAAAACTTGTAAACAGGTGTTAAAGATAGATTTAGCAGATGTAAAATTAGACTCAACTAGACTTGTTTAGATAAGTAACAGCTTCGATAACATTTCCTTTGTATTAAATGAGAAACAAAGATCCAGACTGCTCTGCAAGTGCCATGAATTGTCCCAACAAAATGTAGGAAGGGTTCATGATAAGCTCTCACGAGAAAAGCGCATTCACATAGCTGCCATGGAACTAAAAGGCAAGGCAGCTGTGGACTGATACCCCTGTGATGCAATAACCTCAATCAAATCTTGGATAATGATCGCCTTGTTTATGAAAATAATAATAGGTTATTGAATGAAAAATAAGTTTGCATGTTTTTTTCTGATGATATTTTGTCAGAAGAAACATTGTGAATGCAAAAACATATAAATAAAACACAGAATAGTGTGTATATTAATATATATAATTTAATATAATATAAACCCATGTTTGAGACGTGTCACATAAGTGATCCTAGATAATGTTTGCTAAAGCCAAAAGGACTTTCTACATCTGATACTTTGTGTAAAAGGGAAAATTCCCCACTGTTTTCTGATGACGTGAAGCATGCTAGCATCAAAAATGTTTGTTGAGCAACCCCTTTATTGTGTTTAATCAATAAATGCTAATTTGACCTTTTAAGATCTTGTGTATTCTGATCCTAATTATGTGCTTTTTTCTACTTTGCCTATTACAGAACCCCCATCATCCCCAGTGCCAGAATATGTATTCAAGCCACCATCACGGCCAGACTTTGGCACCATGGGCAGGACAATCAAGCTCCAGGCCAACTTCTTTGAGATGGAAATCCCCAAACTGGAGGTCTACCATTATGACATCGACATCAAGCCTGAGAAATGCCCCAGGAGGGTCAATCGGTATGTCCACGTGTGTGCTCAGTTGGCAGCCCCTGGCACGTAGTTGGTCAGTAGTTGGAATGTCCTGCACATTGTGGTAATTTGTTTTTCTTTCATTGTGTTCTTAGTGAAATTGTGGAACACATGGTCCAGCACTTTAAAACACAAATCTTCGGTGATCGAAAGCCGGTGTATGACGGGAGGAAGAATCTCTACACTGCCATGCCCTTGCCCATTGGCAGAGACAAGGTTGTTATTTTCAAGATAAGCTAAGATAATAAAACGCTCCTTACCTTTGAAGTCCAAAAATGTGAATCTTATCTTTTCTTCTCTTGCCCATCTACCACACAGGTGGAGCTTGAGGTAACCATTCCTGGTGAAGGCAAAGACCGTAGCTTCAAAGTTTCAATCAAGTGGGTGTCTTGCGTCAGCCTGCAAGCTCTGCACGAGGCGTTAGCAGGACGACTACCCAGCGTCCCCTTTGAGACCGTCCAAGCCTTGGATGTGGTCATGAGACATTTGCCCTCTATGAGGTGGGTTTTTTGTTGTTTCAGATTGATTGACTTATGCTTGATAGATGTACTCATTGTTTTACATGTCATGTTTTCTGCTATGCTTCTTATAAAAGCAACCTCATCCTTACTGCTATCAGATGACCTCAGAGGTGGTTTTGCATGTTTTAGCGCTAATTAAGAATTACATGTACATTATATTATTGTATTGCCGAACAGTGCGAGTCCATTGAAATAAGTGAAAACTTGCACAATGAGTGGTTTTCCATTTCTATGCCAATAAACAGAAACCAAATTCATGTTTCACACTGGAATCAGTCCAAAAGGAATAAAACATAGCATGATAGAAGCATGTTGTACAACTTGTTTTCCTCTATTTAATTTTTTGGCTTGCTTCCAGGCTGAGATAGCGTCGGATTTGTTTCAATACAGCGTGACAATCAATTTCTATCAGCTTCAAACGTACATAGACGTGTAATCTGTTGTGTAAAATACCAGAGATCTACCAATACCATTTTTTGCTTTGCGCACAAGTCGCCATGAGCGGGATGCTGTTGGGAAGTAGCAGGGCCCTGTTTCCAATATAAAAAAAAAAAACATGTATCAGATTGGTACATAGTCTTGTGTGCAGGTTCCAGCATTTTAGGCTTCATCACAGGCTTTTCCAACAACAGCCCACTAATAATCACCATAAATCTCTTTATAATCTGTCGGTCCCTTAACCATTTTGTTAAATCACTTCTGTTTCTAAAACATTAATCAGGTCCCACTGTCATCTGTTACAGGTATACCCCAGTGGGCCGCTCTTTCTTCACTCCCTCAGAAGGCTGTTCGAACCCCCTCGGTGGTGGCAGAGAGGTGTGGTTTGGCTTCCACCAGTCTGTCAGGCCTTCTCTTTGGAAAATGATGCTCAACATCGATGGTAATTTTAAGGTGGATTGTGCGTACGTTGTTAGAAAATATAGGTGTTCCTATGAATCTCATCTCTGCTTGCTTGTTTTGTTTGCAGTTTCAGCCACTGCATTCTACAAAGCCCAGCCTGTAATCGAGTTCATGTGTGAGGTCTTGGATTTCAAAAGCATTGAAGAACAACAGAAGCCCTTAACAGACTCTCAACGAGTGAAATTCACAAAGGAAATCAAAGGTAATTGAAGTTCAGGAGGCTGAGTTAGTAGTGGATGTACAAGTTAACTCACTTAAGAGTCATAGCAGATAAGAAACATGTATTTTAAGTCTATAGAGTTTTGTACTTGTTTGTTTGTTTGTCCCCCTGTCATGTAAATGGTTATTACCCATGTTCTTTGTCACATGGCCTTTCAAAACAAACGTGTATGTACTTTATTTTTTGAACATGTTCTTAAATACTGTTGTCGTTAAACATGATTCCTCCAAGGATTGAAGGTGGAGATCACCCACTGTGGGCAGATGAAGAGGAAGTACAGAGTGTGCAATGTGACCAGAAGACCAGCCAGCCACCAAACGTAAAAACACTCCTCTATCTCATCTTTATATAGGTTGTTTCTTTGTTGATTGTGTTGTTGCTGAAATACATCATCTGCAGTCCAGCGACAATAAGAATGTTGTTACATAAAATGCTTGAATGCTGATTGCGTGAAATCTTGACATCCCTCAGGTTCCCCCTGCAGCAGGAGAACGGCCAAACTATTGAATGCACAGTAGCACAGTACTTCAAAGACAAGTACAAGCTCATCCTGAGATACCCCCACCTCCCGTGTCTACAGGTGGGACAGGAGCAGAAGCACACCTACCTACCTCTAGAGGTAAGCATCGTCAACCTCTTGAACTTAATTGCTTTTTGAAAAAATTGTTCCTTACAAATAAAATTGAAATTGAAAAGTATTCAAATTCCTGATTCCTCGATCTGTTTTTATTTCATGTTTGTCCACTTTAGGTGTGCAACATAGTGGCAGGACAGCGCTGCATCAAAAAGCTGACGGACAATCAGACCTCCACTATGATCCGTGCCACAGCCCGATCGGCACCAGACCGTCAGGACGAAATTAGTAAATTGGTATGTCATTGTGAGGATAGCAGAAGTGAGCTCTGTGACTGAGAACCATTAAAACCATAAGCAAGATGTATAAACCTTGGTTTCCACATGCTTGACACTATTTCCACAACAACGTCAGATGGTAAACAGTAACAGTGTTTACATTGTGTTCACTGCTAAATGCTAAAAGAAAACAAAGTCAAGATTATCAACCTGAGCGCACTGCCACAAAAGGTCAAGGGTGGAAATGCCACCAAAAAAACCTTCAAACAACAAAAGCCTGTAAAATTGATGGCTGTATCCGGCCCCGACACGTGACTGACTGACTCCCCACAACAGAGGACTAGAGAACACAAACACATGTCAGCAACTCCTGCCAACAAGTTTTCTTACCAGCCAGTTGTTGGTAGTCTCCATTGCAGTCATGTCACCATCACAGACAAAGTCAGTTAGAACTTGTGGTTCAAAATTAGAGAAAGAAACTGAAACAGAAAATGTAACAAGATTCAGTGCCTGCATGGCAAAAATAGGTTTTAGTTGACTGTTGGGGTGAGATACCAAGCTTTCAGTTTGACTCCGTGACATTGGTCCTTTTTCTGGTTCTTTACAGACCGATCGTAGATTTCATTTGTAGCACATACACGATTTACAATATTTATGAATTTCAACACGTAGAAAAAACTGTCATTCTGATTTGAAGTAAGGATCAGTGACATACATTCAGTCTTTAAATGAATGATATTTGTAAGCAACATGTTGTGTAATAAGATACGTAGACTTGCCTTACAGTATATGTCATTACTACATTTGAGGAAAATGTCCAAATCTTGACTGAAATTGTAACTTTGTTTGCAAAAGCAGGCACTTGTATAAAGGGACAGCTGGAGATATTGACATCAGATCTAACTGCTGCGTTGTTCTGTCCTGGTTTTAAGATGAGAAGTGCCAACTTCAACACTGACCCTTACGTTCGTGAATTCGGAGTGATGGTGAGGGATGAGATGACCGAAGTGAACGGCCGTGTCCTCCAAGCACCTTCCATTCTGTATGGAGGCAGGGTATGTGGATCACCTGGGGTCAATGCGTTAATGGTGACTTGGAATTAATACGCTATTGGTATTCAATTGTATTGGAAATAACTAGAGGTGACTAGCGTTTATAATGCTGCTGTCATTACTCTTTGCAGAACAAAGCAATAGCCACACCAATCCAGGGAGTATGGGACATGAGGAACAAGCAGTTCCACACTGGCATTGAGATCAAAGTGTGGGCCATCGCCTGCTTCGCACCCCAGAGGCAGTGCACTGAACTCCTGCTCAAGTAAGTGAAGTGCTCTAGCATGTTGCAAATGTATTTCATGTCATTGTAAACCTTGATGGCAGGCAGACACTGGACTGTGAGCTGGAAATGTTGCAGTCACAGAAATGGCACCAGAGCCGTCTTATTTGATTTATGCCTCTGTTGGGTCTTTCACAACTGTCACGACAGCCCAGTTTTTCAGAGTCTTTCACTTTATTGCCCCCCTGAGGACTGAGGTATTTTAGCTCCACAGGGGCGTAGGATTGCATGTTGAGTATGTACAGCTGTGCCATCATCTGCAGTGCCTTTGCTGGGTTTAGTCATTTGAATATGTCTACTGAAAAATGCCAGTTACTCTTTATATATTTGGAGCCAAGGATAGCATGTGCAAAGCTAAACAATCTTCTTCTACTGTTTGTTTTTGAGATACTAGTGCATTGCCCCTAGGAAGCATGCATTCCTATAGAAAAGTGGGAGGTTAAGTAGCTTTTTCATGGATGGCCAAGTGAGGCTGTGTTTGAAGGTGGGACGTCAGGGATATAATTGGCTGTTTTTGACTACTTTTGATTTTACCATTATATTCCACCCTAAAAACTAAGGAAGAAAGTTAGATTTTTTACGCAAATGTTTAACAAACCATTTTTATTACTTATAATGCAAATATAAATTGTTTGCTAAATATGTGCATGTTTTTTAAAATGTATAAAGTTATATATGTAACTATTTACATTTAAATGCAGGCAATGCCTCAGCTCCTTCCAGCTGCACTGCATGCTCCACATTCAGCAGTCTCCTCTTTGTTTTAACTCACAGCACAAAAAAATGACTACACTACACCAAACACTGCATAACACACTAACTATACACTCCAAACACGCTATATGTCACAAATCTCTCAACTCTCAAAACAAGCTATATCTATCGCTGTCTCTGTCACTCCGCAGCCGTCCCTCGCACAACTTCCACCTCTTCCTCAGCAACCAAATCACGTGTTTTGCCATATAATTTTGTGATTGGCTGGTGTGGGGCCTTTTTCCAACAATAGGAACATGTTTTTTTTGCTTGCAAACACTTCCTGCTCGCGTACACTTTCGTGACAAAAGCCCGTTTTTATAGTTTCTTCCTGCACCAGACACAAAGCAAACGTGACGGCAATGTTTGCGAAAAAGCGTGGCGGACATTATTTATCATAAATCCAGTTTTGGATGCGCCGGCTGCATCCCTCCACTTAGGAGGTGGGGGGTGGGCTAGCAGCTAGCTACACACAAACATCCCCAGATTCCGATTCCAGTTTTTTGTCCTCGCGTATCCGGATCTCCTCAGACCGGAACAGACTTGGTCCGGACTCGTTCAGTCTCATTAATCCACAACAGTCAGTTTAGATGCACAGAACGGAACCGAACTGCCGGCGAAATCCCGGTCCAGCTCACACCGCTGCAGGTATAAATCCGCTTGTTTCTTAAGGTGTGTCGTGGGGGTGCGCTCTGCAGTAATTGACTCTGGTGCGCATATGGCTATTGTGGTGATGGTTGACAATGCTAGCGGAATTCGTAAAGCATTTATTAAATAATTTATTAACGGTATCTTTGTAGTCCAAATGTACAAATCTGACGTTGCACACCCTTAAACCACGCAGCAGCCATGTTGAAAATCTCAGGTCAGTCTGATCCTGATCTGCAGAGACATTTGAGGCACGCACACACTGACAGATAGACAGAGATTTCTTGCTTTTATAGAGAGATATTGTGCTACAGCATAATATCATAGATATATATAGATAGCATGAAAGTGGACCTAATGCTCAGCCCTGTGGCACACCCTTGTTGATGGATAAAACCTGATTTACTTTTGCTTTGAGTAAATATGAATAAAGAGTTTTTTAAACACTGAGGCAAGATACTTGAGGTAACTCTTGCTTATCCTTAACCACTAAAACTCTCTGTACTGTCATTAACAAGTTCGTCATCTGTCTCAGAGCATTCACAGATCAGCTGAGGAAGATCTCCAGGGATGCAGGGATGCCCATCCAGGGTCAGCCTTGCTTCTGTAAGTACGCCCAGGGAGCTGACAGTGTGGAGCCCATGTTCAGACACCTCAAGTACACCTACCAGGGCCTCCAGCTGGTGGTCGTCATCCTGCCGGGGAAGACGCCTGTCTACGGTGAGGGATCCACTCATATAGTCTGTGTGATGGAGCGAGTGAGGAACTTTATCATACTTATCTATTCTTGAAGAAGATTGACCTTGTCCACATGATTCAGTGCATTGTCTTGATGCCAAAAATAAATAACATTTGACTGAATAATAATGCCAAGACAGCATGCAATTAGTGTTGGACAATGTGGTGAATTAACAAACATCACAGACTCTGTTTAAAGCAAATGTTTTTGCTGTTGCAAGGCGTTGCTCTAAAGCCACACATGTCCAAATCAGTGAGGATTTGTGTGATTAGAGAGAGTTATATTTGAAGCTCTGGCATTTGGTCTGGTGAATCTGAACATGCCTGCTGCTTCAGAGCCCGCTGGGCTAGTTTTACTGCTGCTATTTCTGCAATAGGAAACCACACGGGCCAAACAGAACTACATTCTCTCTGGTTCTTTCCAGGCTTCTCTACCATTCGCCTCCCAGCTCACTTTCTCATTTAAGCGTCAGTTATCCCATCGTACTCAGAGATAACAACCTCATAAAAAGATTTTTATAAATAATACATTTATGTTATGAAAGTCCAGGGCCAGATTTCTGTGACAGGTCAGTGTGCCTGAGTTTTGTACCTCATCACCTTTGATTAATGCTTCCTTATTGTCCCGCTATGTTATGTAGCTGAGGTGAAACGTGTTGGAGACACGGTACTCGGCATGGCTACGCAATGTGTCCAAGTGAAGAATGTTCAAAAGACAACACCTCAGACC
Organism: Diplodus puntazzo; assembly: GCA_963678695.2. Classification (NCBI taxonomy): domain Eukaryota; kingdom Metazoa; phylum Chordata; class Actinopteri; order Spariformes; family Sparidae; genus Diplodus; species Diplodus puntazzo. The sequence goes on from OZ023169.1 coordinate 18,621,352, forward strand.
CTCTCCAACCTCTGTCTCAAGATCAACGTCAAGCTGGGCGGTGTCAATAACATCCTTCTCCCGCAGGGCAGGTAAGTGAAGATTCTGGGGATGAAATCCTGATATGAATCAACCTGTTTGTCCCTGAAATGGGACTCCCATCAGCTGCTATCTTTAAAGGGAAAGTATCATTTTCTTGTGCTGAATTTTTATTGCCGTCTACCCTCCAGGCCGTTGGTGTTCCAGCAACCAGTGATCTTCCTTGGGGCAGATGTGACTCATCCGCCTGCTGGAGATGGAAAAAAGCCTTCCATCGCTGCTGTAAGTGACATCACACCACACGACAGAATCAAGCATTGAGAAATACTTAAATTTGGTGAAAGTGCCAAAATCACAGAGAATCATCAACCATCTCTGCAGCTCTCAAGCGTCTTTCAACTCAATGTCTTAGTTTCATGGCCAGCACATGTATTTGATGGCTATGTCTCAGTAGCTCCCAGAAACGCCTGTTTGATTCCACTGATTCCGCAGACTGCTCAAAGACACAAAGTTGCTGAGAGTTGATGATACAAAAGTAGCTTTGTCTCTTTCTCATTGCCCCAAACCCATCAATGTGACTTTAATGAATACGTTTACAGTTTAATGAACTTACAAACTAATGACTCGTTACAAGTTTGCAAATAAATAGAAACCCATGTCATTCTGTAACTCCTGAAAGTGTAATTGGGGTGAAGGACATGTTCAAGTCCCTGAGTCACATAAAGAGCTCTTAGATTTTTTGCCCAGCCTTTAATTTTGAACATGATACAATGATTATAAATTATAACTTTATTAAAAGCAATTAAACACTAATAAAAGAATATAAGCCATGAAAAGACGATTACCAAGTCGACATCACATGGGAGGAATTTGGTTCAGATAAAAAGGTTAAGAATGGTGAAAAGGATAGAAAGGCTCAGGGACTTTTAAAGAGATGACTTCACATAACAGCAAGTTTATAAAAGTAGGTTTTAAGAACTGATTTTAAAGAGGTCGCACATTCCACAAGTTTTATGTTTCAGTTATGTTGTTCCAAAGTCGAGGGACCCTGATGGCAAAAGCACGGTTACCTGAGTGCCCCACCTGAGGATATAAGGCTCTGAAAAGGCTCTGCTATGTACTGTATCATGTGTACTGACAGCCTTTAAAGTGATCAGTAAAAAAACCCATTAGAATTTGGACAACTAGCCAATAAAGAGAAGCCAGAATCGGGATGATGTAATGTCACAAGTTAGTCTATTGGTAGTAATTATTTCCTTTCCAGGTCGTTGGAAGTATGGACGCCCATCCAAGCAGATACTGTGCCACAGTGCGAGTGCAGCAGCACCGTCAGGACATCATCCAGGACCTAGCCACCATGGTCAGGGAGCTGCTCATCCAGTTCTACAAGTCCACTCGCTTCAAGCCCACCAGAATCATCTACTACCGCGATGGCATCTCTGAGGGCCAGTTCAACCAGGTGATGCTGGTGATTACTTATTACACTTATTCTTCATTCCTAAGTTTGTATCAAAATATGACATGTTTTTTAAAATGTTGAAGCAAATAGTCATCTGTTAACCTTTTTAATATCCTTGGACTTGAATACATGCAGGTCCTTCAGCACGAGCTGCTGGCGATCCGTGAGGCCTGCATCAAACTAGAGAAGGACTACCAGCCTGGTATCACCTTTGTGGTAGTGCAGAAGAGACACCACACGAGACTGTTCTGCATGGACAGAAACGAGAGGGTCAGTATCGTGTCTTTAGAAGGGGACGGGAGGGAAATTTGTAAAATTATTAACAAACTTAACTCAACAAAGGAGAGAGAAAACACAACTTTGTGACCTAAATTATGTTCTTTTGCATGCACCATATCCAGTGCCTTTGCTTCCCACAAAATAAGTTTGTTTCGTGGTAACTCCTATCTCAGTGCAGCATTTTTGTTGGTTTTTACAGGTTGGGAAGAGTGGCAACATTCCTGCAGGCACCACGGTGGACACCAAAATCACTCACCCATCAGAATTTGACTTCTACCTTTGCAGTCACGCTGGCATTCAGGTAAGAACTGAATTCTGACCTTGTGTTACGCCCCAGTAAGGCCAGGGGATTAGCGAAGTAACATAGTAAAATAAAGCGTAAAGAAAGGAAAAGAAACAGGATGTGTTCGTTAAGCTAGAAAATAATTTATTTACGAAAAGTAACACTGGTCAACAAAGGAAGAAAGGGAGGAAATGTGCAGTCTGTAGCTCCGTCACTCTTGATCTTATACGCCAGCTGCCCAGCTTACTGGCACCTGCAGCACTTTATATCACCCGACCTGAGTGGCAGGTAGGATCAGGTGTGGACCTTCACACACTGGCAAGGAGGAGGGGGAATGAGAGTGACACCTAAGTGAAAGCACAACACAAAAACACAAACACTCTGGCTATAACAACTTTCTGATAACTTCAATTTGAAAAACAATAAGATAATCAGTCAGATTGGCCAATAACAGAAGGCTGTTGAGAGTGAAGGCAGTGTTTCCCCCATGGGCACAAAAACAACGGGTGTCATCTTCTCTCTCCCTGCAGGGCACCAGCAGGCCGTCTCATTACCATGTGCTCTGGGACGACAACCACTTCTCTTCAGATGAACTGCAGGTCCTCACCTACCAGTTATGCCACACTTATGTGCGCTGCACCCGGTCAGTTTCCATCCCAGCACCAGCTTACTACGCCCATTTGGTGGCTTTCCGCGCTCGCTATCACTTGGTGGACAAAGAGCATGACAGGTAAGGACCTGAACACATTAGCTGTCATGTTTTTGAGCAACCCTAAACACATATTCTTGTAAATCGTTGAAGAAGACCCCCGGATGACATTTTGATATTGCTGTTTCAGTGCCGAGGGCAGTCATACATCAGGCCAGAGCAACGGGCGTGACCAACAGGCCTTGGCCAAGGCCGTTCAGATTCACCAGGACACCCTGCGCACCATGTACTTTGCCTGAGAGCACACAACCCGAGGCTGTGGTGGGTGAGACCCCACTGATGAAACACACTACCCATCGCTGTCTCACTGTCAGCTGTAGATAGCATCACAGTGGTTTCACATCATGATCTCCCTACCTAACAGACCTGCCAGTCAATCATATGTCTACAATTGTACTTCAGCCCCAGACCCACCTGAACCAAGCCAGCTATTAGACTGTAAGATGCAAAAGAATCCCTCTTTGTCGGGGGTTTGAGCTGGAAGAGGTTTTATTTACATGTTGTGCATTAGTGTGTGTTTGTACTTGTTGTAGGGAAATATGTTGCAAAGTATGAAAGGAAAAGTTTGTACACTGATTGAAGAAATCTACCATTTCTAAACTAGTGGGCAGTATCATGACATCGGGATGATTTAAGATTAGAAGAAGCTGTTCGCCCTCCTTCTCCTGTTTCTATTGTTTGTTAGGGTCTTGGTGCTTGAATGGAGAAGGATCAAATTCATCAGAAGATGAGGAGGCCTGTTCACTGTTTATATGCCTAAATAGTTGCTCCTCTGACAAACATTATTTATCAGCCAATCAAAGCAAAGTGCACTGAGCAGAATGGGTACTTCAATCAGGACGAAAGTACTTAATATATTAAGGGTTGGGTGCGATTTTCCACATTGGGCACTATGTGCTGCAAAGTGCCATTTGAGACCATCGTTCTGTCGTCATTTCTGTGTGAAACTATTGATTATTAGGCCCACATCTGCTGGGGTTTTCAGTATTTGTCCTTGATTGACACTGATGACCATTTTATGCCAAATCTGGTGACAGCTTACTAAATGAATTCTTTGCATCAGATTTGTCATCAACCCTTAAACAGACACTTAGTTTATTCTAGATGAGAGCTTTTAGTGTTCGAACAGAGGTCAAAGAACAGCCCATTTTCTCCAACTCTGCCTCTCGTGTTAGTCTGAACTGAAAGAGTTGCACCAGTCATCCCATGCAGAGAAACAGTGTATTGGGACTGGTTCCCAACAAGGACACCTCTCTAATGTACTCTGAGCCGTGTTGATGAAAGACACATGATGTAGAACTCAGCATAGAGGGGGAACTTGATGACATTTCCCCCCCCCTTAGGTTTTTATAGTCTAATTTAATTTCAATCATTTTTTTTTTGTAATGAATATGCATGTAGCTGACTCATGTTTTAGACATTTAGGCGTTTGTGATACTGGTTTTATTTCTTCCTTTATACACATTAACCCTTCTTCTATGTTTTCATGTATATAGCAGCAGCAGGAGAGTGTTTTCTGCAGCGTCTTTGTCAGAGCGGGATATTTGTGTGGCATCTCGATATATATCCAGGCATTCGGTACAGTGGAGTGAGAGCTGCAACATTTTAGAGTTTAACTGATCGAAATTCCCTTAACAAAAAAAAAAATCTAGTGTTTGCTCCTGGGATTGGGAGCAGTCGTCGCACAAAAGCTTGGGTTTTATGCAAATGACTTTTTGTGAGTCTTTATACTATATAGTAATGTTGGTAATGAGGTATATTTTGAATAAGCTTTCAGTGGAAGCTGCTGAAAATATTACAGAGATTTTTTTTAAAAACGACCGGCCCACATGTAGTCTAAATTAACACTGTCTATTTGTATACAGATTTTAAGTGCAAATATTCTCTTGCCTTCTAAGACTGTCACGGTCTTACTAATAATTCTAGACATTTCCTGACATCCCACCTGAGTTTTACTACTAAGTTAAGCTGGCGAATGTTCTCATAATCTTGATTGGAGGGCAAGTAGTCTACATTTTCTAACTATGCATAATTTTTAACCAAGAGATTTAGCGGTGGGGTATCTCACACGAATTTGGGTCATTTCTAGAGCTAGATAATCAGGGCTTTTGTTATTTTTATTTTTTAGCATGTTGCATTTAGTAGCGTTTCTTAGTGCTTATCAGCGTCTTCATGCCTTTCTAATGGGGATGAAGTATTTATGTGGTCATTTGTAAAAACATTGTAGATTTTATAGCCTGAAAAATTGGGTGTATCCTTTGTAAACACACAATCTTTTCTTAGCCAAACAAGATTACAAACTTTTACATGATTAATATTCAGAAAAAAAAGACATAGAAGCACAAAAAGGACATCTTGATTCTAGGTGCTAGAAGTTTTCACTGTAAAAACCACCTTAATTCCTCACTGGACTGGTCAACAAGGCTTTTTACTTGTACGTTTTAAAAAAAGATGCTTCATCTCGAGGATCTTTGCTCTCCCTTCGACGACCTCTCTGTCACCCTTTTTACTCGTTTCCTGTAAAGCAACTAGAAATCCGACTGACTGTGTTTGTGGGGCATTCTGAAAAAAAAAAATCACGTACTTGATATTTACTGTTATGATGTCAATATTGTTCTTATCGGTGCTGGTCTCACAACATGTAAATTTGGATGCACTTTTGATAGCAGAACGGCGGCGCCTCTTTCTACAGACGCGCGTTCCTCAATCGAAGCAGGAGGCTCGGCCATATAACTGCGTGACACTGGTGTAATTGTATGGAAATGGCCGTGTGTTCTACCTCTTGTTACCTGTATAAGTGTTATGGTAACATCACACTGCAGGCCATTTCTGTATAATTACCCCTGCTATCTATCTATCTATCTATCTAATTGGCGTTTTTTGAGTCTTGCATTGACAGTAGAGGTTTTAAAACGCTTGGTGTGCATGATTGTGAACGCGCTTTCTCAGTTTATGTTGTTGTCATTTTCTTTTTCTTCATAGTTTTACTCAAACTGATAAGAGAGAATGTGTTTTTTCCTTTTAGTGGTTTTGAGCTGTACGACCAAATTCTTGAAGTGTGTTTTGTATTCACACACAGCTTCTCCCTTCTTTCTTTCCTTTTATTCTATGCACCAGTGAAATGACACACCTTTTTAAAAAGAAGTATAATTGAAACCCTCATTTCCCGCCTCAGCCCACTTCAGGTGTTAACATAGCATATCCTTGATTTGGAGAAAGTGTAAAATGTGCCCAAGTTGTTAGTCAGACTGTTAAAAGTTACAAACTATACAAAGAGAATAAGTCAAGCACACATTGAAATCCACGTGGAAAGATGTTTGTTATTCAGCAAGGCATTTGATCAGTTGCTCTACACTACAGGACACGTTTTGTCATCTTTCACGCGAGAACGAACGGTGACTGGATCAGGATGAAGCTGCAGCGATCGGTCGATTAATTGATCAAAAAAGAAAATCCATCGCCAACTATTTTGATAGTCGAATAACTGATATAGTCTTCTTTTTTTTTTGTCTGTCAAACATTTGCTGGTTCCAGCTTCTTGAATATGAGGTTTTCCGCTTTTCTTTGTCATTTATTATGGTAAATGAAGAGTTGTTGGGTTTTGGACTGTTGGTTGGATAAAAGAAACACTTTTGAGGCGTCACTTTGGGATCTGAGTTGTGTTGAACCTTTTCACGGGTTGTTTTTCTTATATTTTCTCAACTAAAAGATTAATTGTGACAATACTCCAGCAAATTAATCATCATGAAAATAATCGTTAGTTTCAGCTCTTACTCTGGAGACTGGTGTCAGTTGGAGCCCTGTTGTCGACTCTGTGTTTGGACACGTAGATGTCCTCAGGGAATAATAGAAAGTGGGAAAGTGAGCGGGCGTCCTACATTCAGAACATCGCGGTGTCTTTTTAGGAGGTGGCTTTGTACATGTTGTTACTGCTTCTTCATTATTTACATTACCTTTACCAGCACCTTAAAATAGCAGATCATAATGGCATTGCTTTTCCTGGAGGTTAAAAACATTTGACAATGTTGTTTTTGCACTAAACAAGACTGGAGTTCTGTGGCTGTTGCAGCATTCGGACTATTTATCAGGTGGCAGCCTCTCTTTTTCTTTTTTTTTTTTAAACTTGAAAAGGAGCAGTTGGTTTTGGTGGCTTTTCAAAATACACTTGCCATTTAGATCGCCACACCTGCTGATCAGGAGGGATTCTACCAAGCCAACCAGCATCCAGCATGTCGTCTTTCAGATATATCCCAATGCCTTTTGAATGTTAATGAACGAGTGAAACTTGTAGTCATGTGGATGGGTTGCCTTTGTACAGTGATATAGGCAAAAGGTGCTTTATGCAAAACGAACTGACAAGTGTTGAAAAAGAGCCGGACAGTCCTGGAGCTCACCTGGATGCCAAAGGGCTGCGCGAGGGAGGAAGTGTGACACAGACTGCAATGTGCATAGAAATAAACATTGTTTCTAAGGCCTCTCTACACAGCCAGAGACGATACATATCAAGATCAGGAAGAGGCTTTTTTCTGTTTCACATAAATCTGCTAAATCAAGAATGTGTATGGAAACACCAGCCTGGATGAATGTGGCACTGCTTTACAAGTTTAATGGTGCCCAAGGAGCTTAGCGAGATATTCAAAATGAACGCTCGCGGCATTATGGGATGCTTTCTGGCAGATTCGACACCTCAGTTTGGCTGATGTTTTCTGGAGGTTGTGGTTTGTAAATTTAAAACGGCATATCATAAGCTAATTTTATCGATGAGTTCATTTTATTTTCTTGATACCAGGTTATTTTACTTCTGTAAGTATGTGTTTTAAATTTAGGGTTTGAAGAGGTTGAGATTAAATTCCTCTCCGCCTGTTTACTTATTTGCTTTCGAATGGTTTTGGAATAAGATAAATTGAATCCTTCCAAACCATTACCGTCTGTATAGTAACGCCTCTCCTGTCTGCCTCTCATCCGTCTCTTGTAGAGAAACTATTGCTGATATAAAGAAACCTCTTGTAGAGTAGAACCTATTTTCCTAACTCCAAATAATAACAATGAATGTACTTAGAGTCTGTGTGGTTTGTAATATTGTACAGGCTATCCATCCAGTACATTTATACTCATGTTTGCTTCTCTTGTACAGCCTTTTCTTTTTATTTTTGATGTTTCATTTCTCCTATTTATAGGCTTTGATAATTGCATAAAGTATTATGTTTCCTTCTTTAATATTTCCTTGATTTAGATGTCGCCTATTTCACCGCTGATATCATTAATCTTTTCGCTGATTAACGCAAGATAAACGAGTCTACAGTGGCGATATTGGCTACTGTAGTTGTAGGAGACAAAACGTTTCACACTGGTGCAAAGACTAGTCATCTTTTCTGTTCTGGCGTCATGCTTGTGTGAGGTGCTGTGGCATAAAAGCTGTGTGAGTGTGTGTGTGTGTAAATATATGCTGGTTGCTTTGGTGTGTGATCTTGTTTGCTGTTAGATTTTTGGCTTCTGCTTAAGCCCTCGGCCTGATATTCCTGTCCTCTTTTTCAGAGTTGTCCTGTAAAATCCTTAAAAAATCCTCCCCAAGTTTGGCTCACTAACCCTTTCAGCGCAGTGCCACTTCAGAGCAAAGAAACTAAGGTGTTTGTCGGCGCGCCGCTTGTGTTCCTCTGTGATTGTATTACTACGCAGCTGTCTTTCCACATTTTGAAAAAGTACCATTTATGATTTACATGGCACTCAGCCAGCTTCAGCTACATAATTTTCCTGTCCCTATTCGTAGATTTCCTGAAGCATCACTTTGTCTTTGACAGTCAGTCTTTTATCTCATGTCCCTATCACCTGTAGCCACTTGACACTGGTGTGCATCCACACGGTCTCTCCGTTTCAAAGTTATCCTGTATTAGTGTTTTTAGCTACAAGTCTGGATTAGTAGTGAGTATAAATTCAAATCAGGTACTGGCATACCTGAGAAAACCCAAATGTCTACTGGAAGTCCGTCAGCAGCCACATTGCCATTGTTTAGAATTGTTTTGGTGACATTTTTAGCAACCCGTGCGGCGCGGCTGTACAGATGAGAGTTGGTGAAATGTTTCGTCCACCATCTCAACAGCTATTGGATGAATTGCTGTGCAGTTTTGTTCAGATATCCACGGTCCCAAGAGGATGAATCCTCAGAACTTGCCGTGTTCGTTACTTCTCTAGTGCCACAGTGAAATAACTCGACAGTTACCTGATGGATTAGCACATCATGTTTTAAAAACAGTCACGGTACCAGACAATGATTGTTAATGATTTTTGGTGATCGTCAGTCTTTTATCTCGTTAAGTAACTGGGTCAAAATTGTAATATCCATCCAGTTCTTTGATTTTATGACCAAAAACCGGCACAACTAAGCTAGCCATTCCCATCAACCTCAGCTGTACTGTGTTTTAGTTCTAATCAACCAATGTTAGGTTGTCGTACCATTTAAAATAAAACATTTAGACACAATACGTGTATAAAAAAAAAAAATAAACAGTTAAGATAGTATTTTTTTATTTGTAATTAACGACCTGCACACAGTGCTGGTACTAAAGACGTTAGTGACCACATACAACACATTTGTAATAATGTCTAACGCTGCAGACACAAGGTGCTCAGACAAAAATGGACCCAATGCGATATCAGAATGTAATACGATCTCTGGCTTGACGGAGCCAAGACAAAGACGTAGTTGCTTCCAGTGGACATTCGGGACCGGGCTCGGGACTGTAGTACACCTGACCTGGACTGTGGAGAACTGTTACCAAGCTTCACCAAACAGAACCAATGCCATCCAGCTGATCTACATGCATCCAATCATGAAAAGGCTCATGTGGGTATTTTTGTATTTTCAAAGCATTTCTAGTCTTCAGAATAACTTGGCTTTTTATTTACCAACTAACAAAAAAAAAAACTACCTCAGAGCAGTGTCAGGTGCTAGCTAATATTAGCCCTAATTTATAATAATGGTAACAAAATCAAAACTCCTTGTGACCAAACCAATACAAGCCAATATCATGTGACAGCACTGTTCTTTCCTTTAAACCTTAATAAATGGAAAACCAAGTAAATCACGTATGACTGGTTGGTTGCTTTAGTTGGTTATATGTTAGGGGACCAAATTTTTGTAATTGGGAGTGTCATTGTTTCACGTGAGTCCATTTTATTTTTCATTTTTTATTTTATTTTTCAAAAGATGGTGACAAAAGCAAACCCAGCGCAATCTAGGACTCATTCATGTAGTGAAATCGACGGTAATCACGAGCGGATCGTATATCGACAGAAAGCGTGCCATCATACACTTTGACAATGTTTTAATATTCCAGTAAAACGTTGGTGATATTGAGGAATGTTTGTAGTGGCGGTGAAGATTTGTTGGAAAAGATGTATGTACAGCAATAACGTTGGTGTGTGGGCTGTGGAATCGCTGGTCATTTGTCTTTACGCCAGTCTGTCTTCGAGGCAGCGCTCGATAAACGCTTTAGACTTTTATTTAGCAGGATGATACTTTGTCTCCGTGTTTGGAACCAGCTTTTCTCTTTTTGTTTTACCAGAATGTTAAAATTTTAAGGTTTCATACTGGATAGAGCCACTCCACATGATCAAATGCCTACATTACTCCCAATACTGCAATAAAAGTTCATTTCCCACTTCTACGATTAGCCAGACTCGACGCCGTTTCTGTCAAGGGTATAAGATTGTAGTCTTGCATGCAACAAATTACAAAGGGAATATACACATTTGAGCATACTTTCACGATGCATTCGAACATTGTGAACTTCAGCGAGATGTACATCTGAGGTTGTGTGGCGATTAACTAGTTTGTCGTGATTGAACGGAAAACATCCAGCGCGTTTTGTAGTCGTTTTATGTGTGCCTTTTGTCGGATCTCTCTCTTCTCTCTCTTTCCACCTGCCCCAACATTGGGTTTGTGAGTCTTTCTCTACATTTTTGACAGAATCTGCTGCGCCACATATAAAAGAAATTCCATTTTTAATGATCATGCAACCTTGAGTGTAGATGCTGCATAGAACGATCAGTATTTGTGTTTTGCACTTTCAAAGCAGTCTCAAAAAAAAAAAAAACTTGCCCGCCTGAGGTCGGGCAGAAAGTAAAAAGAAATAACTGACGAGGTATTTTATGCTATCAATAGGAATTATAAGGAATAATATGACTTTGAAGAGCTTTTCTAAAAAGGTTGATATATCTATATATATTCATGAAGTACCTCATAAGCCTGATATATGCTGCATTGACTTTTTTTTCTGTAGTGTACTTCATATTGTCCAATAAAATCTTTAATTTCCCCCTTTTCTCTGGGAGGTTTGAATGTCACACCCAGCTGTGCACAGGCCACAACCGGTAAATCTGATGGAGTTCTGTCGTAACGAAAGGAGTATGTTACACCTCGTGGCCAAATGATAACGTGTCATTTATGCAATTTCTACGCAACTGTCATCAGAATCTTTCTCAGCTGTAGCCACATCACATAATCATGCTCTGTCTTTTTTTTTTTGTTTTGCATGTTCTCTGTGTCTGTGTAGCCAAAAAATATCGGGTTTAGTTGACGAAGAGTTGACGTGCACCGAGCGCCCTGCGAGGCTCCGCGGTGTCACACAGCTGTTGACTCAGGTATTGTCGTGAAAAGGGCTGTATCTGCTTAACTGTGTCCCCCCTGCTCCTCCTCCCCGTACACCTTTGTCTTAAAATAGCCTTAGATCTACACGTGAGGTTCTTATTTGGCCTTAAAAGTTGAACAAATTATGCACTACAATTTCACAGACTTGACAGAGAGCTCGATTCCCGTTCAGACACTTTTTTTTTTCTCTCCCTCCTTCTTTTTGTTTAAAGAGTTCGTGTCGTGTCATTGCCATGTTATCTACCTCCTATGAATGTAGGGGCTGTCCTGGAGTTGTAGTAGACTGCAACACCTTTTTTTTTCCTGCTCATTTAAGAAAAACAGACAATCATCTGTAGATTCTTGAAAGGTATAAAAGATGTTCCCATATTCATTCATACATAGAACTAATTCCAGGACACTCCAATTTTTTCTTGATGTTTTTTTTTTCCCCTCATTGGCCATTTTCATTTTTTACATTCTGCTTTTTTTCATTGTAAGCCATGATGGAGAAGCAAAGTGACCAAAGTCTCTTGGCAAAGGCCGCCCTGCACAGCCGTGTGAATTCAAACCTCCCGTCATTTGTGTCATTTTGAGCTCAGTTTTTGAGTTGTTGTTTTTATTTTTAGTTTTATTTCCTCCTCTCTCTCTTCTCCCTTATTTAAACCACGACATGCCAAAACTGAATTTGCTGTCATTCCTGTTCTGGTGAGGGTCTTTATGTTGCTGATTTAATTTGTTCACATCCACTGCTAAGCTCCTTGTTCTTGTTGTTGTAAAGTTGTAAGCTTTGATTTCTATTTTACATTTCCTTATTTTTGTTAACAAGTATGCTTACAGAACACAAGATATGCTGTAAAACCCTGTTAGGACATAATGTGAATACGTATCACTTAATATAGTTCACTCTTTGGCTTGACTGTAAGTTGCGTTAATTAATAAAAATGTTTAAAAAAGTGTTTCTGTTGTGATTCTTCTGTTGAATGTTAGCTTTTACATTCTCTGCTGCTTTATACTTTCACTCCACCACTTTTTAGAGGCAGATATTGTGCTTTTATGTTATAACTTCATTCTGCATATATATTTTATTATTTACACCTGTGCTTTTCCTACGTTGACATCAGCACTATGCTGTCAAAAGTGACTGTCACCATTCAGTATATTGCAGTTTAACATTAAACAGTCAGGAGGGACTGATCAATATGTAGCGGCTCTGAACGCATCGCTTCACTTCAGAGTCTTCTGGCATAACTGAATATGATCACACACCTTCCTTGCAATCAGATTGAAAGAGATTAAAGGGTTAGTTCACCCAAACTGCACATTTTCTCACCTCTAACGCCGTTTGCAGAGTTCTACAAACCTTTGTTCTCTTTCTCATGATGTCTTTCCAAACAGCCCCAAACAAAAATATTCAATTGCATTTTTAAAATATTTATCTTGTTTTGAAACCAGTGTATAAAGTTGAAGATAAACAATTTATTGTATTAATTCAACCCTTTGCTGTTGCTCGATGCATTTATACATTTAATATTTATATCACAGAGTAAAAAACAGTAAGATTTAACATTTCTGAATTTCAAACTTTATTTGGAATATGATCAGGGCTTTGGCATACTGCAACACAGAAGATAAGGACCATAGGGAGGGAGTGGGTTTGTGCCACATTCACATATATAAAAGATCAACAAATTGGCTTCTGTAGACGTAACGATCACGGTCAGTGACGATGACAATGATGACACACTGATAACAGGATAATTGAAAACAAATCAAAGGATCACGTGTGACAGAAACACTACACTATAAATCACCACACCGATGGAAAACTAGTATAAGAACACAATCTACACAAAAAAAATTAACCGACAGTGTTTGATCATGAAAAAGAACATTATAAAATGTGTTTTTCTCGTACAGACTTCAGGAGTTGTGCACAAACAGGCCTTTAAGCCTCTTCTGGTCCCAGGGAGGATGCTGACAGGAGACTTCAGGGCCGGCTACATGAAAAACACTAAGGGTTTTAATTTGTATTGACACGAAAATAAACCAGCTACACAGGTTTCTCAAACATGGCAATGTTGTGCGACACTGACAGGTTTCTCGGACAATGACTGCTCAAAGATCTTCTCGCGGTCGTGGGATCACACGGAAGCTCGGACGGTGGTCATAAATCCCGGATGTCGACGAAGAAAGACTCACACGAACACTTGAAATCAAAGGGAAACGACTAAGTGTAAGACGCCTACAACAATAAATTAATGCAAAAATATGGCCCGAGTAATGAGACCAGATTTTTTGTTTTCATTCTCACATTGAATAGAAAGATCTTTCATAAAAAGTTATAAAATAAATAAGCACTCTTTCCCTTTGAGTTTTGAGTAGTAAAAAAGTTGCACGGCGTGCCGGCCTGAAGAGGAGCGAGCAGTTAGAGAAGGATTTATTTTTTTTTTTTTTATTACTCAGGATTTCTGCTCTCTTCTCCTCTTCTTTGGCCTTTGTGATCAGAAACACACACACGCACGCACGCACACACACACATGCTGGTTGGGTCAGTGTGACCCGCTCAGAGTGGTCCGCTGGTCCCTCAGTACACCCAGTTCACTGGGACCCACTGGGGTTCACTGCACAGTTTGTCCACGGCCGCCTGTAACGTCTCAAAGGCCTTGTCCAGGTTGTCGTTGACGATGGTCAGGTCGAAGTAGTGGCTGTACGCCCTCTGGATCCGAGCGCTCTCGTCCACCGTCTTCCTCAGGTCCACGTCCTGTCAACGGACGAAGGAAAGGTGAGTGGTGGAGGTGTTTACAAGCTGTAGACGCCATTAAGCATGGTTGCTGATGATGTGCACGGAAGTGGTTGACCTACCGTGAGCTGCTTGGTGGTGATGCCTGCGTCCACCACAGCTTTGTGCATGCCTTTGAGAGTCTCAAAATCAGGCGCTGCAATGAACACCACGTAAGGCATGAACTCTGCTGTCTTCAGTACCTTCAGAGCCTGAGGAGACACACAGCAGGTGACACTTTGAGATACGTGTTCAAATTCAGCCCCCAGCACGTCTTTGACCTTTGACCTCGCCTAACCTGTGGGTTGACATCCAGGATGCAGGTGCGTCCAGTGTCCACCACCTCGTGGATGGACTCGATCTTGGTGCCGTACAGGTTGCCGTCGTACTCGCCGTGCTCCAGGAAGCGGCCGGCCTTCACGTCCACCTCCATCTCCGTCCTTGAGGTGAAGTGGTAGGAGTTGCCGATCAGCTCGTCGTCCCGGGGCCGCCGTGAAGTGTCTGGACAAAACGCTCAGTTAAAACTTTGCATGACAGCATGACGGAGTTTAGAAATACAGACAAGAAAGAGGCGTGTCATACATGGGATAGTGGTGCCGAAGCGTGTGGGATGGAGGACCATCAGCCGGTTCTTCAGGCTGCGTCGGCCCACGCCCTGAGCACCAATCAGAACCAGCGTCTTTCTCTGGAATGGAGGCACCTTTGCCACTTCCTCATAGATCTGCAGCTCATGTCTGTCAAACTCTGTTTAAAGGAAAGCACCATTAATGACCAATCAAAGTGACTGAAGATGTCAGATACAAACCAACAGCATGGACAGTCTTCTCACCTGCATTCTTGGCTGTCAGGTACATCATCTTCTTCTTCTTCTTTCCAGCTATGGTTCCACAAAGGATCCCTACAGAACAAGACCACGTGTGTGCAGATTTGTGCACGTGTTATTACAACACTTGGCCAGAAGAGGGCAGGCACGGACCACTTTTCTAAGCGCGAGACACATTGGCTGCCTTCGAGCTGTAAATCAGTTTTGTGGTTAAAGCAATTGAAAAGTGACAGGAGTCAGGCAGGAAACCAGTTTACTGACTGAAGACCGATCCAGCGTTTCAACAGTCAAACCGATGGAGAGAAACGGGGAGTTTTCGGATGTTTTAGCTGTAACTGAAGCACGAGTCACAGTGTTTACTCAAGAGATCAGCAAGAGAAACACACACACACACACACACACACACACGAAACATACCTGATCCGTCAAAGTCCCGAGGTACAAAAGCTTTCCTCTTCTCCTCCAGGAACTGACTGGGGATCAGTCCCGTGGCTCCGCCGACCACATGACAGGCCTAGCACAGATCACAGATCAGCACGGTCCAGTCCAGAAATCTCATGTCATTTCAAAGGAAACACCTGGATGAAGGCTCACCTGCCACCAGTTGGGGTCCTCTCTGTTGACGATCTGAAGGATGTCACCTCTGTTGAAGGCCATCCCCGCCTCTCGACACGGGATCAGGTTGTCGCTGGCGGGGCTGTAGTCGAAGTACGGCCGCACGTACACCTGTGACAGACACATGCGCGACTTTGAGTCTCCGCAGGAATTAATCAAACTCATGTGGGCGTTTGTCTCCATGGGAAAATGTGTCTCCGTTACAATAAAAGGAAGCACATGCTGTCTCACACAGCAACGTTGGCTCGTTCACACCCGTTACGTCCTACGTCCAACTCTGCACCCGACACAGCTGCTCACGCTGGGCCAAACAGTGGAGCAGCGGAGGCTTTTGCCAGGAAGGGTAAGAGCTCTGGCCAGTGTATTAGATTAAACAAGCCGCCAGAGGAAGCAATAAAACAAGCCAGTAAAACACACTGTGCAGCTCGCCCTGAGTCACAGGGCAGGATGTGATTTTGCATTATGTCTCATTCGGTTTTACGGCTCTTCATTCAGCTGAAGCCCTTTAAGCACTTACGATTTCTGTCTATTTACTCAGGGTGCATGGTATCTTCAGGACTTTTTGTTTTTGAATCAGGAGCCACAACTGCTCGAAAAAATAATCTTCTGCACGCGGGAGGGGAAAATATCTAAAGATATCATAAACTGCTGTACTTTCCATGTGAGAGAGAGCGTGAGATTACAGGAAGCGTGTGTTTGGCGTGTGTGCAGGAGACAGAAACAGCTAGTGTGACCTAGATAGTATGTGGAGTGTTATTAATAGGGCTCCCAGGGTTGACATTCCTGCGCAGGGGATTGTGGGAGGGCTGCAGGACGGATCAACCAGCCCTGCACCACTGCCCAACATCTGCCGCTCATTACATAAGTGTGCAGCTTGTGTTTACATGAGCATCCTCTCTGGCGTGCTCACCTGTGGAGGTGCCGGAGCGTCTCGGTAGCTCGGGAGTATTTTCAGCGTGATCCCGCCGCTGCAGTCTTTCAGCATCTCCTGGAGCTCGGTGGGGTTGTTGCCCACGTCCTTCCCGTTAACTTCCTTTATGATGTCCCCCACGTGGAGCAGACCCTGCCTATCAATCATGCCGCCGTGGAGGATTCGGGCAATGACAAGGTCGTCTTTCTCCACGCGAAATGTCACGCCCTGAGGGGAGGGAGAGAGCAGGGTGATGCTTATTCTCTGCTGTCTGATTGTGAACACACACACGCACACACACACACACACACACACACACACACTTTGCTCACCAGGGGCTCTCCGGCCTTCTTCCGGATGCCAATCATGCGCACAGCATCAGCCTGCATCAGAGCGCTGTTCACCGCCGCATCATTGGCCGTCTCAGTTGGGGGCGGGACTTCGTAGCACTTGGAGGCCACCATGTCATGGGCCTCCAAGAGAGACTAAGAGGAAGAGAGGAGGACAGCATGTGAGAGTGATGGTTAAAGCAGTTACTCATGGTGCTTTAGAAAGATGTTTTGCTTTGTAAGTCACATGGCTTCAGTCAGTTTACTGACCTAACGACTCGACTTCTGTTACACTATGTTTAAGCATTTAGTTTCATCCTGTAATTGTCGCTTGAGGTCACATTCAGCAGAAGATACAAAGTCTCACCTGTAAATGACGTCAACAAAAAGGTAGATGACTTATGTAACGGTCGACAGAGGAGGACAAAGTGCAAGAATGATGATTATCAAAGCAGTACTATGTAACTTTTGAAAAGGAGGAACGGCTAATTATTTCTCTAAAGAAAAAGCTGATAGACAATTAAACACACCTGAATACACTCAGTGGTTTTGCTGTGACAGCCTCTCTTCTAGTATGATTAGTTGCTTACGGCGGCTAATTTCAGCAAATATTAGCAAACTTTAGAGAGAAGTAGCTGTGTGAGAAACATTTCTACAGTCAGTCTGCTGATGTTGAGACCCTTCTTACGCTACTGCTATGCTACGTTTTAGCATTTAGCAACAGGTGCCCAAAATCACCGGTGCCAGATTCAGCAGAAGCTACGTAGTCTCAGTGTAAATGATGTAAACCAAACGGCACCTTGCTGTTTAGATGGTTGATGTTTTGGGTAGAATGTGTGGACAGATGGTGAAATTGTAAAGCTGAATAAATGTTTCATTTGTGACGCTGCAGCATCTGTTGCTGTTTGTTTAAACTGTCTTCTGGGTTTGACTTTCTAAAGCACTCAAATATAAAATGTGAACACCGAGCTGTGTCAACATTCAACCACAGAGTCCTGCGTGCGTCTAAATTCTCCCCCCGAAACAAATCATCTAATGGATCAAATCCCAGATATGGACCATCACCAAAATCTAATCAATTAATTCTCGGTTCACTGAATATCCATCCACCAAAGTTCATCCAAGCCACTGTTTTTGGAGACACACTACTTTTTAAATGTCTCCCAAGCGATTAGATAAATATGTGAAGTTTACAAAAACTGACCCACTCAGTATGTGATGTGATATCCGTCCCCTCGTTCCCTCTCTTTCTTCTCAACTCGTCCCTCTGTCTCTGTCTCTCTCTCGCTCAGTAGGTCAGAAGGGTCTTATCCTTCAGCTTACAGCACGAAGGGCTCTGATTGGTGCAGAGGCTTGGCTGGAGCTCAGAAGTCTAACTCCTATTGGCCTAGCTTGGTTAAAGCCTCTGGTAGGTCCGAGGATAAAGGTTAATGTTCTACTGATGCATGAGGCCGGGATCCAAAACATCAGCTTCTGCCTGTGCCACTGTAACTACAGTCAGAGTGTCACAAATCTGGGCTGAATGTTCACTGTGCTATAAACATTTGAACGAAAAAAAAATATCAAGACTAATCTCTCGCATACGTACAGTTACAGTTACATAAGTACTCTGGCTAAAGGTTGAATTACGGTCAGGGATGAGCAGTAACACTTATCTGCAAAGTCAAGTGGTGTAAAGAAGAATATTTGGTCAGATTCGGTTTAGAAGAGCATCCGTTTCATCTGAACGTTGTCCAAAAGTGATTTGATATTCAGTCCACGAGCAGGAAGCTTTCACCCAGGAGTCAGACTGCTTGCTGCTCTACTCACCTGGAAGTGTGGCTCCTTCAGGATCCTGGACAGTTCAGCCGCGCTGTCGTCTTTAACCTTGAGACCGCTGATGTCGCCCAGGATCTCCGTCACCAGCTCCACGTTGTTGTCCTGCACTGCCTCCAGCTTCACTTCCTCCAGCTGCTCTTGAGCCTGGGGGGGGGGGGGACGGAGACGCTCAGGGAGGGCAGACGTGTTTTCTCCTCTCTCATGAATCTGTGCGTTGTGTTTGCAGGGGCGTGTGGATGAAAGAATGAAGCTGACCTTTATTGTGTAGGTGTGATTGCTGACATATTGGATTCTACGTTTACTGAGGGACTATTTTGCTCTATAGGCGAGCTGTCAACCTCATGTTACAATCTTAAAAGTCGAGAATTTGTTTATGTTCAGGCAACTGTCATCTTTTCAGGTTCCAGCCCTGTGAGGAGCAGTTCAATGTCAGAGAATGACAACAAAAATGACAACAGCCTGTGTCACAGGAGCTCCGGCTGTCCTCTAAGTGAACTCACTGCACGCTACTCTTGAAGCTGTGTGCGAGAGGCATCGCCATACATGCAGTGTCAGTGAAGATGCATCACTTGGCTGACAGTATGTGTTTGTGCAGTCCCTCTGCGTGCAGATGCACCGAGCGCTCTGTTAGTCAAAGCCTTACTGTACTTCAGCATGCAAAGGGCTCAGGGGCCTCGGCACTCGCCGGCGGTTAGTCTGCTCGCTGCCGCTCACGCCGAGCCATGTGTGTGTGCTACCTTAGCCAGGGTGCGTACAGTGGGGCTTTCCATGATGCCGCGCAGGAAGAGCAGGTCGATGTCCTTCGCGCCCGCGGAGGTGGGAAGGTCACCTACATTATCCACCACCTGCTGCATGGCTGGATGGACGAGGCAAGGCGAGAGAGCAAAGATGCAGACATAGACAAAGAGAGGGAGAAAGATAAGAAGAGTCACCCGGGCGTGAAAGTCAAACAAGGCCTGAACACACACACACACACACACACACACACACACACACACACACACACACACACACACACACACACACACACACACACACACACACACACACACACACACACACACACACACACACACACACACACACACACACACAAAACAGCTTTAAAGATAGTGCATCAGCTGAGAGGGCGGGCAGTGAACACTGAAGGTCAGAAGAGCTCAGTTATTACAAAACCCGGCCAGAATGCTTCAAAATAAGTGACACATTTATTTTTTAAAATATCATACAAGGCTTTGATCATCCTTCCTTCAGTCCAATCACTCTTTTGTACTCTGGTAGGTTCAGAATAATAACAAGATACATGCACATGTTCAGCCTCCTGCGTTGACCGGTGATATATATTTATGTACTTATAACTGATGAGTTTTGTATTCTGCACACAAACAGAGACAGGGAGAGGCTCGGACAGATAGGTAACGCGCTAATACCAGGGTCTCAAAGCTCATTTAAGCCCATCTAAGACACTTAAAGCCCCGTGAACTTGTGTGTGCGCGAGCGCGTGTTTCTCTGTGTCATTATACACTTACGTAGGTGGTAAATATGTCCAGTCGGCACTTCAGTTGAAGTCACTCCATGATTGATCATCATTTTGCTCCACCAGCCTGCCATCATCTTTTAAACGTGCCTCTCATCATCTCGTCAAGTCGAGTCATACTTTAATCTCAGGCACTAAATTGCTGCCTTGTCACGACATACTGCATTTGTTGCGTCATGTAGTGTTTTATACGTGTACTCTTAAAATATTCATCAAGTTGACGTGTGATAACTCTACATGATACATGCCGTTCAGATATTCAACATGTGGAAGATACGACATTTCACATGCAATACCTCAGATGCAGCGGCATTTTACGTGATAATTTGATGGTATATCTGGTTTGTGGACGTGTAAAAGTTGTCCTTCTGCATGTGAGTATATGAAGCTGCTTCTTTTGTGCAGTCTGGGCAGTATGAATGCCTTTCTGTATTTTATTTGACTGGTTTGCAGCACAAAAAGCTGTCGCATCAGTAAAACTACAGTTTGACAGTGTCATTTTTTGTATCATCCATCCATCACTCATCATGCGTACAGAAAATCACAGCTGCATGATTAAGAAGGAAGAGGAGGGAGAAAATACAATTTATCTCACAATGACGGCGAGAAGATCTCACTGTGCCTTGATAACAGAGAACAGACAGACTGCACAAACAGCTCCATGCAAAAACACACCTTAAATATTTATGATCCTCTTAAAGCAGGACTACGAGGGGAGGGAGGTTAAAAACTGCACTGCAGATGATTAAATCTGTATATCCATAAAACAATATATTTACTGCAAGACAACACAGAGACACAATCTAGAAGTCAATTCGGATGTGGACAGGATATTCAGCTTCCTCTGGGGACCCCACACCATGTTTCACAAGCTACGGTAAACAGAAAGTCTCAGAGCAGAGCTGTAATCGTCATAAATACACACACACACACACTCTCACACACACACACAAACTACCAGCTTGATTGCTCTGCACTCACACTGACAATTAGCTTGGGTTCAACCTCCTGAAATTTGGAGAATAATTTGTTTTTTTCCAACTCTCTGAACATTCAGACCTGAAATGTGTCATGCTGCCCTGTTTTTGTGAGAGTCAGACAAAAAACATGAGCGAGAGAGACTCTCACTCAGCAACAAACCCTGACCCCACTGACATGATTGAATATATCTGACCAGAAAACCTAAAAAAAAATACAGCGCTTTAAAAAACAGCCGGCTGGATCCGGCTGAGTTTTCCGTGCTCTCCGTGTTGACCTTTCCCCGGTCGCTCAGCTTGTTGTGTCACTGCGTCCTCGACCACAGGAATGTTTGCTCATCCCAGCCCGTCCAACGACCCCTCTGCCCTGCCACGTGTGCTCGTGTCGACATTACTCAACAACCAAAAGATGCTTTTCTATCCAGCGAGAGATTGCAGATGAACTAAAGCCTCCCTCCCAACGTCTCCTATAATCCTATGAAATATGCCGTGGAGATACAAGTACCTACCAGTCTCTTGCTACGCCTGGCCTGAAGAAGTTGTAAAAGCTAAGAGATTCCAGCACTGAATAGTTACAGTGGGGTTTTTTTTTCCCCCTCAGATGCTTCATTTATCTACATAATGAATTGTCCTGCTTACCTGCTTCTAATTCCTCCTCTGTGGCACTCTGTGGCTTGTCTGCAGTCTCCCTCACCATCTCCCCAACGCCTCTGTATGTAAACCTTCCAGCGCTGTGTGCTTTGCATGCCAATGCAGAGACTACCTGCTCAAGAAATCCTTCCTCCATTTCTGAAGGAATGCGACACGAATCCCACGAGATACAAACCTGGCAACCTGTCGCCTATCATACGAGTTGCTATCAAGATGGAGATCAGAGGAGCACCTTGACTGACACAAAAGATCATTACACCTAACAAAATATATTCCAGGGAGTTTTTTTTTCAGATGTGCGGGGTAGGAACTGAACAGCCCCGAGGAAAAACAAGCTCCTTTCACGACAAGCAGTATGGTTCTGCCTTTGCTATGGTATGTGGGGAGACTGTGGACGGGCTAAACTAATATTCATTTTACAAACAGAAGTTACATTGAGTCAGCAGCAACACCTAAACACCACCTGTCGCATGTGACAGTGAAAAAACACTCGTCAGGGAGCAGAGAGGTCGATACAGTAAGGGATACATAGATAGATAACTAGGATTTAAATATAGGTAACGTTACAATAAAAGTAATGAAGGCAGTTCAATGGCTGTAAGTTGGAATATTAAAACTTTAAGATAAAGGCTGAGCAGTGGAAACAAGGCTAAAATTTTAAGATAAGAGCTAAACAGTTGGAAAAGTCGGCTACAACTTAAAGATAAGAGCTTAACGGTCGAACAGTGCACTAAAACTTTAGGGTAAAGGCTGAGCAGTGGAAACAACAGCTAAAACTTTAAGATAATGGCAAAACAGTTGCGATAGTTAGCAAAAACTTCAGGATAACCATCTGAGGAAGGCGGAGTTACCTTAAACTGCGTGGTTGAAATAGATAAAGTCGTGGATTAATTGCTTAAATGTCCAGCTTTCACCATCACTAAGTGTTAACAGCTTAAAGTTGTACAAACCAACTTTAATATCGATTGAATTGTATGAAAACATAATCACGTTTGAAATAATAGTGTTGAATAACAGCTAGTTTGAATCAATTTAACACTAAACACAGAAAGATCTGCCACCAGCCCACTCTGTACGAGTTACCTGACGACCAGTGCTGCCTTCTGATTATGAACACTCCATCCCTCCATCTCAGAAGAAGACTACAGCAACTCTCCGCTCATCTAAATATATGTCACCCCACCGCTTCCTCCTTCTTTCCTCACCTCCAGACGTATCTGGCTCCTGGGGGGACTGCACTGCCGAGGGCCCCTCCACGCCAGGCTGTCCCGGGGGCGTCATCTCCTCCGCCTCTTCCCGTACCCCATTGGGACAGGCGTCCTCCATAGCTGTGACCATCGCCAAGCCCTCCTTCTTCCTCCCTGCAGCCACAAGTATGCTAAGGCTAACCACTTGTAAACCACCAGTAGTTCTGCAACTATGTCTTCTGTCCTCCAATCGTCTTGTCTGGCACTGCTGACCCGCTAAACTCCCAAGAAACTGAGAGAGAGAGAAAGAGAGAGAGAGAGTAGAGAGGAGAAAGAGAGGGGATTGAGGACAGAATGAGAGAAGAGACACAAAGAGAGCGACAATAGAGTGGGATTAAGATCAGGGGATATTAAGAGACGAGGGGGGAAAGAGGAGCAGAGGGGAGGAGGAAATATGAGGGGGCAGATTTTAGGAAGGGAAAAGGCCGATGTGAAGATAAGTTCAGAGAGACAAGCGTGAAAAGAGACAGAGAGAGGTAGAAAGCTGGATCGCATACACAGATGTGGACATGCGTTCAATGCTTGTCAGTCCCCTCCCTCCACTCTGCCTTTAATACCTTCCAAACCCCTTACCCCCCCTCCCATGATAACACACACACACACACACACACACACACACATAATCCCACAATCCTCTCCTGCTGTTGAGGGCTTGCTTGTACCCCTCCTCTTGTTTCCCCGGACCCCACCCAAAGTCGAGTTGCCCCGTCTCGTCTAGACGGAGGTACACACACTCACGTACACACCACTTGAACGTGTCATTATGTAAGTAATCTTACATAAGTAAGTGTTACTGAAGGGGCCCTGACCCGACATTCCCATTCTTCAGTCTCTCATTCACTCTGCTCACGGTTTGGACTCCCCGCTGTAGCAACGTGCAGAAACTCTCAGCGTGTGCAGATTGTGCTCGTACGAACTCCCTCAGCGGTCGTCCAGCTCCTTAAAGCAGCATGTGTCGGCCTAATGGGAGCTTTTTCTCTCACTTCTTTTTTTCTTTGGTCTCTCTTCCTCCTTAAATTAATGTGCCCTTACCACCTTTCTTCTTGCTAAATCGGTAGATTTGAGGTGCTGACTGGATTATGCATATTTCTGGGCTGCAGTTTAAGCTGCTTCATGCCTGAGCCTAAAGACTTTGGGAAAGCTACTGAGTGCAGTACTTTCTTAGAAGGAACCCCGTTTTTTATATATCAATTTCCTCTCCCAATGCCTCATTTTATATGTGTCTCATTGGAAATGAATAATCACTACACACAGAATAAATGAATAAAAACTTAACATCAAGTTAGTCTTGTTAGCAGCTCTGTGAGGCTTTACTTTGACATGGTTGCTTCTAGCGGTCTGCTAACACGCTCAAAATGACTGCTAATGTTTATCACCTTAGTTTAGCAGACAAGCATGCTAACATTTGTTTAGTACCGCTGAAACTGACAGGACTGATGATGGTTCTCATCACCATAGTCAGTGGGATTTATCTGCTGGG
>OZ023169.1:18650894-18728394 GCA_963678695.2 Diplodus puntazzo
ACTCTGAGCACGCACTGGACTCAGTACTCCTCTGATGTCCTTCCATCAGCATCGCTCACCACTCTTCCCTCCTCTTGGGATGGAGGGAAAAATCACAGGAAGTGTGACATTTAGACATCCTGGCTGTCATTGGCTGCTGCGCGGTGAAGGACGAGCAAACAAAAGCCCTCTGAATGCCCCCTGGCTGCCCAGCACTCAGATGATGGACAGCTCATAGAAGGGGGATTACGGAGGGATCAGAGGGTTTGTTTTTCTACTAAACATCACTGCTGTCTCACACATGTAAACGTGTGCGTGTGTGTGTGTGTGTGTGTGTGTGTGTGTGTGTGTGTGTGTGTGTGTGCATGCATATGTGAAAAGCGCAGACCAACAGCGGCAGGCCGTGTGGTTTAAGTCCACTTCTAGTCACGCGAGCAGAGAAACTCACTCCTCCGACTCACAGCAAGAACATTTCGTGAATTTACAGTCTTTGGGTGGAGCACGACGCTGCAAATCTCAGGGCCTTGAAGCACAAATACACACAGAGAGTCGAGCCCATGAGGCATCCTGAGTGGAAAAACCATTCAATATGTATTCATATGTTTCATTCAGCTCCATTTTCTGCCTGACAATAACTTACTCTCTGCCCTCCTGTGCAGCACAGAGCCGGGGGGCTCTCAGAGCAAAGCAGCCGTCACTCTCCGTTCCTCTCAGTGACTTGAGAAGCACAAAGAGGCTGGTGAGCTCAAGTCCTGCCCGGGAGTCCTCCCATTGGCCGACTCCAGGAGCAGCAGAGAGCAATTACGAAACTTTCCTGAGCGGTGTGCTGCAGCGCTCCCACTGTATGACACCAGTGCGGTGGTGAGTGCTGGAGGGGCACAGCATCTTCAAGGAGACAGTGTCTATTTGTGGGCATGCTTGTGTGTGTAATGACATGGCATAAATAACCAACCCCATCCTGTCCTGCCTCGCACCCATCACCCTCTGCCTCCAGACAAACCCTATGTAGGTCACTCAGCCGCTCGATAAGAGGATTACACTGCTACCCCCAAGATCGCCATCTTAGCAGATCAATATTTGCAGAATATTTACCGTAAACATGTTTTTTTTTTAACAAGTTAGCACTCAGTTACTGCAGCTGTTGGTGCCACTGTCTACAGAATGTTGATAAAATCATCTCCAGTTCTCCAAATCTAGCACAAATGATGAGAACGCAGCTTTCTGCTGATTCATGCTTCTTACCTCTTCTCTCCACCTGACAGTGCAATCTAAAATTACCAACATTTAACACAACGGCGTCAATTGTTGCATCACTGCACTTTCTCCACATCACCAAAAATGACATAATTTGCCGTCCCGGTGATGTTCCAGCTGTTAGGATGTCTGTGCTTCGCCACGCAGCTTGGGATGATATAATTACACGGCCGTCCGACGCTCGTCAAAACCCTTCGGCGCTGAACGTGCAGTGATCTCAATAATGAGCACCCCTTAAGTTAATTCAACCCACCACATGGCTGCGCCTGCTTCCTCTCAGTCTCTCTGCCTTCCCAGCCTCCTGTTACTGATCATAAGCATTAAGGGAGAGACGGGGGAAGAGATGGGGGAGGGCGACATGATGCAACAGCGCTTAACATGACTGCAAAGTTTAAAAAATGAGAAAACTGAGTTGTGTGATGTTGGATGGTGGAAATGGGATGCCAACAGTGAGATAAGAAATAAGTCTCGGATGACTTTACCCGGCGCTTTGGCCTTTCTCTCTCTCATCTTCTCATATTTCTGAATATTGCAGAGAATTATTAACGACAGCAACTCATTTGAAAAAGAGCTAAACTGTCACGGCTGCAGACTGTGACCGACCACTAAGTTGCATTTTACGACCATTTTTCGGAGACAGCACTGCTACTAATCTTACAACTCGGAGCACCAGTGCAACTCACAAATACCTCTTTTTTTCTGTTTTGTTTTTTTGAAATCATCACTGTATATCATGTAAAACACCAGAGGCAGAAATAATGTTCGTATCCGTGCGTGTGTGTTTGTGAGCTTGCAGACTCAACTGCACACTTTGCTGCACTATGCAATGAAGGGAAAAGGCCCAAACAACCACTCTGTACAGGTGCTAACAAACTACAGGGATACATTAGTTCCTCAGGACAACCTCGGGTCGCCTAGAGGACAGCCGTGTGAGTTAGTTATTGCAGATTCACAGACAAAGAAGACTAGTGAAAGGATAACAGATTTCACTTATCTGTCCTTCACGGTTGATGGTTACAGAGATGTGACAACCTCAGATTACGAGGATGCGAGAACAAAAGGACGAGACATGCTCGCATGACGACCTCGAAGAATCTCACTGCAGATCGACTCTTCAGCAGGAAATAAACTGCTGACCAGAATCCAACATGCATTCCTATTTTACCTCCCAATCCATCATCATCAGTGTGGAGTTTTTTGTAATTTGAGTTATTAGAGTTATCCTTTCAAACGCGTTAAACATTGTGAACGGGTATATTTGAGCCCAAAGCGTGTTTTCCTAAACCTAACCGGGTATTTTAGTTCCTGAAACCCTTCCAGACACTGACAGCAAACAGAAAAGAAACAGAAAGTAGACAGTGTAATAATAGGTCCCAAACAGGATGCGATACCTTGTCTCCTGATTAAAAGTGCTGCACTGACCCTCCTCAGCCACAGTGACCATGCTCCAGCGGTTCACATCACTGTGTCATAAGTTGAAATGATGGTCATGATGTTCTAGGAATGACAGCAACACTGCGATGTCTGACACACCCAACTTAAACACTCATTCAGGTGATGAAAGACAAACCAAGCTGTCTTGTGCTACATGGATAATTGTGCTGCCCCTTTAAGACCGTAGTGATGATAACAAATCAGGTGAATTTCGCACTATAGCAACAAGACGTTTGACTTGACTTGCCTTGAAGCAGTTCTTACACAAGTCCCTTCCAGAGTAATGTTCCTGTCTGTATAGATGAGTCGTTAAGTGTGTGTAGATGTTGACAGAGATGCAGTTTGCTTGTGACAGCTGTTATTGGTTCGGTGATGTGCTCAACAGTCGGGGAGTGCAGCTCGGTGCAGGGCGGGGACGGCTGATTGTAGGTGTGTGGATACGAAATATCTGATGCATGTGTTGTTCATAGCTGGAAGGTTTGAGTCACTCCAGTGTGTGTGTGTGTGTGTGTGTGTGTGTGTGTGTGTGTGTGTGTGTGTGTGTCTGCCCCTTCCTCTTTTCCTTCTGTACTATCTCCCTGATAGCTGTGTATTAATAATGGAGGAGCAGAGGCTTCTGAGCGTTGGATTGGGCCTCTGGATGATTCACAGTTTTAGTTGCTCGTGCTGAACTTGAAATTCATGTTTGGTTACGGTAAAAGGCACTCATCCCACCTACTTCAGCAGAACAATAAAGGTCATCCTGGATATCCCTTTTCCAGGGATTGCCCATTTACTGTAATACATTAAAACTGTCTCGGTCTCCTTCCCTTCCTCCTTTTGTTCCTCCTATTCAATTCAACAAATCTGATTAGGGCTTATTGTATGATTGAAAGGAGGAGAGAACAACTCATAACTTCTAGTTTACATGCAACAGGATCCTGGCCACCCCCCATCAGCGGCCTTGTGGCCCACATAACCCCTCCTAGGCCGGATCCCCAAGGACTTTGCTTATGTCCATGGGCTTCCCCCATCACGTGCTAAACAGTTTAAACCCTTTGCCAAGTGACCCTGTGCTCCTCTGAGCGAGGAAGTCCCAAGATTAATTGAGAGCTGCACAGTCTGTTGTGAGATGTAAGTGGTTTAATGTTTCGATTTAGTGCTCACGCAAAGTGGATCTGACATCGCTTTAGTGCGTTATTATTGCTCGGTGCACTCATACATCTCAGGAGGATAAAAAATAAAAATCAATAGGACTGTCTGGCTGCGCCTCCGCTCGGCCAGCCTGTGCCAAGCCACCGGGTCCTCTACTCCGGTTTCCTTCAGCATCCCTTCAGTACAAAGAAAGCTCTGTTGATATTTGCTCTCAAAGTTTTTTTCCAGACAACACAGCACGAGAACATGTTCCACCTGGGCTGATGTGACTGTCTGTGGCATGATTTTGTAGTAGAAGCGCACCGTCTTTCCCGAGCCCTCCACCCTTCGCTGGTAGATGTTGCAGCACTGTCATTTCGGGACGGTGGCGCGTTACAACCTCCTCATCCTGTCCGCACTATGACCTGCAGCTCTACCCCTCATGTCTCCCCGGTCGTGGATCGACGCCACGGTTCTGACGCATGGCCACAATCGTGCGCCAGATCCGTGCGCTTGAACCGTGCGCCAGATCCGTGCCAAACGCCTGCGCCGTTCTGGCTGACCAGACCACTGTACATCCACACCGATCTAGCCACACGTGCGGCCATTTTTTGTTACCCATCCGAGCCATTGTGGCGTGCGCACACTTACGACTACAACCCATCGGCTGGGCTGTATCCTTCCTGGTGGTTTGCATGAGAAGGGAAAGGACGCGTCCGACTCCACGATAGACGCCCAAAGCGAACTGATAGGAGCCTGATTAAAGCCTGTTCTCAGAGCGCAGCGGGCTCTATAGGGGGCAAAGCTCCCTTCTGTCAAACTCTGCTGCACCTCAAACACGGCAAAGTGTCTTTGTCTCCGTCTGACTGCCAGCGGATGAATGAATTCAAACCCCTCACATCACAAACATGACCAGGACCCGCGACTTACCTGAGAATCGTGCGTGTGAGTTCGCGGTAGTCCACCGACTGTCCCGGTTGGACATTCAGGCCCCCCTCAGCTGTCCGTCCTGGTCCCGCAGCAGACTACCAGAGAACACGACGCCAATCAAACGCACACGCCCCGCCTCCTCTGCTGGCGTCATACGACATCGACCAATGGGGGCGGAGGTACGGCCCTCGCTCAGTGGGTACATTGTTGCTTATAGTATTTTCTTCCATCACAATTTACACCCGTCCATTCATATAAACAGGCTCCATGATGCCTAATGACAGATGCGTCATGTGGGCCAGAGAAGTGTAGGCTGAATTACATGGTACATGAAGCTTATATGTAGACAAGTATATATATATATATATATATATATATATATATATATATATATATATATATATATATATATATATATTGTTTGGACAACAAATAATGAATGCTTACATGGAGCTGTGTTGATGCTAACACCAAAAGAGTGTTTAATTTCAAAATGGCCGCTGACTTCCAGGTAAAGGTGGTATTAAATGGTACAGGCTAATGCTAATATCCCACTAGCCACTGAATGTGAAGGTTAGCAGCAGCTGTGCTAACACAACTAATGTGACTCAACCGTCACATTTCAATGTTAACTGATCATTTTAGGATAAAGAGCTGCTTCCTGCATCCGTCTGTGACGTCACACGCTCCACAGTGACCTCACTCTTTCCTAACATCTGGGATAAAGAGACTTCTCATCAGTTCTTGGTTTAGTGTCTGTCAATGCAGCAGTTATTTTGCTTTTCAATAGAAGTTCCAGTGTTTGGATAAGGTTCCACCTGCACATGGATACAGAGGACTCGCCTCTGGGTTGTCTCGGTTCCATTGCAGATTGTGATTTGAGCTCCGTGGGCTCGTTTCAGTGTCAGGTTGACTAACCACTCGTATAATTGCAATAAAGCTCCTGGAAATGTCATTTCCCCCTTCGTTTAGTTTTGAGAGCAGCACTTATCCTAATGGCCACCAGAGAGCGCCATTAGCTGCCCAATTGGCAGCTTCAAATGTATGTTTTACTGACCGTGAAAGTTACTGTACCGTTTATGATTATTAGACCCAGTTTAAAAGTAGGCCTACTGTCATGTGCTGTTGCCCCATTACAACAGAGGCATAGTGCATAAGAAGCATAAGAATAAGCATAAGAAAGTGGGTGAAGTCCTGGATGTGAGCTGGGAGGCAGGGTGTGGCGGAACAGGTCCATACTTGATCTCATCGTGAGGGGAAGAAAACATTTGATGGCGTGAACGTTCAGCACCGATGTTCTGTACAAACCGACAGCCGGGTGAACCATTTAAATAACGAGACGTCAGCTGTCAGCTGTTTCCCTGATCGACACTCTGACTGCAGGTTGCTTCAAATCAAATGTCATCCAAATACATTTTTTCAAACAATGAATTCTTTAATAGCACAATTATACAATACAATCAACATGCCCTCCCCCCCACTTTACTTTCACAGATGAGAACTCTGAATAAACTATTTACATGTTATGGCACATACTATAAGCAGTTGTGGCTGTAGCTGATGGCTCAGGAGGAGGGTTGAGTATACGTGGCAGCGCTTAGAGGTAAGAGGGGTGGAGGCAGGGCGGTGGTCTGGTGGAGGGGAGCAGGTCTATGGAGCGGCGGATGTGTAGAGGCCAGAATGTCAGCGGCAGCGGAGCAGTGGTGAGGTGGGAGCCGGCACTGATGACAGCATCACCACAATGAAGGGTCATATCTGCTGAGAGAGAGAGAGAGGGCAGAGGTCACAACCACAACAACAACACGGAGCTCTGACACTCAGGTTTACGCGCACACACCTTGACTGTGGAAGGGTGTCTGTGCTTTCCTTCAACAGCAGCTCTGAGACCAGCGTGTCCAGAATCTCAGGACTGGACCTCTTTCCATACCTGAGACACACACACAGACAGACACACAGGCAATCAATCAAAAGGGAGAATTTAAAGGGCTGAGCAACAACTTGGACCTTGTGGGTGTCAAATGGAAAAAAAAAAACACATCACGGAGAGAAAGAGACACCCTGGCTGAACTGAGCATGGGGGGAAATAATCATCTGAAGCTATTACTCTGCATGTCCTCATGTCAAATGTCCAATTATAAGCTCAGTGGAGCTGAACACAGCCAGACTGAGACCCTGCCGGGGCAGACAGGACTTGCTTCACAGGTGGTTCTATTTCCCTTTTCTGTCCCTCAGATGATAAGCCGCGCCGGGGCGCTTGTCACCCCGGGTGGCTAAACACCTGCAGCGGCATCCAAGCCCCTGACATTCAGAAGAAAGCTGAAAGCTGTGGGTGATTTGACACGGCATGCTGGCCAAGGAAGTCATTTGTGCTCAGGTTTTTTTTGCTACAGGTGGTAAACGGGCAGCGGGTGTTCCCAGCTTTGTAGCGAGGTGTGAGAAGCTGCAGCCAGAACAGGACTGACAGCTCCACCAGACACAAGTTTAAACCCGCTTATTTATGGATCTGCTTCTGTTCTGTGCGTCTGATGTCAAGCTCTTGTGCGTTATATTCAGATCACTTTGTCAAGAACACAACAGTCGATGGCAAGTGTTGAGGAAAGTTTCCTAGAAAGCCAAATGTTGATAAAGCGCATTCATATTTCTTCACATTAAAGGGGCAGTATGTCATTTTAAAGAAAAAATTCAAACTCCAAAATTCAGATTCAAATTCAAACTGAGGTAATTATACAAATTCAGATTTTTTTTTTCATAACTGATTAGACGAGTAGTTCTGAAAGGAAAATAAGGTCCTAGAACACTGTTTGAAACTAGAAAGGTGGCAGGGTCCGCCACATACAGACAGAGCAAAACAGTATGAAAAGATGTTGTCCTTTTTTCAGTTTATTTAGTCATGAAGATTAAGAAAGTTTGTTTATTTAATTTGTTTCGGCATTAAAAAAATCAAAGAGGATCTTTTCTCATCTGATTAAAATTTCTTCCCGAAAACTGCAAAGTGCACCTTAAAACGCAAACACCTTGTGTGGAACCTGTGAGCTTCCAGCAATCCTAATAAAATAATTAATTAATTAATCATGCAGATGTTGGAAATGACACAGTATTTGAAGCTGTGGGAGAAAATATAGTGATTTCAAGAAGAGTCATGTCAAGACAGAACAGATCAGATGAACTCCACCTCTGTTCCTGCAGAGAGGTGTAATTAGTTGGTCCGCCTACCTCTGTCTTGTTATAAGGTTGATGTAGTGTCTCAGGGCTGAGTAGTACTTGGCCAGCTCCTCCGCCGGAGCGTCCTCCCCGGGGTTCTCCGGTTTCACCGGGTATCCCTCCGTCAGCGCGCCCAGACAGAGCAGCGCCCACAGCAGGAACCCCAGAGTCCCCAGCCAGCTCACCAAGTTAGGATGCATCTGAGCGAGCACAGTGAAAACAGTTAGACCACGTCACATCACTGGACACTTCAATCACCCTTTTCCGTTTTTAATTGATTTATTGCTTTTTATTAACTGAGGCTGATCAGCTTCCAAGCTACTCTGGAGTAAATGTATAGTTGGAACCTCATAGATTTCCAATAACCGACTTAAAACCTGCAGAAAATCATCACAAGTCATGTCGAGAGGCTTTGAATTAGTTCAATATGGTTTCAATAAGTCAAGAGATCGATGTACTTACATTTCCCAGAGGGTCAGGGGGAGAATTGCGCGCTGTCCTGTGGCGTCTCTTCTGCTCTTCTGGGCACTTGGTGCGCGCTCGGTTTTTATATCTGTGCGCGCAAGAGGCGCTGCAGAACAACGCGTCAGAGCTGCTCCGTTCAACATAAGTCTGCCTTTCTCCATGTGAACGTCACTGCTGATGCTGTCATGTGCGTGTTTATAAGAAAAAAAATGTGTTTCCATTAATTCAATTTGTTTTAAAGACGTAAAATAACGTAAACTAAAAATAGAGTGAGGAATAAGCCTTGTGTCCAATGGCACCAAGAGGGGGATTAGGGACAACGCGTTTTTTTTAGTTTTTTTAGTTTTTAAAGAATCCAGTTGTTACAATTATATTTTAGGATACTCAACAATATAAATACATGGATTACTGCAGTAATAACATTATAGAACGTATGAAAAGTTCACAACAAAGTCATTGGAAAGCATCTGTGTTCCCTCTAGAAGTACAACAGAACTGAAGCCACCTTGGTGTTAATGTAAAGAACATATGTCCCAAATGCAGGTGTGTGTATATAACACACACACACACACACACACACACACACACACACACACACACACACACACACACACACACACACTCTTAAACGGTTGCATTCAGACACGCGCTGTCAAACAGACCGACACACAGGTGCTGAGTGGGATGTTTTGGTGTTTGTGAGGCGTCTCTATGAGCAAGAAGGTGATGAATTATTTCACAATCAAGTAGAGATTCTTCTGCTTGATGAGATCAATAATGCCATCTGAAGTCATAAAAGAATGGCAGTCATGCAACACTGTGGGCGAACTTCAAATGACTCTCGCACAGACAGGCTCCTCAGCAAAAGAAGCTCCTGTGACGACGCCTCGGGTGATCTGGAATAAAAAGATCTCTGACAGACTCCAGTGCACATGAGCCCTTTCTTGGCACGCTGTTTTAGTGAATCAGTCCACTAATTTCATTTTGCGATTCACTCCATCACATGGAAGGAGAGGCTGGGACACTCAATGTGAACAAAAGGCCTAAATGTGAATATCGAGACGCGTCAGTCAAAGAAGAGCCCAATCTCCAAGAAACCCACTTAATAAGAAAACCCAAATAGCACTTCAAGTGAATCTGTATACTAAGTGCTTCATTTGCCTCCCATTCATAATCCTTTTGTACACCAGCTCGCAGCCATATAATCTATCAAAATCAGTATTCTTAAGCAGTGCTGCCTTTTAAGATGCTGCGGAGGATGTGTTAAGGGCTTTTTGTGTAACACAGGATGCTGAGAGGGGAGACGAGGAGCGAGACGCCAGTGAGGCAGCGTGGAGCACAAAGTCATGACCGAATCATGATGCTCACAGGCAGGAATCAGAACTTCTAGTCCTCTTCAGGGGATGCACACACACACACACACACACACACACACACACACACACACACACACACACACACACACACACACACACACACACACACACACACACACAAACACACATAACACCTTTCTTAAGCTTGAGCCCACATGTGAATGTTGAAGTGTCTGACATATGAAAGAAGCAGATGTTTAAGGCACGTGGACAGAGTTGAGAGGTCAGTTAGTGTTTGCTGTTGAAATAAGAAGCGACTGTAACCTCAACATGATCATTTAGGGGCGGATGCATCTTCCAAAACAGGTGACGTCTTAAGATCCGACCGAACGTGCCTCTGAATGC
Source organism: Diplodus puntazzo (assembly GCA_963678695.2). NCBI lineage: Eukaryota > Metazoa > Chordata > Actinopteri > Spariformes > Sparidae > Diplodus > Diplodus puntazzo. The sequence goes on from OZ023169.1 coordinate 18,660,992, forward strand.
ACAACTCACCGATCCTTGAAGCAGGCGGGCTGAAGTCGAAGAGGCCATGTTGGGTGAAACTCATGTCCACTAAGACCAAACAACACCAGGAGAATACAGTTGTGCAGGCCGCTTTGTGAGGCTGTGCTTACTCACAGAGGTGCATTGAGCTAAACGCATTCGTTAGCTTGTAAAGCTGTGACTGTATGAAACGTGGATGGAAATGATGGGTCTGTAAAGAGAAGCAAATGTGGAAGTGCCTTCAACTTGCGTTCTTTCCGACATCCAACAGGGGAGGCTCCACTGGTTGCAAGAACAAGTCAAGCTTATGAGAAAAGGGCCCTACTCCTCACTTCATTTATTTCCTCTTACAAGTTTATGTTCTCAATTGTTAGTTTCAAGTCTTCTTTTCAAATAATGGTCTCAAAACTACCGATAAAACAGGTTATGCTTCAGGGCGTGGCCACCTTGTGATTAATAAGTCACTACCACAGTGTGTTCTCAAGTTTTCAGTCAGATCCAGTCCAAAAAGGTGAAGTACACTTGGTTTAAAACGACTACCTCGTGTTAATTAGTAGCATAGGGTGACCATGACATGCTGATGTTAAGCAGGCAGGTTATGTTTGCTGCGTTCACCATCTTAGTTTATTGTGCTAACATGCTAACATTTGCTAATTGGCACTTAACTAGAAGCTGAGGTTGAAGGGAATCTCCTTCATTCTGCATGCATTGGGTCATGAACCAATATACTGGATGTGTTTCAGATAAAAGTGAACACAAAAGTTTTAAGAATACATTCGAGGGAAAACAATCCAACCAATGGATGTCGGGACGTTTCATTCAAAACCGTGAATGTCAACCTCATGGAGACGGTGGAGGAAAGTTCAAGAGAGGACTTAAACGGACCGTGAGTGTCAATCCGTCCAGCTGATACTGTATTTTACAGTATATGACCAGCTTTTGGCTCCTAAAGGAAAAGTGTGAGGGTCACCAAACGTGGTAGGATTCATCCCTTGTAGTACCCGAATGCCTGAACATGATTTCATTGCAATCAATCCGATAATTGTTGAGATATTTCAGTCTGGAGCTGAGCGGTGGACTGTCTGGCCAACCATCATTACCGACCACCATGTTGTTAAAACCGAAGGGGGGAAAATTGCCTGACGAAACCTCGTTTGCCAGAATGCATCAATTTGAGTTAATCTCACAGCACTTTTGACCTCAGGTGGAACAAAATGTTCAAAACACAGCGGATGAATTCCAAAACAAGCATGTTTTTCATACAGTGGATTAAGAAACACACAGACAAATCCATGTCTTCAGGGATGCATGTTAACTTTTAACACAGCGTGAATCCTTCCCACCAGCAGCCACACAGCCCGCAAACAGTCAGAAAGAGAAGCTTAGTCGATAACACAGAAGCACAGTGCTTCATTTAAGTGATGCGTCTGCTGAGAGGCTGAAACATTGGCAAATTTCATGTAAGGTAACACAAGTTACCCGACATTAGTAAATCACTGCATTCATGATGCGACTATATGCATTTTACACACACAATGGGAGCCATCGTGTGTGTAAAATGCATAATAGTCGCATGAGAAGACCAACAGTGAATTCATCCTACAAACCAGGTTGTGGATCTAAAATAGGATAAACCTTGTGCGTTGGTGCTGCAGAGCTCCAACTGTTAACGAGGACCCCTCATTACTCTGAACCAATCAATGCTGGCATACTGTCGCCCCAGTGTGAGATTTTAAATAGCACGCTGGCATATCGAGGCTTGATGAGGAACACAACAGCGTCTGCGACTGCTGTGACGGCTGTGTGTCCCGTCCCGGTGCCGATTCAGTTCTGTTGCTTCCACTTAGCAGTAGAACAACGGCGCCCACGTCATCCTGTGCTCCTACTTTTTAATGCAGGAACGGTGAGGCAAACACCGACATCCCTCCTTGATTAAGCTGTTTCAAATAGTCTACAGAGACGTATCATTTGTCGCACTGGTAGACATGTTCTTTCATTGCTATGTGCATGTAGCCTCATATAGACCATCCTGGTGCTCAATCGTACAACTAATGTGTATTCATCCACAGCTGAAAATAGTCCCCGAACAATCTAATTTACATCGTCAGGAGGAACAAGTGGGCTGCGAGCGGAGTGTTAAGCACTACTTAGAGAAGTCGGAGATAATTTAGAGCTAAACTAATGCAGCCAGTTTTTGTTATTTTGGAACAATATTGAATAATGCCAGTTGCATCATTTAAAGTAGATAATAGTGGGCTGAAAATATGAAAACAACAGTAATAGAAGGTATGACCATGCATTTATTTGATGTTCTCCCTAAGATGCATTTTGTGCTTGTTTGCAGCCGTATTCTCATTCAGGCTATCAGTGCACATACAGTGGATTAGTCCATGCTTAGGGCAGTATCAGTCTCCGTCGGTACTCTATTCATTAAATATTTACATCATGTTCTATAATTAAAATTGCTCTGACAACCACGTCAGATTTGGGAAGAAATCTGCTGGATTTCTGGAAGAGGTCGCCGCTCTTCCAGCTCAAGGGGAGACAAATGGCCACGTCACAGGGCGAACGGGGTTCAGGGAGAATACGGTCGTTTAATCTGATCAACATCAGCACTGATAATATCAGTTCTGTTGGAGAGATAGCTACCAATCATCTCCGACACAGCCCACTAATTAGCCAAATCAAAACATCCACATTAATGTTATAATGACACATTGCTGCTGTAACAGTAGCACCTTTGCTGTACGGGAGAATTTCTTGATACTCCGAAATCATTTCTGAGGAGAACGATTCCTTTAGAGAGCAAGCTGTTTTAATGCAAATCGGTTTTCCTCTCCTCCCATCAGCCTCCTGCTTTGGAGAAATTCTCTTTCATGATTTGTCAAAATGAAAAGCCCTTTCATTTTCTCTTGCTGTGAATCACATTTTTCAAATTTACATTGTGTACAGCCTTAAGAGCAAACACTGACGAGCAGGCGGCCTTGTCTGTATCTGTATCTGCTCTGTTAGGAGGTCGGTTGCAAACGCACGGAGAGGACGAATGGAAAAAATAAAGGCGACTTCTTGCAAAGCTTTGGCGCTTTCCAGGCTATTACACCGCTTTTACACACATGTCTGACATCTAAATTGCTGCTTTTGAGTTCACTATTGTGTTACGGTGACAATGTGTTACTTCTGGTAAGCAAGCACTACTATTACTTAGATAGAGCATCGGCAGCCCTCTCGGGTGCGTGGGCTGCAGCTACAAACTGAAGGTGACTCCAGCCCTAATATTAGGCACATATCTGCAATGTTTCTCATTGATGGGATTTAACATGAAGATTAAAGAGTTTTGTTGCATTGGTGTTAAAATGATTTGTTATAGATTGTATTACTTCTTCAGTGTAATGTGCATAAATACCTGAACAATAACTGGTTTGTTTTTACAGAACTGGTCTTCCACCAGAAGGATCATTTCTGCGATCCACTTCTCTGAGCTGTTAGCTATCAACACTTCAGAGCAGCATGTCCCCCAAATGTTCCCTCTTTGTTCTGGCGCTGACATGAATTGACAGCCTTTGCAAGTAATTACTGAACCATATAACGTCTCGGAGAACACACGCTTTTCTCCACTTCAGTTCAAAGTACAATAGTGACAACTGCTCAATGAGAAAATAACAATAAATTAAGTCCTTTGTCGTTCTCTCACTTGTTCTATTGCTCTCATTAAGCCCCCACTGCTTCCAGAGTCAACACTATCAAGTCAGTGTTTTAATTCACCTGTCTGTACCTCTCCTCTGTGTGTGTGTGTGTGTGTGTGTGTGTGTGTGTGTGTGTGTGTGTGTGTTTGTCTGCCTGCATGTGTCTGTGTGTCTCTGCCACATCTGCTCCTGAGGCGAAAGCAGCACAAACGTCACGTCAGGAGAGACATTCAATAAGATCGTTTGACTGACAGATGAACAGAAGGTCAAGCCACCAAGCTGTGGCAGGTCGGCGTGGCTCAGGTGTGCAGGTACGAGTCCTGAACCTTGATATTAGAAAATCTGATGAAAGTTGTAACGACGTCAAAGGGCGCTAAACTTAGTTCAATACCTGCTGCGACCTGTGTGAGACCACAGAGGTCTGAATGTGTCATGGTTATGTCGGGTTGACTGCGTGTTAGTTGAACCTCGGTGACATTAAATATTAATAAATATGAAATTTGATTCTAATCAAGCCGATGATGTTGATGTGATTCGACTTGATTAGATTAGCCTGATAAACAACATTTGTATAAATACAAGTGTTGTTTATCGGCATCACCACAACGCCCCTGTATTTACATTCTGTTTTAAATCATTTATATTACAGGATGCATTCTTTCTGTATATCTTTCTTTAATGAATCTAAATTGGGAACATTTTAAAGGAGACCTATGCTTTTTTGTTTTTTTTCTTCCTTTCCTTTCCCTTCCTTGTAAAAGTTCTTCAGAGTTGAAAAGGTCAAAGTCTGCACCAACAGAAGCTCCTTTCTCCTACAGAAAACACTGCTCCTGAAAACGCTTCATCAGTAGTCCCACCTTTAAGTCCGCAACTTTGTGACATCACACCACGTCACCATCAGACATTTACATAATTACTGTCTAGTTGCTTCTTCTGCACAATATAATTAATTTAGCACAGCTGCTCCGGGCTCAGGTGTGTGTGAGCTGACCAATTAGAGCAGACTGGTTGCCTTTAAAGAGACAGGAGCTGAAACAGAGCGTTTCAGACGGAGGGGGAATAAAGAGCTGCAGCACTGAACAGCATGAGAACATTAAAGCATGTAAACCTATTTCAGTAGTAACCAAGAATAAAATGAAGAACCTGAAATTAAACATATGTCTCCTTTCAGCTGATCACCTCTTCAAGCAAATCAATTACATAAGATTATCCTTAGAGGTTGAGTCTGAATACGTCAGTTCTGATTTAAAAAGCAGGCCTAATCTACAGTATGAAATATGAAGAGAAACAAATACACATTCTCAAACAGCCTCTCATATCTGTATGCGAGAACAACAAGCAGCACAGATGAAGGGTGCCACAATGCGCACATTCAGTATTTTAATGTATTTAATATAATCATACTTCTGAAAGCACTTTTTCAGCCATTTATCAAGCTGTAGGTCTGACGGGTAAATGTGATCAGCACCGGTGTAGCCGGGTTAAATACATTAGCAGCATTTTAGACACCATGCTAGATGCAGGCTTCAACGACGAGGAGCCTGTTAATGGAGGGGAAATGAAGGATTTCAGCAGGCTGGCTAATGCATTAGAAAGAGGCTGAAAGCGTCAGTTCCCAAAGTGTTGCATTCATGAAAGAACACAGTTTTACACATGACTGTCAATCAGCCATTGACTGTATCCACATACTTATTCTGCAAATTAAAGGCCTTTTTCAGATTTAATGTTATTATTAAGGTTGCTGGTAGAAGGTGAGTAATGCTGAATTTCTCTAAACGAGCAGTTACACACAAGGACGTGGAGAACGCTACACTCCTACACTGAAGCAGCAACTACAGCTACGTTATAACAAGCGTGACATTACTATTATTAATAGCTCTAACGTATCCTATGTATTAATGCTTGACAGATCAGTGATTGCATTGTTTGACTCTTTAAGGGTAAAAAATGAGGCTGAGTCTTGAGACAAGACGGATAATTAACTCTACTTAATCTACTGCAGATTTATGATTGTTTTCTTTTTAGCATTGATATAAAATCCAGGGTAGAATGATTAAAATGTCAGTTTTGTGAAATTAAATGAGAAGCTCAGTGACTCTCACAGCTGTCAGTTAGACGTAAAGCTTCAGCCAGCGGTCGGTTAGCTAACTTAGCATAAAGACTGGAAAGAAGGAAACAGCTTCCTTGGTTCCGTCCAAAAGTACCAAAATCTGCCACCCAGCACAGCTCAAGCTAACTCATTAACGTGTCACGTCTTGTTTGTGTAGTGAAGGGGCTCTTTTTCACTGTGTGCTTAGAGAGTGTAAAGCAAATTTTAGAGGTGGTGAAATGGCAAAGCCAGTGAAAATACATGATTACCCTCTACACAGAGAAACTGTTCCAACTTGAGCAAGAAATTCATGCAAATCCAAGGGTTTTATGAAGCTGCTTGCATAAGTTTACCAAACAAGGACAAAGGAGGAAATAAGAGAAAAAATCCTAGCTGCTCGGTAAATTCTGAGTCTGAGCTGAGCACAACGCACAGACAGGTGTGTTTTAGAGCCACACCTTTAATGTTTTTAAGGAGGGAAGATGCCAGTAACGATATTTAGGGAGTAAAAATTCCAATATAGATGACAGAGGCAGGATATTTATTGTGCTCTGTTTACTTTATAGTCCTAAATGATATATGTGCACTGAAACAGTGAAGTCTGCCATGAAATGATCATTTCAAATTAAGTATCTTATTCTGCATTCTGCTAAAAATAAGTTTCAATATTAGCACATGTAAATGCAGATACCAATATATCTGTCACGGGACAATGTTGATAATATCAGCCAAGCTATAGCTTTGGTCAGAGCCAGGGTATCAATTTTGTTGTTAATGTTCATGTATTTTAAAGTATCTTTTTTTAAAATTTAACATCTAACACATTTCTTAAAATGAGGCCTGGCCTTCACTTGTGAATTATCTCAAGTCCCCTGATGTTTGACACTAACTCCTTTTGACCCACCGAGTCAAAACCCAGACGAGCGTGACCACGAAAAATGTGAAGTGTAGTCGAGTCTTCGCTGGTAGTTAAGGGATACATCTGACTGGTGAGTCCATCATCGGCTGTGTGGCCATGTTTTACATCCATGTTGTTCATAGATGATTTTGCAACTCAATAAAAATGTCCCTTGACAATAACATCACATTTATACATATTTTTTTTTCCCATAAAAGGTCCCATTAGGGAAACCGGAAGGGTAGTGAGTTCACCTCTCTATCAAAACATGGAAGCCCCGTTGCTCTTTGTCATTGGTTAATTAACAATATGACAACTTGTAAACCTTTTCCAAATGATTCATAGCTAAATAGTTCTGATAACATATCTCTTTTTAAACAATGAGTAGCACTATGTCCTTCCTGTCAGATATTCAGCATGTGTGCATTTGTTCAAGGTTATACAGTATACACTCCATTAACGAGTGTATAAGTTTGAGTGGGTGTGTAGTCCTGCATGTGTTTAAACACACGTGTTGGTCAAACATAACTATTGATTTAACCGAGCGATGCAACATCTCTCTCTCTGTTCGTTATCAGTGTGCTTTGTGAAAAAGCTAAATCCATTTCTCACGACGCGCTCCCCATCCGCCTCCCAGAGCCCGTCGACGCAGGAGGGGATCGAAGCAGAGCCTCTGTGAAGTCCCTGCACTGTCAATTTTCCACTGTTTCTACCACAAAAGAGAAGCAGCACACACACACATCCAATGTGTCAAAGTCGTAACGCAGGATTGTGCTTCACTTTTAGGACATTGTGATGGGTTTTTTTTTGTTCTTCTTAGAAACAGAACAAGCTGTATTTTGTTCAAGTAAGATCTGTCCTAAATAGAAAAACAAGCTGATGCTTTAGATGATGAAGGGGGGAGACTGGGAGGAGAGGGAACTGCCAGGAATGGTGAAAATATGAGTTTATGACAGAAAGCTGTTAAGGCTTTAGACCTTATGTAATTCAATAGATGCCCACATATATGACAAAGGTACACAAACTAAAACAAACAAATGTAGGATACATATAAAGTGTCTATTGTTACTGTGGGATCAATCATGTTCTATATGGATGTCCTCTCAGACATCTGATTATGGTATGGTGAAGCAGATCTAAAAATAAACCCTCAAAAAATACCTTTATGTCATTCAGATATTGACTTGTTTCCAAAGTTTAATAACTATTTTTACTTTTCAGAAAGCAATACAGTGCTGTAGGGATGACGTATATTTATAGGCTAACTGGGAAGTTAGCATTGCCCTCATCCCTCATCCAAGAGCCTATGGGATATTTTCTTTGGATGTTGGATTACTGTTATATATACATATATATATATATATATATATATATATATATATATATATATATATATATATATATATATATATATACATACTATGTATACTTTTGTACTTCTTTTGATTCTGTTTTGCAAGATAATCATCACAAATGAGCCACTTTTATCATTTCAAAGCCTGAATGAAATCAACAAAAGTAGAGTGCTAGCATGGGGCTATAAAAGAAGTTACCTACAACACTTTACTATACACTTTTTGTATGTAATCTACTACTTGCAGTTGATTTGGTGTTCAGCTTGACAAAACAGCTTTGAAGCAAGGGACCGGGAGGTGGAAAAACGCTAACTTATCTCCAGGTTTTAGTAATGATACAAGGTGGAAAACTGATACAGTTAGCTAAAAGATGCTAAAATGCTCCATATTGCTGAGAGGCACTGAAGCATTAGGGGAATAATATCACTGTAAAGGAGTAACAAGGGATAGATGCACAACTTGACACTTGGATGGATTGGAGGCTAACAGATATATTGGGACATTTGTTCCTATCCTCCTTTCTCTCATTGTGGAACTTCTATTTTAAGATGTTTTTTCCGGATGATGGTTTGAAATGATTTGTCATTACCTGTCAGTCTATTGTGTCTCTCTGTGCTGCAGAGTTTTCGTTACCTCTCTCTGTCTGTGGGGAAATTAGGGGAGCGTGTTGTTCGTCTCCACACGCTGACTTGAGTGTGTGCTTACCCTAACTGTCACTGGGGTAATTAAATGTTTCCTTGCACACTAATTGCCAATTTAATCTTCTGTGCTCCTCTGCCGTTTTGTAGTGGTGGATCTGTCAGTCAAGCTGGGCGTGGTTCCCATGGGGATAAGGGAAGAGTAGTATTCATTCGCTTCAACCGATGGTCAAAGTAAATTACCCCCTAAACTAGGGTTGCTATGGAGAGCCAATTACCCTTAATTGTAATTGTGCCTCACTAATGTGCCAGGCCTTTACCTCTTGAATAAATTGGGCGTTCCTCTGTGAGAAAAAAATGTCCAGGAGTGAGCAGTGGAAACAGGTCAAATGTTTCTTTTAAGGGATGCTTGATTCTAGCAGTCAACAGTGCTCTTCTGAGTGGCAAAGGGAAACATGATTGATTTAAAGCTTGTGCATAGATGTGATGTGTGTGCATCTTGTTGCAATGTGATGCCATGGTCATCGCAGATACACACTGAATCTAAAGTGTCAGCTTTCAGATGGGATCCCTTCCACTCGCTTCCTCTTCTGCGCTCGGCTGCGAAGACCCAGGTGCATACATGCCGTCCTTCATGCGTAGTCCTACTTCACTCCCTGAAGACCACCTGATCAGCTTCCTGACACACACACACACACACACACACACACACACACACACACACACACACACACACACACACACACACACACACACACACACACCAGGTTCCCTCAGGTGATGCTTTCATTACGACACAGGCGACTTGAGACGCACTGGCCAGCCCCAGTGTAGATGCTGATCCAGTTTGACTTGCCGTCCTCGCAGTAGAAACATCCGTGTGGGAGTGAATCCTCATTTAGATTCTCGCTAATTTTATTTCTCAGTTAAAGATGCTTGAAAGTGGGCTGCCGATGGAGAAAACATGACCTGCTTCAATCTTCATTCACTGCCTGGATTAAATCAGCTCTCATCACCGCTGATCTGCCGTGAGGAATGGGATTAATCAATCGGAGACAGTACATCTATCTGCAAATTAAAGAAGCCGCTCATCACTGAACATGTAGCTGCATGGCTCTGGTGTTATTTTGGTGACATGCTGAGTGGGCGGCGTTCTCTTAATAAAGAATATCAATCATATAAACCTCAAATATAAACTGACCAGTTTATGGAGCGTGTATCAAGAGGGAAATATGAGGCTATAAAACAGCAGTAAATTAAAGTGAGTCTGGGTTGATTTGGGTATTAAATATGACTGTGAGGTATTTTATAGTGGGGCTGATTGAGTGCTTAGATTCAGGTGTGGTTTTATGGACTCTTAACCATGCTTTACTTCTAAATGTGGTAAATCCACCATCACTTCATCGACAGTATGTATTCAAATGCATTCAGGCTCTGTCATATTGATTTGTTCAGGGAATATTTTATAAATTAACGGCAAACTGTATGAAATTTTATACTCTGGATCAACGTAATAAAGCTGCGAACGCACCCCCACACTCAAAACCTCTGATCAGATCAATATGATGTCAGTTAATTGTTAATTTGTGAGGTGGGATGTAATCACTACTGCTGCTGACAGCTGATTATACAAAAGTGTCACGACACTGAAGAAAAAGACAGACACTGGTTCATATTTTAAATGTGTAACAATGAAAATGTCATCAAGCTTTTGACAAGATCAAAGATTTTATTTGATAAATCTGAATTGTCCAATATGTAACGGGCAGTTTGACAGACTGACCTTGAGGAGCATCTCTATGTCTTCTCTCTCTCACAATAAATAAGAGTTGGAAGCTTCCGGAGACGCTCCTCTGATCCCTGACGCTGTGCATCTCTGCTGGCAGCCATCTTCTCTGTCTTGATCTGAAAAAGATGCGGCAGAGATTATGAAAAACAAATGTGACGGCCCCAGCAGTGGATGCTGTGACCTCACAGGTACAGAACTTATTTAAAACCTATGCAGGGTGCATGAACTGTAGCAGGATCTGAAGCACAGATGGTGTTAAAGGATATATTTTGCTTTTTCATTTTGTCCTTTCCTTCAGTGTGTTAGAGGCTCTCTTGCATGTAAACCATCTTTAAAGTTGAAAAGGTCGATGTTCGCACCAACAGACACTGCTCCTGAAATGCCTCGTCAGTAGTCTCGCCTTTAATCCTGTGACTCTGTGACATCACACTTTACCATGTCACACTTTTCGCATAATTTTTGCATAATGGCTAGTTTCGTAAGTAGATCAGGTTAGTTTAGCTAGTTCAGCACAGCTGCTTTGTTGTTGTTAGGGGTGATAGGACAGCTGTTTTTATGGTGACCTATCAGAGGGGACTAGATATTTGGGACGGGGGGCCTTAAAGAGACAGGAGCTAAAAGGAGCATTTCCGACAGAGAGGGAATACAGGGACTCAGCACTGGACAGCATGAAAAAACTATTGTGTTTTTGATTATTAAAGCATGAAAACATATTCTAGTACTAACCAAAATAAAACAGTAAACCTGAAAATGGGCAAAATATCTCTCCTTTAAAACTGAAAATTTTATTTGATGGAATGCATTCATCTGCTATCATATTCATGGTTATGAACAATATTGTTTCTAATTAAGGATAAAACCATATATAAAGTGACAACTTTAGAAGGAAAGTCATAATGGCTCCATACAATCAGAAGTTCTTCTGTACAGTGTTTGCAGGAATGTCTGATCTGAAAGATTTCAAACTCTCAACTCCACCGTGTGCAAAGTAAATGCTACATTTTGAAGTAATCAGTCAGCAGCTTATTAAACCATACATAATTCACTACTCATAAATGGATTAAAAAATGTAATTGATGTTGCATGTTCAATCATTGATTACATTTCCACAGTGGAGAGGCGGCAAAGAGGAGGAGATGAAAAAGAGACTTCTGAAAATCTACAGAAACCATGATTGCTCTGATCTGATTTGCAAACTTAACTTGGCAATGTTTTCTTCATGTGTTTCGTTAGAACCAAACATGTCTATTACATTGAATACATGAAGCTATGATGCATGTCAGTTAAGGAGCTCTCTGCAACAAATACAGCCATCTCCATAATGGAGAGACGTCTCAAAAGAAATTAATCTCAATTAATCTCACAACAACATGAAACGGATGAGTTTTTGTATCTCCAGAGCTCTACTCCAACTGTAGACTAGGTGAATCAATGTGATGATGAAATCTAAGATGTACACATGCTGCGTTACTTTACACTTTTGACCTGAGCAAATCCCCGTGCAGACTTGGTTATTCAACACTGCTGCTGCGCTGCTCTTTGCTGCCCTCACATGCCCCTCAAAGGAACTTCCTTCACCTTCAACGCAGTGCATGCACACACACCTCACCAAAGGCTCGATCACCAAAACAGTGACTCCATTAATCAAAGAATGCCTGAGCTGAAAAATGATTGGTGCTTGTTCTTGCTGGGAGCTGATGTTGCTCCATGTGACTCTAAATGTCACGAGTGAACACATATATACACATACAGCATTCACACATTTAAAGATAGAGATTAAATTGTAACATATTAGAGTCACATATATGGTGCTCACCTGAGCTACTGGCTTCCAAAGCCAGGTAACCATCCAGCAAGGAGCTGAACCCTGTCAGCCCCCCCATGGCTGCATAAGGGACATCTCTGCCTGTGGGCCGACCTCGAGCCTCCCGCTCTAGTTTTGTCTCAACCTGTCATGAAAATTAAGCAATTTAAGGTCAGCGCACCTTCATGACAGTGATTACATGTTAGCAATATTCTTACACCGGGGGACATTATGTTTTACTCTACTCACCAGGGTCTGGTGTGCAGAGCTGGGCTGGCCACACCCACAGGTAAAGGAACTCTGGAACCCAGAACAGATGCTGCCTGAAAGATGAGTTATGGGGAAAAGAGACCTGAACATCATCTTGAACATTTACTGTATGTATCAGCCCATCTTGGTATGGTGCTATAGCTAAAACTCACACTTTTTGCATAAGTGTCCAGTAGCTTCACTGTGATCCTGAGGCAGGTGTTTACACCTGCAGCGGACAGGGTTAGGCCCAATCCTGGAAACATACTTATAGGCAGGACAATGACATCCTCTGACCCGGCATGGCAGGGCGAGTGGTCTCTCAGAGGGAACCACTTCAAAGTCAGTCTTGTGTTGCTTGTACCTGGGAAAAAATGACATTTCTTACTGGAGTGTACGCAAGCAAGATGTCTGATTTCATGTGATTATTCAATGTGCCACCTATGTGTGCAGAAGCACTGTGTTTCAGGACCGATGAGTTTGCAGTCGATAGCTCCCGGCACCCCAAAGCTCACATACAGCCTGTTTTTCACCCGTAGAGGGAGCACCTTCCTCTTGTACTCCTCATATTGCTCTGGAGTGAAAAGTCTTCCTCTATCATCATCACCCACAATCCTAAAAACAAACCAGTGACAAACATTAAAAAAATAACAGGGAAGATTCTAAGATGTGCTGACCAGCATATCATGACAGGGTTATTATAGATAGATAGATAGATGGATAGCACATAAAGTGCAAATACAATCAAAATATAAGGGCAAATATAGAAACAATAAGAAACAATAAAGTACTACATACAATAAAATGCTTAAGTAGTTATGAAATAAAATAAAATATTGAGGTAAATAAAATAAAATGCTGAGGTATCGTGGAGAAATGGTAAGTGGAACATAAAGTACAAGAGGATAAGGTGTAGTTGCATTTATCATTACAACATCTGTACTGTACTTTAGCCGTTAACGTTACACCAGTGCCTGTGTCAGCCAGTTAGCATTAACTTAGCTTTGATTGCTACATGCTGGTTGCTTGCTATAGATGAGCTGACGTTACAGTCTGACGTTGATACACACCTTCTGTACTCCGAGTAATCGTCCACTGCTTGTAAAGCCGATTCATCAACACAGATTCTCTCCATTGTCATAAAATGAAATTAAAGTTGTCTGGCACAGCAGACAACAAAGTACTGTTTACCAGCAGCTTTGAGGTTGCTATGGAAATGACTGGTTGTAGACGTCCCTCCAACGGCCACAAGGTGAACTACACACACACACACACACACACACACACACACACACACACACACACACACACACACACACGCACACACACAACAAAAATTAAGCTAGCCAGCATGAGCATTAGCAGCTATGTAGCTTAGCCAAATGGCTGAGCACTGCGTTTCCACAAACTTCTACTTGCTAATGTTTCGTGAGCGTTAAATAAAGAATCTTTATTGTTTAAATTAAAGTCGACCCACTTCAAGCTAACGGTTAATCTGGCCGTGATGTCATTTCTGGTTTATCCCCATTATTTGCATTTTATGCGGGGCAGTGGAACTACACTTCCCATAATGCCGTGGCAGTGACGCACGCAGTAGACGTTCAGGGGAACCATGACAGTCAGCACAATTGCATGCTTGGAATCTTAGCTACCGACTTTTGCTCTCCGAGACCGTGTAGCATGAAGGCGACATGAGCGCCACAGCGAGCATGCAGCCCAATGTGAAGCTCGGCGGTTCAATCTTGTGAGGCAGACGGCGGGCTGCTCGAGATATTCACCCCGGGGACAGCATCGACAGCCCGGGGCTGCCAAACAACAAGCATCATTCAGTGTCAGCCAGAGGTAGCAGCTGGAGCTCACGGGCGCCGCGTCCCTGCTTCTCCGGGACTCGTTATTCCTGCTTCAACCACCGAGGTAGATTCACAGACAACTCACTGGGGGTTAGGGTTAGTGATGTTGATGTTATTTATTATATTTGCAGATTTGGCTGTTTTGTTTACCGCCAGGTTTCAGCGTTGTCGAACTAACATGTCGAGCTAACTGTTAGTGGAGTTGAACACAGCTTCAGCAGAGCTCGTGAGGCTGCTAACAGTTTTAAAATATTCGTTGAGTGTCAAAGTCTTTAAAATAAGTAATAGGTGCATCTCCCCTTGTCCTCCGTTGTTAGTTTACTTTTCATGTGCGTGTGCAACTTGACATTATGACAAGTTGAGTGTGTGTGTGTGTCCGTCTGGTTTTTTAACTGCACTGCGTGACATCACGTGTAATACCTCAGTCTTCATCTTATCTAATATCCCTCTTCCACCCGGACATTATTGACCATCAGCCTCTCGTTTATGCTCCTCAGACCGGCTGATAAAGTCATCTGCTGAGCCCACAAGCTGTTGGATCACATTTGGCAGCTGCTGTGGTGAATGTACAACCTGGAGGTTAGATATTCAGACTGATCCCGCGTGCCTTATCACTGTCAATCATCCCATTAGTTACCCTATATTTAAACCGTCCTCTAAACAACTGGAACAATCATTGTCTGGAGCCGTGGCCTGAATGGTGTGCCTTTCCATACAACAATGACCAGGCCTGGTGAATAGCATGACAGGTGAGTGTCTGAAAGCCAAAACTCTTCTGGCTGTCATCAAGTGCCAACACTCTGATTCAGTCAGATGGTTTGTATCTGCTGACAGACACATGAGGGCACAGAAAACAACATGAAGTCTCCATCGGGTTCTTAGTTTCTCTGTTTCTTCTGCCCTGGAGCTGCAGCAGCTCTTCTGTTATCATGGCAACTTCCACAGAAAGTTTTAGCTCCAGCCTTAAATATTACCTGCACTGGATTGTGCGTTGCATTGCATATTTTGTTTTGTTTTGTTTGTTGGTTGTTGGTGTCTCTTAAATGTACAGAACTTTGGTGAACGGTATCATTGAGGTTAATATGATTTCTGTAGAAAACATACTAAGACATGGGCGTTGAGGATTTTACAAATTCAAGTTCAGAATGCCACAACGGTTTCAACACCTACATAGTGGGTGATGGAGCGTTCCTTCCTGACCTGTTACTTTCACTGTTACTTGAACGTCTTTACACCTGAATTTCTCTCTCCCCTTTTTGAAGTTCTTGCCGGCTGATAAATACTTGTACTCAGGTCATAGGAAGGACATGTTTGTGTGTGTGAATAGAGACTGGGAAGCATCACTAAACGGCTTCTGTTACCTTTCTTTTCATAATTAATTCCCTCGGTCACTGTCCCCTCTCTGACCTCAATAGGATGCGACACTCCCACACCCGAGAGAGAGAGAGCGAGCAGAGAATGAACCTGGTGACAAAATTGTGAAAACTGAGAAATGAGCCCCCTAATTTCCCTCTGCATGTGCACGGTGGTGCAGTCCCTGGCTATTTGTCAGTCAAATAACCTTTGTGGAGGTGAGATTAGAGAATAAATGCCCTCTGTGCCCCCTATCTTGAGCTGCAAAGTGGGACCCATTAAATCTAAACTGGTAATTGGGTTTCTGGGCTAAGAACGCTGAAAAAAATGTTTGTTGATGAGTGGGCTATTGTGCACCTCGACCCAGAGCCTGTCTTTAATAATAGCTAAATAGTTCAGGAAGCTGCTTTGATGTAGCCACCAATTCCCTGCCAAAAATGATGAGGTGGAGTTTGTTCTTTCTCCAGCACACGCAGTGTTGTTTGTGCGCCTATCGGAAAATCTTTGTGCAATCATCCCACCAGAAATCTTGGTATCTGTTATGAGTGGAAACCACAATGCTTAATAAGGCCAGAACACATACCCTTGAAGTGGTTTGTGGTATACAGTAGAATGAAGTCACATTTTTTTTATTTATTACATTGCAGAACTGCACAATGGAAAAGTAGGCAGCATAAAATACTCTCTAAAAGCTGCTACTGATAAATGTTTCTCATGTTTTTGTTCATCTATTCTTTTCTCTCTATCATGGCAGCCCACAATGTCTGCAGACGCCCTGCCTGAATGCCCAGTCCGCCTTTGTTTTTTGGAATCAAACATCTTACAACCAGAGCACCTCTCCAAACACCCCTGACTGCCGGTGTCTGTGGGCGTCAGCTTCCTTCTGTTTCCATTTCCTGGCCTCTGCTGTTGCTCAACTCTTTTTCACCAGGATGCTTTGGTGGTGAGGAAAAACATCTCCGCTGTATGGGCTTCAGGCAAACACATGTCCCACTGGAGTTATCTTGAGTGAGGCGCTGAATCCGCGCCAGCTTTGTAGTGGACTTTGACCTCTGACTCCTCTGTGTTTACGGACAGCAGAAAATAGAATTTCCCTGCAGGAAATTAACAATCCTTCTTTCAAATTATTGGTATAACCACATCCAAGTACAGACCTTCTGCCTCAGACCGTGGCCTCCCAAGCTCCTGTTCCACTTTGCCACCCGCAGTACCATGCTGAGTACACTCCTGCGGAGGAACATGTCTCAGAAGCTGAGTGTGCTGCTGCTGGTATTCGGCCTGGCGTGGGGACTCATGCTGCTGCGCTACACCGTGCAGCAGCCTCGCCATCAGAGCAGCGCCGAGCTACGTGAGCAGATCCTGGAGCTCAGCCGGCGATACGTCAAAGTCCTGACAGAGGAGAACCAGAATACCCCAGGAGGGCCGCAGGGAACCTCGATGGCTGGTTATGGTAAGCATTTGAAAAGAAGTGAGGAATGCTTGGAGTTACGATTTACTCTCTTTTCTGCATATAAAATAACTGCTGTATAAAGTTTGTGTGTTCCATAGTTGTGAGACATACTCAAGCATTGATTTGTGTTCGCTTTTCCCTTTGCTCACAGCTGATCTGAAGAGGACTATAGCTGTGTTACTGGACGACATTTTGACAAGGCTGGTCAAACTGGAGGGCAAAATCGAGTCGGCAGCAAATACCTCGTCCACTAACACCTCCCATGCAGCA
Organism: Diplodus puntazzo; assembly: GCA_963678695.2. NCBI lineage: Eukaryota > Metazoa > Chordata > Actinopteri > Spariformes > Sparidae > Diplodus > Diplodus puntazzo. The sequence goes on from OZ023169.1 coordinate 18,678,420, forward strand.
GGGGGCGTCCTTGCCTCTGCCACCGCTGCCCTACAGAAATCCTCAAAACAGGAGACACCTGGCAGCCATCCGGGGACATCGCGCCTTCACCCACATGTCCCTAATAGGCCTCGGCCATATTAAGGAGCATTGTCTTGACAGATGAACTGATTTAATTTGAGCACATCACACTGTTCCAGCATTTATCACTGATGTAACAACATCAGACAAAGTGAAAAAGCAATAGTGAGACTAATGGACATCCAGGGACTCGGGATGCTTCTCAGAAATGTTCAGCCTATTCAGAGAAGAAGAAAGACTTCTGTACACTCTGTCTTATCATATGCTGATATTTATTTATTTTTTACCAAGACTATCCAGCACATTGATTTATATTTAATTTGTTGATTTTATTTGGCTAAAACTTTTGCATTTTTTAAAATAAATTTGAATCTTGTGACTGTTAAAGCTAATGCAGAGAGATGTAAACACTCTGACTGAACTTGATTCTCATACACACTCTCATATGCTCCTGTCTACATATTGTAAACTATTTTACTGTACTGCTTCAACATATCAAAATGCTGAACTAACAGTAGTAGTTGATAGTTAGGACAACTTATATAGCTGTGTAGCTTATAGCTACATATAAGTCTTGTTACAGTCCTGAAGAAGATTCTAATTTTAGCGTACACATATAGTCTTAAGGATAATTAAACTGTATAGTTCACCGGTAAGAGATAATCCAAAGAATGTTACTTGCACTCCATCTGAAGGGTGTATACATGTGTCCACAATTGCTGAGATTTATGCAGAATATGATGGGATGATGCCTATTTGTCACTGTTAACATGAGGGGTGCTTTGTCTTGGTTCCATGGTGTCTGGAGATGTTTTAATTGAGTGTGGAACAGATTGAATGTACTGTGTAGTCAGTCTTCAGCCCTTTATTGCTGTTAAGATGACTGACATACTGCTTACACACATGTTCAGGGTTCATGTTGCACTGTGACTCTATAGAGATTTTCTAAAAATACTGGGCGCATCCAGCGTTGACTTTTAGGATATATTAGGGGAATGGACGTCAGGCGCAGGAATATTCATTCTTCCAGCCTTTCTGCGGGTCCTGAGTGTCGTTTCTATTATAGCAAGAAACACCCTGTCCTGCCCAGAGGAAGAAGATCTTTAATCTGCTCATCATGAGGCTCATTGACAAGATGACTGTGTGGAGCAAAAAATATTGGCAATATTGGGATTTTATGAAACTAAGTCAATGTGGGAGGCATAGCAAAATACGAGGCAAAGAATTGTGTCTGAATGATGCTAGACTGAACTATTGACCTGTGGTTTGACTGTCTACATTGAGTGGTGCCATAAAATGTACTTTGCTTCATAATGCTAAAGTAGAAAAAGATGGCAAGCTGGCCAATTGCTGTGAGATAGCTTTACTAATAAAATGAGGAAGAAGGATTTTCTCCCTTATTGAAGTCATTTTTGTCCACTTAATTCCTACACATTAACAGGAACATTCATTTATGAGATCTTGGTTTTGACATCACAAGACAATAAAACACTTGTATTTGCTTCTATTTAAATATTCAGCCAGTGGTTCCTTAAGATTTGTGTTTGCATAAGTGAATGTATAAAGATTAGTTTTTGGTTGTTTTAGTGATCCCACTGCAGACACTTGTACTTGTATTAAAACTTACCAGCTGAAATATGTCTTACCATGAACAGAGTGGAAAGATACAATCAATGTTAAGGTGCATAATCAGAGTTTAACTGAAATCAAAATATTACCAAGGAGCAAGAATCAATTATTCAGTTAGTTGATAAAACTAAAATGTGACAAAACAGCATTATGATAAAGCACTGTAGTGCTGCAGTGGAGCCCTGATCTGTAAATCTTGTTCTCCAGAACACAGAATGTCACATCATCAAGGGTTTAATAGTTTTTTCAGTGGAAATGAAAGTTGTGATAAATCAAATCGCAGTTTCAATATCTGTCAAAATGGTTGCAATATCGTTGTATGATCGTATCGTTCGGCCCTAATTTGATTATTTCTTCTTGCTGTCAGGACACATATGGATTGATGAATACGGATATGGATTTTAAAAATGGAAATTGCCATCTGTTAAGAATATGATCCATCCGTGCAGACTAAGTTACCCAGCAGTATATACAGTGGTTAAAATTAGCCCCATCTCACACAGCTTTAACCGTTTAAAGGATGCCTACAGAATAGGAGTCCATTTAATATCATGTCAATAACCTTTATGTGACAACTGTAACTCTAAAGAGAGGTGTTCTCCATTATGTGAACAGTAGTTTTAGTTTAACACCATTTGAATGCAGTATGGGATTTATGTGTTTGATGTGGCGCTGCTAGTTTTAATTTAAATGTCTGAATCCTTCTCTTCCTCTTTCCCTTCCTCTTCCTCCTCCTCCTGCTGTCCTCTTGCATTGATAAAGTTTTCAGGATGTTGTGAGACGTTCACGTACGCCAAGTCTCTGCACGAGGGGGGGCGTCGGAGACGAGACGGGACGTGACGTCACACTCTGCAGTACATAAACATACCATCCGCCTCACGCGCCATCTTCTAGTTAGCAGCCGGCCAGAATTAAACAGTGTGCAGAATCTCGGTGCTGCTCATTTCTGTCCAAATACTCGGTTGTGTTAGCTATACTGAACAATGAGTGACATTGAGGATGGAAACTATGAAGGACGGGTAAGTAGTTACGTCGAACCGTGTCCATTACCTGTCCCTTTCTTCCTGTTCCTTCTGTGTGGCTGCCGTTACAGAACACTGTAGGCAAATTAACCGCTAACGCTAGCTAATGTTACGGCTACATCAGAGACAACGCTAAATTAAGCGCTTCACGTCGACGTTAGCTTCACTTGTTCTGTTGGCGGACGTGTTCGAGAGGCAGATGAATGTTTTGGTCGAGCCTCCAGCCAGCAATGTTCGCTTAAGTGTTCTGTACACGACGGCGCTGAAGTTAGCTTTTTATTTGACAGTTAAGGGGAAAGTTAAGGGGAACTTAACCTACAGCAGTAAAGGACACTTTCTCCATTTTTGCACTTCTCACAGATAGTGAAAGCATGTTAGACATGTTGGGTGGAACCTTCCTGCAGTCTGACACTCATTTTCAAATTCAGGAAATCTTTTGTTCTATTTGCTAAAATGTAGAAAGGCAGATTTTACTGCTTTTCTCCATATCAAGACCATTCTGGACCGGATCCAGAATTAAACCCACTTCACTTAGGCCTAATAAATCTGGACTTTGTCATCCCAGAGAGGTAAAACACATTTTCAGACTTGTTAAACTCTTATCTTATTTGTGGAAATTCAATAAAAGCATATTTCACAGCTGCTTTCACATCTAGACTACAGGTCCTTGCAACCCATTGTAGACTGGGCACATTTGGACTAGATTATCCCAGAGAAGCCTAGAAAATGTTCAGAAATAAGGGATTCATAAATATGAAACTGTTCTGAAGAGTCTCTGGCTAACATATTCCTGATCTAACAATCCTATAATGTCACTGGGGATGTCTTAGTTCACGTGAAAATAAATCCATTTCCAACAGCTTAGTAGTTTTAGATCTGGACCTGGTCTAATTTGGTCTACATGTGACTATAAAGCATTTAAATCCCCCTTCATGCATTTTCATAAATGTTTTACAGATGTGGTGGCTTTTAGGACAGCATTAATAATTTACATAAAACGTTCAACATGCTCACACACAAACAAATCCCGGATGATCGGTCGACAAGCACTTTCAGTTTTCCCTTAACGTTCCCTTTAAGTGTCGAGTCGGAAGCTACGAAACGGAAACCAACTTCAGCTTCGGTTCGCGCTCTGCTCGCTTTAACCAGGCTCCTGCCGGCAGCTAGCTGTGAAAGCACACGAGTTTTGCCCTTTAAATGTGCTAATTGGCCAATTTTTGCGTTGTCCGATGAATATATAACACTTTACTCATTCGTGTTTGAATTTTGTTAGGAGCTGTGTACGACATTTGTGTATCGTCCTTTTGTGCAGATGGCTCTGATACTGCTGCAGCCATTGTTGCACTTTGGCAACCTGAGTATTTGTTTTAGCTCATCTGGCACATCATTATATAGAAGGAAACTTTAGTCCTAAGCCTCTCTTCCTTCCCTGCTTTCACGCTCTTATTTAGCTAATTGAAACTTTGATACAACAAAGCTAAACTTGTAACAATGTAGCTTAGATTGTTGTAACTTTGTTAATTTGTGTAATTGTATACTGCATTTATTGTTCCTTTTTTTAAAATTCAAAATATTCTCCTTTTCATAAACCTATGATATTAATTTTTATTGAATGTTCTTTTTTCATTAAGGTTATTGATCGTGAAGGATTTGAAGAGTTTTATCCAAGAATGATGAAGAAAAATTTCAAGATAAAAGAAGGCTAATGAAAACATGTACAGAGCAGAACATAGAAGTGGAAAGGGAGGTGATGTGACGGAAGAATGGTGTCAGATAGACGCGATTGCAGTGTAATGGCTAAAATGAAACTGGTGTCAGTTTGGGTGAAGAGAGAAAAACAGACCTGGAATCAGAAAATGAGAAAACTGAAAAAAGAAGAACGAAGAAGGATAGAAATCCTGAGAAAAGGGAGTAGCGTGTAAAGAATCTGGAAGAATGAATGTGTCCCTAGGTTAAGTAAATACACTGTTTATGTCACACATGTCTTTATGTAATATGAAAATGCATGTTTTTATTTTTTCCCTTGATGGCCCAGGTGGACATGGAAATAAACCTGTCATGTACTTTTGACTTATATGTTTAATAACGGCCACACTGTAAACCAAAGATTTATGTATTGAAGTTATAAGATTACTAACCCTTTCCTCCACAGTATATAAGCTGTGCATTTTAGACAGGTGTACTGTATGTGTCCAACATACCCACTATAATTTTTCTGTATAAAGAAATAAATGTGTGTGTCCATGAGAAAGTTGTTAACATGCTGCTGTGGCAATAGGGGTCACGCTCCCCATCTAAATCGGATCGTGGGAGTCCAGCTCGGGTCAGATCGGTGAGCAGGTCCGGCACCCCGAGCCCATCCCGGGCCTCCAAGCGCTCTGAGTCCAGGTCCCGCTCACGGTCTAAATCTAGGTACGTTGTTGCCATTTTATAAAAGCATTTTTGATAATGTGATCACATAATTTTTATAATAAATAAATGCTCATTATGAACCGATATGTCATATGTTACTGGATGCTTCTCTTTTCTGTCATCTATTACTTTCTCATCTGTTGGTTACCAGTAAGTTAAATTCTTCTACTGCATCCTTTTTTATAGGTCTCGTTCAAGGCGGCACTCAAACCGCCGCTATAGCCGCTCACGCTCTCGGTCCTATTCCCACCGGAGGAAGTCCCGCTCTCGTTCCTACAGCCAAGAATACCGACGCAGGAGGAGCCAGAGTACTTCCCCTGCATCGAACCGGCGCCGTCACACTGGCAGCAGGGTGAGTGTGATGATTGGATCAGAGGACATGGCAAAGCACAATAAGCTGTAGGGGACAACCAAAGGACTCGTTCAGCATGCGCACACATTAGTTTTAATGTTATTTTGGGAGGTTGGTTTATTGCACAGGGGAAAAAACTGTTTAATCCGTCATTCGTTGTGCTCAAAATGTTTAGGGTAGAGAAGGAAGTCAAACCTGTAAGTGAGTTTCACATCTAAGTTGACAGACCTGGATTTAAAGATGCTACGTGCTTATGCGACTATAAGGCTAATCGATTCACAAGAATTATTGCTCCTTGCAACATCATATTATTACAGTACTTTGTCTTTTATTTAGACAGAAGTAGCAGCTATAGCAAGTAGAATGACTTGAATGTGTTAAACACCATCTGTATACAATGTTTTGATATTGTTTTGAGTTGATGTTAACAATGTTACAAGGGTTATACAAATTTAGTAACACTTAGTTTGAAGCTGAGAGGAAGTGAATTTGTCCTTTTTTATTTGTGAGGCAGTGTGTTGTTTCAGATTGTTGTTAATGCCGTGGGAAACCACTTTGAAATGACATTTAATAACCCCTTTTTATTAACCTCCCCCTCCTCTCATTATATCAACAGAGCCATGACTTGACAAAAGAAGCATACAGTCATGGCGGTGATGCTGATGTTAGGGTATGTGGACCTTCTAACATATTGTGGAAAACATCAATGTAATGTATTTGTGTGGGTCAAAAGTGCTGCCAGGTGTAGTACTTAGTTAAGGGATGGTATATTCTAGTGGAAATCAAATAGGACTTGGGGCTTGTTTGCAACCAGTGACACATTACACAGATTTTGATATCTTAATGTGCATTGACTTGCCCACAAATTGTAACACAGGCAAAGTGGGCATTAGCCAGCTAACAATGCTATCAGTATTTAGATTAATGTATGTTCATTGTATTTCAGAAATGTAATATGTGGATGATTTAAGATGTGCTTCTGTACAGAATGATTATAATGTGCTGCATCTGTTTCATTATCCCAACGCCTAGATAGATAGGTATGGATAAAATGATGTACTAGATATGTATACTTCTAAAGTCAATGTATTCTCAAACTTTCCTGTAACAAAGTGACTGATATTTTTACCGGGGAAACCTTTTAAACTTTAATCAAACCGCTAAGGAAAACAGAAAGATCAAACATGTTTGAAAAACTACATTTCAGACGGGAAACATTGATGTTGCATAATAAATCAGGCAGTTGCTCATAAAAAAATGACTTTTTCTTGCAGCACCATGTTCTGTCAGCAGTGTTTATATTGCACTGCTGCTTTAAGAGGTCCATGTCATCATGAAAAGCAGGAATTAAGTGTGATTATCAAAGCAAGTGCAGGCAAATGTAACATATTTGTACAACGTATAATTGTCCCAGGGGCATCTTTTTGAAACCTGTTTTAAGGGGTTATTAAAGCTGTCATAGTTTACCCACTGAGCATTTACTGTTGGACTGGTAAAGGTGGAGATGTCAGGAGGGAATGGTTTTGGTACCACATTGTGAAAACTACATGTACATGGAGATTAACCTTTTCTTGTGACTTAGTTGTAAGTACTTACTCATTGTATGTAACATTGATGGAGATGTACCCTCTTCATACAAAACAGTGAAACGCTGATCTGAACCAAGCAGCTAATACATAAATGAGGTTTAAATGAATCCAGATTTCCTTGGTGCAGTACTGTTCTCTCTGTGTCCACTGCATTAAACTGCCATATGCATCAAGCACGTACCAAATCAAGTAAACAGATTTGTATGCTAAGCGTTAAATAGATCAACTCTTACCCTTACTGTTGACCCTTCCAGGCAAATCCTGACCCCAGCACATGTCTGGGGGTGTTCGGCTTGAGCCTGTACACCACAGAGCGAGACCTGAGGGAGGTGTTTTCGCGCTACGGTCCTCTGGCAGGGGTCAATGTGGTGTACGACCAGCGCACAGGCCGCTCCCGAGGCTTTGCTTTTGTTTACTTCGAGAGAATCGACGATTCCAAAGAGGTATGTGAAATGTTTGTGGTTTAATTTATTGGTCAGATGGCCAATGATGGTCTGTTCTGGTGCCAAAGACTGGTCTGTTTTCTGCTTTTGATGTAGTTAATTGCTTTCATCTGGTGTTTTAAGGTACAATTCGCTGCCAATTCAAAAATATTTTTTTTTCTTTTTACCTGTATTGTTGTGTGTCCCATCAGATTGTTCTGGTGCAAGTTGCAAGAGTTTTGGAGGTATAGGCTGTAGAGATGTCCTGAATTTTGACCTGGTTAGAAATCATGACCTGGTTAATTAACATAATCCACAGAGCTGCTTGTGAGCGGTTTCATGTAGGAACTATTTTCTTTTCTGCTGAACTATACCTGTCAACCATGTCTCTGTGCAGAAGGAAGCATGCATCTACTCATGGATATGAGTCATAACTTCCTGTAAGAGACATTTTTGTAGAGTTTGGTGGGTTTTTTTGCGCTTTGAACACCACAATCCATGTGCCATCTAGTTCCATTATAGTCAATAGAAGGCTGGCAATGCTCACCCAAACAATCTAGATGGATAAATGGCAGCACAGGTGAGAGGAACCGCGAGTGAATAGTATTTTAATAGTCAAATCTGTTGCATTGATTTTTGCTATTTGAATTTTTGTTTTGATTAGTTTTTTTTTTTCAAGATATGTTTGATCTATAAATCTACAGGCACATATGGTCATTATAAAGTACATTGTGTTTTTGTTTAGTTTTTGTAGTTCATGCAGGTTTGAATGTCTCTCCTTCAGACACGCACTACTTTTTGTTACTACTTTGTTGTTTGTGTGTGATAACATAAGTATACCACTAGGTGTCTGCCTTGCCACAAAGTCCCTCACTCTGCAGCCATGCATCTCATAGCAAGGGGTTACAGTGTGTGATGTAGGTGGGCCTTTGTGAATTAAATCATGATAACCAAAAAGCTTACATTAGTCTGATAACATCTTCGGTCTTCTCCTGCCTCTTGTGCTCCCCAGGCAATGGAGCGAGCCAATGGCATGGAGCTGGACGGGAGGCGCATCAGAGTGGATTATTCCATTACCAAACGTCCCCATACCCCCACACCAGGAATCTACATGGGCCGACCTACTCAGTAAGACCAACACTGCTGTGAAATAATGCACATTGTTGTCCTTATTTTATTTTTTTTATACATATGATCTTACTGTATTAAACAATTTATTAGGGATTCACTTATGATTTCAAGCATTTTATCCATTTTCCAACACCTTATTAAAATTAAGTGTTTTCAATTATTTCTAGCCCATAAACCCTTCATGAACACATGCACATGTGATGGTGTAATATTGATATATAACAGAACTCCCTCAAATCCTATTTTAATCGAACTGTGCCTCCTTTCTTGAAACACGTGAAATTCGTAACAAGTTCAGTTTTGACAGGGTGCTGTGTTTTTTTTCAAGAGATGAGATGTCTGGAAGTCAAAGCTTTGTTTATTTTTCATTCCAACAGCAATGGTGGCGGTGGTGGTGGTGGTGGTGGCGGTGGAGGTGGTGGCGGCGGCGGTAGCAGCAGCAGCAGGAGGGGAAGAGATTCATACTATGACCGTGGTGGCTATGACCGCTACGACAGATATGAGGAGTACGACTATAGGTATAGGTGAGTGATAATTTTCTAGTCCGTTTTACACTTCTGCGTGGGAGAAAATGTATGAACTTTTTTCTTTTGTCTCTTTGCAGTCGCAGGCGCTCTCCATCACCCTACTACAGTCGATACAGGTCTCGCTCACGGTCTCGCTCCTACAGCCCACGTAAGTGTGAAGAGACGTGCATACAATAGAAAGCCTGCCTAACTGCATCCTTTGTATCATCTTAAGGAATGAATCCAGACTGCTGTTAGTGTGAATATTTAAACACGTTGATATTTATGAGTAATTTACTTACAACTGCACTAATTAGTGTCATATTTTCTTTTTCCGCAGGCCGATACTAAGTTCTTCCACCGTTCAGCTTCCCTTCCAATAACTGATGATTCATCAAGGTGTTTCTGAGGGGAACATTTTGAATTAGCATGTCTTTATCAACAGAACTCTTCAGTTTGATATAGTTCCTGTTTACATGCAATAGATGTCTTAATTTTTAGAGGTTCTTATGCATTTGTGTGGAGTGTGAGCAAAGAACTCGGCTACTACTGGTTGCTGTCGCTTCATTCTTGGGCTCGCATCTTTCCTTCCCTCTTCATCGTCGGCAGCAAGAAGTGATGGTTTATATGATTTATTGCATTAATCACTGTCAATGTGGGTCATGATGGGAAATAAAAACTGGGTTTTAGTTAATTAAGGTGACACTCGTGATCTGTATTAAGGAAGTAAATCTAAGGAATACAAGAGAAGATGACTTAAATGTCAGTGTGAACTTGTGTTGGGTTTACCGGTAAGTAACAGGTAATTTGGGATGTAAATAGGTGTTCCCAGCAATCAGTGTTTGGTTCTCTGCTCACATTCAGAGTCACTCTTTTCTTTGAGTTTCTCCTGAGAGTTTTATTATCATGTATTACATTTTTTTTAATTGTTGTTTCTTTGTATGGAAATACAAATATATGAAAACTCCAAAGTTTGTAATGCATTGTTCTGACTCAATATGCATGAAATTTGAAGTTGAACTTCACTTGTACAGGTGGGAGGTAATACTTTAAGTTGAGTGGGTGAGGTGGGAAAACAAACTGGGAGAGTTTCGCAGAACAAGACCAGCGCCAAGATGTTGTGGATGATAAGTTTATGTTCACACAAATTTTAAAGTACTTGGTCAGGAGCCACAATGGATTGTCCAAAAGTTTGAGTTCTTTTTTTTTTTTTGGTCATTCAGGCTAAACCAATGAAAACACATGAAAAAGGACCTTTTACCAAGCTTTTTATTGGGGGGTTTTCATTACACAAGATACAAAGTTCACATGTGAGAAAACAGACTATTATTCAGAGTATTCTGTGACTACACGGTGTTTTCAGGGGCTTTTCCTCAAGATGTGTTTAGTGTAAAAAGAAAAGGGGGGGCTTTGTTTTAAATCCATTACAAAGTAACTCCTTCACTTTCATGTGACGGTGATAAACCTCAATTTAATGATACTACTAGAACTATTCTGCCTTGCATTATAACAAGACAGAACACGGCCCAGTTTGTTTTAATAAGAGAAGAGTAGCAGTCGCACCGTCCTGTACTTGACAAAACCCTGAAAAATTGCATCAATGCGACATGTTAAAGCAAAGAAGATCCTGAAACTGAAGGGACTCATCACAGAAGTAAACCTGAAGCAATGGAAGGCTCTTTATCTGCCCAATAACAAGGCCCTTCATTCAAATGGGGTTAATAATCACTGCTGACATGTCATGGGGCCCCTCGGAGTTATGCGTTCATTCACACCGACTCAAAGATAATTCTTAAGGTTCCAAGGTAACCACGAGCTGGAAGGATGCAAGGGTCAAAGTCTGAGGTGTTTCTCAACACAGATTCAACCCTCAGAGCCGGAGTTTGACACCTCATCAGAGATATTTGTGCTAATTTTCCCCTTTAGATTTATACATTACATCAACTTCGATAACTGATAGTCCTTCTTACACAATTTTCTCCTGTAATAAAATAAGTAAACTAAAATATGATGGTAATTGTCCTTTGATAATAGTCTAGTGCAGCCACGATTGGGCAGTTTTTAACTGTAGAGAACAGGCGTGGATTGAAGAAAATGCAGATAGCCCACTTGATTTTATGGTTACACGTGAGGCTGTGTCGTGATACATGAATTTCTTTCCCACTGAAATTGCAGAAAGATACAAATTGTCACTAAAATTATGCTGAGACACAAACTTTTTCACTGAAATTGTACAAAAACTGTGGTTTCATGGAGGAAGGGGGACATCTACCAACAGGTCGACCAGCAGGGGACAGAATGTGTAGATGGTTTTGTAGTAATGAGATTCCCATGGAGCGACCCGTCTCGCCTATAGAACTCGGACTCATGCATTCAGAAAGATAGACATACGTAAGTTATTTCCTGGTTCAGAGAAGGGACAACATCATGAGTTATTTAAAGAATTTTCTTGGAGGAAGCAGTCCACACCTACTTCACAGAAACGGAAAGGATGAGCCAAATCACTGTGACACTCTGCCTCTATATAAAATACAGTTTCCATCTTTCCTCAGGTTTTCTTTAAGTTAATAATGAACATTTGCTGTGGAGGCTTTATGACAGAGAATCAAACTGTAACATTACAGATGCAGATTGGAACTGGGAGGGTTCCTTCCTCACGTACTAGGCCACGTCTGAAGGCGAACAGGCAGCAGCATGTCCATGTTCTCTATATGTTTTGAACACAGGATGGCTGGTGGGAGGGTGAAGGTTCACATTCCCCACTTCCTGAGCTGTTCACGTATGAGCAGTAAACATGAGGCTCCACTCTGAGCAACAAGGGATTTCTATTTTAGCTGCACATGTGCTGGTTATCTGACGTATCAGGCAGAGTTGTTGATTTAACTCATGTTTAAAATAATTATCACTTTACCCTTTTTTATGATTTTATTTGGGGCTTAGCTAAAACTTCTTGGTCTCAGTGAGAAGATTGTGTTTTTCGAAAATGGTGTCTTTGTGGGTTAAATTAGTTTATCTGTTAATATTTCAACGGCAAATGTCCAAATTCAGCAAACAATCAGCTCTGAACCTTCTAGAAATGTGTTTTTATTGCATTTTTAACTGCAGGGTAGTTTGTCTCACCATTATTAAATATTTCATTATCAATTAAAAAACTGTTTGAAACTTGTGATCAATGTTTCGACAAGTGACAATCCACAGAGAGCCCAACTCTTAATTCCCTCCGCCATAATATTTGAAAAGGCTTCTGCTTCAAAAAACATTTTAAATCCACATCATGTAAAATGTATTTTTCCCTGAAATTAATCTCCAAAATCATGAAGTTTGATGAATGTTTATCTAACACTTTTAACTCAAGTCAATCTCCACACAAAGCAAATAACTGCTATATTTTAAACAACAGACGCAGTGTGGTCTGCTCCAGGTTCAACAAATAAATGCACTTTATTTTGAAATAACCCTAATCCAGCGTACAATTACAAGTGAGAAAACTTGATGCACAACAAAACCAATGCGCCTGTCTTCCTTTAAAAAAACAACAACAACAAGATTTTGCAGGAATTGTTTGATTTTGAGTTGTTTCAAGAGAGATTTCGCAGCACAACCAATCAACCAACCAACCAATCAACCAACCAACCAATCAATCAATCAAGGTGCTGAAACCAGTAAACAGCAGCAGCAGCCAGCAAGGAAGTATTCTTCTCACAGAGACAAAGCTACAGCAGGGCCACACAGCTGCAATGTGTGACAGAGTCTGCAAATATTCATGTGACTGTGCGTGAAAACACCCACTTAAAATCAGAGTTTCTGTGCTTCAGGAACATGTGCAGTTAATCTCATCCCATGTTCAATAACAATAAAAAATGCACTCATCTTATGAGCCCAAAAATACAACAATCAACAGATGTTTGTCACAAATAAAACTGGATTTCTGAGGGAATAATAACAGATAAAGTCAGGTGAGAATTGCAGGCTATTCCTTTGACACAGTGAGCAGAGATTGTGCACAGAATTTGTTGAAATTACTGGCAATTAAACACACACCTCATTAAAAATGTGCCCATTGTTGTGAGCACAACATTCGTATGACGCTCGCTGTGTTTGGCTCCTGATAGCTTTTCTTTTTCTCTCTCTTTTTTTTTTTTAGTTGTTCTCAGTAAAACACAGCAGCAGTTATTTCCTCAAAAATATCCTCACATTTAAATCATCTTTGCTGCCCCTCTGGATGCACTGATTGGACTTTTTCATGCTCATTTCCAGGATTTGACTATTGTTTGAAAAAAACAAAAGTGCACAAGTGACGAGAAAAGGAGAAAAGCCACGTTTCTTTAGCTACTATTAATCTTTTCTTCTTTTTTTTTTAAACACAGATATATTTGGCTTTTTTCAAAATTTAAACACACAGCATTTAGTCATTATTTAGTGTTCAAAAAGAAATCTCCCCGGGCAGGATGTGTTTTTGGAGAGGGCACAAACCGCCATTTTCTAATGAGATGAAGGGTGTCACCCCACAGGAGAAAACACATCCATGTTCCCTTTGTTTTTTTGTGTTCTGGAGCCTCGATTTAACTCTGATGCGAACAGAAAACATGTGTCAGCACCCTTAAAAAGCAGACTTCCATGAACACCGATAAGGACTCTGTTTCCATGAGTGAATGCTCCTGTAAGGCTCCAGATTCTCCTCAACATGGCGTTCAGCACCACTCCTCCCTGACTCTGTCCGAAGCGGTCAGCCAGTGGATTTAATGCTCTCAACTCAAGTGGAAGGAAAACACTGTTAAAGATTTGAATCGCCTGACAATAAATAGATTTTTTTTTTTTTTTTAAAAAAAAACACAAAAAAAAATTAGAAGAATTCTCACCGGAAAACAGAATCCCTGGACTCAGTGTAGCCTACAGGGGTTTGTGAAGGAGCCCTTGCGCTTGGCGACGTAGACTATCTCCATGTTGGAGCGAGGCCAGCAGCTCAAAGTTGGGCTATAAGCTGCGTTTTACTTAAACAATCTGCCTCCCCTCTCCTCCCTCTCTCTCCTCCTCTCTAGAAATATCCCAGACTATGTTTAACCAGATCGATTTTGTCAGTTCTGCTTTTTCCCCCCCCCCCCTGCACTGACATTAACCGCAGCAATCTTCCCACATAGGATGCAGTCTGCTCTGAAACTTTATGTCAGGGTTCTCCTTTCTCTTTCTTTCTTTTTTTTTCTCTCGCCCCTATGGAATTTGTCCATAGCGAGGAGTCGTTGCGCGCTGGGGGCGGGGAGACTTTCTGTACATTCCTCAGCGATACATTCACTTCTCCTCCTGCAGAGCCCGCAGCCACACACGCAGACAAGCGGCTGCAGCCACGCATCAGCTCATTTAAACCGACACAGAGTCAGCCGAGCGCGCACATGGCTGCTCCTCCATACGTCCAGGCTGCAGGCGAGCCTGCTATAAGGCGCTGTCCGGCGGGCAACCCCCGCCGAGCCCCTGCGTGCGCGTTTCGTTATTTCAGTCTCAGTGGAAATCATTAAAGTCAAATAAACCAGCTTATAAAAAATTGTATGCGCCTAAATAGGCCAACGGAAAGCGCCAATGTTTAATAAATGCCTTATATCGGTCCATACAGAGAGAATCTATGGATCCAACCTGTGAGTTTAAACTTCTGAGGAAAGTTTCCCGGAGAGGGAAAACTGGAAACAAATTATAACGCGGTTAGAAGTGAGTGTGGAGTGCATTTAAAGTGTACATTAGACGCTCCCTTTTATTCTACCCTCTTTAAATCGATTTAAAAAACTGGCCCACAAATGTAAACACAGCACAAAACTTCCTGAAAAGTTGGGAGCAGTTGTGAAAAGTGCCGAGGGTTCGGCCACCGGCTCGTGTTCCGTTCCGTCTTTATGGCCCGTGACAAAGCCCGGCAGAGGAAACATGGGCACAAATGCGTAATTGGCGCGCTGATTCATATAGAATAGTCGAGCCGGGGAGCCAATGAATGAGCGCGTTGAGGCCGAGCCAGCAGCAGTAGTACGGAGCGGGTCTGCAGCCCCCTGATTGGACGCGCCTCCCGACCAATCAGAGGGCTGTGTGTTTGTTCAGCAGCAGAGGAGTAAACCCAGTGAGACAGCCATGGCCCCAGTCTGAGCCAGTGGCTGAAGGGCCCACTAAACCAATACTGCCTTTGTAACCTGCTTTACATGAGCGTGCACACCTAGGCCTCCATCCCCACACACTGCAGGGACACACTGCCATCAGTCCGGCCCGGCTCGGCTCAGCTCGGCTCTGCTGCAGGGCTGCAGTGGAGGTTACACCCACCCCGAACTTTCCCAATATGAAATGAGAGTTTGACCAACTTTTTTTTTTTTTTCAGAATCCAGCTGATCGGAGGATTGAAGGACAAATAATATAAGCTGCAGTGAAAATAACACAACACACACCCTCAACCTCAGCTGACGGAACCGAGGTTAATGCTATGACGTCAGGTTTTACAGTTTACACTTCTGGTTACAACTTTTGTGACGTGTCAGCCATAACTCATATAGAACTGCTCCTATAAGACGATCATAGCAGTTACGTCACGTCCTTGGGGATGCCCACACGTGATCTAGAAAAAAAAACAAAAAACAAAACAAAAGATATATTATCCAGCAAAACTCATATTTATAATCATACTGTCAAATGTGTCACACTGATGCAGCCTGGGCCCCCCTCAGTCTGAAGATACGTCACTTAAATATAATTTATGAATATCCATAAACACAGACAGATCACACTCAGCTGCCAGATTATTACGCACACAAATCTGAAGCTAGTGCGGTAAATTCTGCCTGCGTGGAGCTGAGAGTGACGCTAATTCAACTTTGCGCCCGTCACGCTGCTCAACGCGAGCTGGTCCACAATGCGCCTCAACTGCAGGACGAACTACAGCCTCCAAAATGGCCGCAGTGTTGAATCAGCAGCTCTCTGAACGGAACATGACGACCTCCATGATGGACGGATCTGTTTAAAAATCACCAGGTTACAGCGCATGTGCATAAAGGAGATAGATAGATAGATAGATAGATAGATAGATAGATAGATAGATAGATAGATAGATAGATTAACTGTAATACACCAGACCCCTGTCAGATATAAGACACTAACACATTATGTTTCCGTCTCCCTGTCCCCTTTTTTTCCAACTCCGTATTTTCATGTTGGGCTCCTTAGTGTTACAGAACCCGAATACGACTCATCTGACATATATACTGTATATGGACCTTCGCACCATCAACAGGTAAAGGTATGGATCCCAGCAGCAGTCCCTCCTGTAAACCCGACCAGCCTCTGCGCAACGGCCTGCGCCTAAACCTCCGGCCTTCCCTTACGATTTGCAAAAAGGTCATGTTGCGAGTTGTGTAATATTTTAGACATGTATTCCACACGTGATTGCATGGGGCTGTTCGTTACATAGGACGCTAGGGGCACTTTAGTGTAGAGAGACCCCTCCCTCTTTCCGTAAATGCAAGTCAATGGCGGAGGTATAGCAGCAGCAGCAGCAGGAGGAGGAGGAGGGTCGCCATGTGCATTCGCTCCACATGGCCAAGGCTCTCTCGCTGCCAAACGCTGCGAAAGTTAGAGAAAACAAGTGGCGTGGCGGCTGTCGTCTCGCCCGCAGACACCCCCCACTATGTGATTTTGTGTGTCCACGGGCGAGCCGGGCCTTCTGTAGTTGGACTTTGAGTTGTGGATCAGCGAGGGCATGGCTCCCACTCTAGTTGGAGAAGATGGATGCCGTCATGTGGGATAGCAGTACGTGTCATTCCCATATTGCGCGAGGGCCGAAGAGTGGCGCAGGGCCCTCCCTAGTCAAGTTTCTGAAAATTAAATGTGTCCAGTATGCAATTTAACCATATAGTGCAACATCTTTATGAATGGCCCCTCCCCCTTTCGCTCCTACTGTGTCATCAGCACAGCGCACTTAGCACAGCCGTGCGCACAAGCCCCCGCAATATCAGCGTCTCCCTGCTAAGGGCGTGCGTGAGCGCACTGCCGTTTTACTATTCCGCAACCGGCCAATGAGAATCAAGGCTTTGCAGAGAAAGGCACACGAATGTGATTCTAGTAAAGATACACTGGGTTCTCACGGAATCCCTTTACGCACATAGCTCGCCAGGTTTTTTCCCAACGCCAATCCACTCTTCCCCTCCTTTTTTCTCCACTCCCCTCTGCTGTCCCCACCCCAGATTCCCGTGCAATTTTCCCCAATCCCAAACACTTAATTGAGCAATTGGGATTCCTCACGTGTGGGCTGATTTGTAGTTTGAACACGTGGCTCATTCAAAAAGCCGGAATAGCAGAGGATTTTTTTTTTCTCCCCCCTTCTTCTTCTTCTTATTCTAGGCTCTAGACTTAGAGGCGGGCGCCAGCCTTACCGTGTGTGACATTCTCTGTCTCTTTGCCAAGGGGTTTGGAGGAAGACACAAAGTAGTTTCTCCTCCTTTTCACCCAGCCCGCCATCGTTTGGAGACACGAGATTAATAATTGAGCATTTATTTATTGCGCGATAGAGACAGAGGGGCGAGGGAGAGCGAACGCACTGTGAGGCTGCCAGTTTAAATCTATCTGTGGCTTGAACGACCGGGAAGCACGCCACAGCCACTCCGTAGTAGTAAAGGCGATTTAGGCTACTCCAAACACTGCACATCCGTGAGAGCAAATAACTGTCTCTCCCTCAGCGTAAAGATTGTCCCTTTTCGGCGCAGAACATGAATAAGCTATACATCGGCAACGTGAGCGCTGAGGCGAGCGAGGAGGACTTCGAAACTATCTTTGAGCAGTGGAAGATTCCGCACAGTGGTCCATTTCTTCTCAAAACTGGCTATGCGTTTGTGGATTGCCTGGACGAGAAAGCTGCGATGAAGGCCATCGATGTTCTTTCAGGTGAGACATTTTTTAGTGGCATTTAAAAAAAAAAAGTGTAATTTGAAAAGACGCACGAACTGCTGCAAATTGTGTGGAGCTCGCTCGGGCTTCGCCTGTAGGGTGGGGGTGTATCCAGCTTTCTTTCTCTCTCTCTCACACAACCTTTACTTGGCCTTTTGACACCGTGGGCTCAGACAAATCGCTGCCCTGGGTTCGAGCGATATCTCGCAATTTCCCTGAGTGTTAGCTTTGATAAGAAAAATGGTCGAGTAAACACAATCACGAGGGATGAGACTGCCACCGCGTCCCTAACGCAGGTTCTGTGCCGTCCAGGGCAGCGGGGCTGTGGACGCCGTGGACTGAACCTCATTGTGGGGCTGTATCACACAGCCCACCTCGGCCTCTGCCCCTCACCGTGCCCAAAGTGTTGGACTTGCATTTTTTTTTAACTAGTTTCAGTTTGAAGCCACACTCGTACCCGGGTCTCACGCTCCGGGCCTCTCCAGTGGCCACAACTCGCTACATTGTGAAGCCATTTTCGCCCATGCTGACACACCAGGTGGTTTAATTGTGTTGGTCAAATGTAGGCCAACTAACAGAAGCCACACGACCATGAGCTGCTCCGTACCACCGCCTTCGTCTCCTGGTTTGTTGTTAAATTCCACTTGGGCCTGCACAACGCACGATTCGTGCCATTTTTTTTGTTTTATTATTTAGCTCAAAACTCGTGTAATTCCACGACGTGTGCTCACGTTTGGCTCATTTTGGGTCACTCGTGCTGTTGGTGGCTCGCACACTTTTCAGCAATTTGGTGTGTTGCTCACATGACACCGAGCTGAAAACACCCAGGAAGGAGCCATGTTCACGTTTCTGTCCCCCCACATCCTTCATTAAAATGAATATTAAACAGTGGCCAGAAATACAGGAAGAGGAGCAGCACCAGGAGGAGGAGGGAGGGGGTGTTTTTATGGAAGGGGGGGGTCAAAGGTTTAATTAAATTAATTGTTGCATTTTATTTTATATTTTTTATTTTAGGTAAAGTTGAACTTCATGGGAAACTTCTCGAAGTGGAGCACTCGGTCCCTAAACGTCAAAGGTAGGTCGACTTTTATTCTGTGGTGCTGGTTGGACTCGTGGAGCTCCTCTCTGTTGTTTTTTCGAGCCGTTTTCCAGCAGAAGCACATTTTATTTATATATTTTTTTCACCACCTCATATACGCCGTTCATGTGCTTGTGTGCTGCTGGCGAGCTGTGTTAATTCAGTGTTGTGGTTATTGTGATATTTGCTGAACGCTGGGTCTTTTCTCCTGGCTGCTCTGGGGTCAGATGAAAGGGGCGTATGGAGTCCTTCCTCCTCTCGCCATGACTGTGGGGTGCTCCTGAAACCGTCGTGCGTTTGGGTGTACAGCAGCAACATGTCTGCGTTTTCCTCGCTGCTATTTTTCTTGTGTACGCACACCACTTGATATTATTCGAGCTCCAACCTCGGGGGCCGATTATTTAAAGCCCGGTTTGTGCTGGCTGAAATGTGTTGCAAAAGAGTGAGTACAGGCTGGGTTTGAGGCGTGCAGGCCTTGTGGAGTCGTCCATTTGAGAAGGATCTGCCCGTCATTCTCCCTGCCTGCCCTGCGCTTCCGCCCTCCTCTGCACATTGTGCTGCTGTTGCATGAGATGGACTCCCAAACGCGAGTGGAATGGGAGGTTTGGGGCCCAAGTCACGGAAAACCTTAGTTTCAGAGTTGGACCCCCGTGTCGTGTGTCAGTGGTTGATTTTTTAGAAAGTGTAGCATACATATTTTCTGCGTGCTGCACGTAATCTGTGCGGAGAACGTAAAATACTGGTGCTTTTTGCCATTGTGTGCGTAATTTTGGCTGGTGACGCAATTCGGCCACGATTAAACGTTTTCTTGAATTAAATCTGAAATGGCTCCCGCCTGGAATTCGCTGTAAGGATTTCTGGGGGCATTAGACGTAAAAAATGCGTGGCTTGTTTTCTGTAAAGTTTGAATAATCTGCTGTTTTTTATTTTTACGCTGTGTAATTAGGATCCAGAGAGTCGAGCTGAAACGTGCAGCTCTGTAACTGTCACACGTGGTGTAAATTGATTAGAAAGTGTTTAAAATGTGAATGTGGCTCTAACAGGGAATTTCTTGACGCCTTGACGTGAAATGTATTTTCCACCTGAAGGTCACGCAGGCTCTCCCTGCCAGCTGCTGGGCTGGTGATATAAATTGTAGCTTTGGATAAATAAACCAGGTGAGCTACGAGGGGATTTCACGTCAAATCACGAAAAGCTTCCCTTCCCTCCCCCCCCCAAAAATATAAAAAATAATAAAATAAAATAAATCCCTCATCATAAAGGAGTGGTGACGTTGCCCTGTCTTTTACAGTGCAGCCTGCTGTGTTGGCTGTGGCAGCAAACAGAGTCGAGTTTCAGCCACACTTTCAAAAAAAAAAAAAGAATAAACGTGCCCTCCCTTTACAACATGGAGGAACATGGTAGTCGTCAATGGGAACAGGATTCCGAGTACAGCTACACAACACACACTTGTACACAGGGGCCCCTCTTTGCATTCCAACCTGCAAATATCAACCGGGGGCTTGGCCAATCACCATGGCTTAACCTTTGAACCCGTCAGGAAGGGGAAGTGCCGTAGCACACAGACATCAAGGTGGGGCTGCTACAGTTTGGGGCTCCTGACGACAGAGCTGCGTTGGGTGACACGCTATGGAGCGTGGCGCTTCACGCCGGCCAAAATGCGTCACGTAATCAAATACTTTAATGTACATTCTTCTGGATTGGTCATGGTCGTGGTCAGAAGCCCACCAGAATTATCTCCAGCGCATTAGCACAACATCTGCTGCGCTCAATAGTGACTCATGAAAATATACAGTGTGCATTTAAACAACGCAACACAAACTAAATCCAGCTAATTGAAAACATGTGAAACACTGCAGTCTTTTCATAGTTATTAAAGCCCTCAGCCAGCTCATGGTCATTTGCATTCACTGTCTGACCTCTGCAAACGTTACGTGCTTGGCTTTTTTTTTTCTTCTTTTTAATCTGGAATTTAAAGATGACACCCACATGTTCCTGACAATGTGCTGTGTGTTTTATTGTTATTTTTTAAAAATGTTTAATTCTGAGAAGGCATTTAAATTGCACAATAGGAAAATCCAGCATTAACCAGAATCTTACAGGTGTATTTACATTTAAATCAAAACTGTGTAATTTTACACAATTGACCTGATTTTAAAATGACAATTATATTTTCAGTTTTGACCCAGATTATTACAAAAGTGCAGATTCGGATTCTTAATGTTTGCTAACTGTTAATTGTTTTTAGAATTTCTTTACAAAAATGTAGTTGGACCCTTTTTTTAATTATAAGGTTAACTTGTGATGCAGGAGTGTTGTGTTTTTGTTTTTTGTTTTTTTAATTATTATTGTGTAAGCTCTCACTTCACTTCCTGGGTCAGGTTATGGATGAATTAAACAAAATGAATGTAGCTTGCCCTTCCCCACATGCACATACCCGCCTAGTCACATGTGCAGAAGGGTAGAAAATGACATGGCTATAGGAGGGGAGGCCCCGTGTGTGTGTGTGTGTCTGTGTGTGTGTGGTGGGGGCGAGAGGGGAAACGTACATCAAGCATGTACACATCTTGGACTTATTTACAACATGCGTAGCAGTTCTCAGGAAATGGTGTCAAGTTTCAGCCCCCTCGCTTTTTTTTTTTTTTTTTTAAAAGGGGGAAAAAAGATTTAAAGCTAGCATCAAAGGTTCAGCTATAAATGGAGACAATGGCGGTGATGATATCAGTGCTGTTTTTTTGTAGAAATGGCTTCTGGTTCTTATTACAAGAATTCTGGGTCATGGGGTCACTGTGGGGCCCCACCTGCGAAAACGGGGCTTTGGGACGGAGACTTGGGGTGCCAGAGAATTATGAATGTGGCCCCTTGTTTTACCAAGACTGCAGGCAGAGGTTCCTTAAACCTCCCTCCTAGACTCAAATCAGTATCTCATTGTATTTTTGCCTTTTTTAAAAAAAAAATTCTTTGCATAAAACGTATTTTCTGTGAGGTGGGGAGGTAGACACAAATGCATAACAGTCTTTGCAGAAGTTGAGTCATTCCTAACTGTTGATATTCAACTCATTGGAATTCTCTGAGGGAATTCCAAACAAATCTAACCAAACGCAAGTGCTGAACGTAGCTTATTGGGTGTACCGTTTGCATTTAAGGCCTGTGAGAGGGCAGCGGAAACCAGACTGCGTGGAATTCAGTCATTCAGAACCTCTGCATACTGAACAGTGGGTGGGTGTGGATGGGCGTTGAGCACAGATCTCGTGTGTCCCTCACCGTCTCTGATGGTGTTGATAAAGCGTGCTGCCGCGAGAATGGACATCTGCAGAACGGGGGTTAATGCAGGTGTGGTGCAGTGTCATGGTGCAGGCTCTAGGTCTCAGCTGAGCGACGAGCGAAGAGGGCGAATGTGTAGAATGTTGGGGCCATATTTCAAAAAAAAAAAAAAAAAAAAAAAAAAAAATTTAAAGTGAAGAAGGAGCCCGACCTCCTCCTGGCCATCACATGACGAGCCAACCCTAGTCACTCCTGGCCTTCCCCTCCTTCCCTCCCCCTCCCACTTTTAACCCCCGCTCTACATGTTCCTGTCAGTGGACTTGTCCGTGTCCATGGCAACAGGGCCCCACCCCCACAGGGCAGAGAGGGTCCTTGTTACCCTTGCCTGAAACAGGGCTAGCTAGTCTCCCCCCCCAACACCACCACACCCCATTCACACACACCTCCCCCCCCCCCCAAATCAAAGGCTGGGACTGGGGAATGTATACCACCCCCACCCCATACCCTGGCTGACTTCTTCTGTGTGTGTGCGGAGCTATAGGTTAATCCGACTGGAAGCGCTCGGTGCATTTGCACATTTCGCTTGGCGTTCCCACCGCAATGCAGAGCATACAGAATGTGTGGGGAGAGGGGGCCGGATCAGCCAGGAATGGCACAGTGGGCCGGAAAGGGCTGGAATTCCTCTTGAAAGTTATTTGGGAATTTTCTTTACAATTTGCCCATTTAGCATGAACTATTTCCCTAATGTCTCCAATTGAATATGTTGTTGAGCTGCTGTTAGCTTGATTATGGTCGTAGTGGCTAAGCCGAGGAATTTAAACTACTGCGGCCCTGGTTGCACATGTGCACTTTGTTTTTTTAATTTGACTGTAGATCTTGTGTGCACATTTTTTTCTTCCTTTTTAAATGTTCCTTTTTGGTGTGTGCCTTTTTTTTCTTTTTAATTTTTATTGTAAATTTGAGTCCATGGTCTAAAGTCAGTTTATAAAATGCTTCATGTTGTAAGGTGCTATCTCCTACACAGCAGATTACAAAACAGCCATTAGCAGTAGAGCTAATAGATGAGCTTCATTTTAGACGTCATTTAACAGCTCAGTGAAGCTTGTGGAAAAGAACAGGAGGTGTGTGTGTGTGTGTGTGTGGTGCAACTCTAAGTTTCATACAGAAGACAGAAAATGTCTAGAAACTAAGTTAAATTGACTGCATATGTGTCAAGTATGTGTAGCGAGTGTGAGGCTGGTGTGGAAGTGGGTCGGGGTCAGGGTTTGTGTGTGCGTGCCTGTGTTCATGCTCCAGCTCTCGAGCCATATGTACATTTTGTTCCTGTAGGTTTGTGCGTGTCAGGCGGGCAGGGGACTTTGGAGTGGCCTCCACTCGCACATTTTTATACAACATGCACAGGCGGACTACTTGTGAAACTCTGTTGACTCATTGATCCACAAGTTCCATTGTCTAAGGGACCTCAACACATGGCCACTATGCTCATGCTGCTGTAGACAAACCTTCATGCTAAAAGGATGAATTGGGGATGTCTGCCCTGGCTGTTTCTAGTGACGGAGCACAGCAGCACCATTGTAGCTGCTCATCTCCACTTGCTTGTGTTGTGCACACTCTCTACAAACAAGCACGCAATTTTGATTCTTCCCATTTAGTGCGACGTGGCGAGCGGAGATTCCCTTTGGTTTCTGTTTGGCACCTGCACCACCCCCTCCCCACCTTCTTTAAAAAAAATTGTATTTAATTTTTTCGTTCGGACAGCTGGATGCTCCTGGATAAGTGTCTATTTTGATTGAAAAAAGTGTGTTTGAGTCCTGCAGTGGTCGACCTCTGATGATTCAGTGCAACAGGGCACATGCTTGACTCAAAGAGTGTAGACGATATACCTTTTCTGCTCTTTGACGCTTCACTTGTCATGTTTCTTTTTCTCTGTATGACGTTTGGTGATTTGAGACGAAGGGCGTGGTGTGTGTTGTAGCGTAATTTTGATTTTGAGCACCCTCGACTCAATTTAGGCCACCCAGTGGTGATTTCCTAATCACCCCTTTGCCTGCTTTTTTTTTTTTTTTTTCTCCATTACTTCCTCCCACGTTTTTTACCCAGGGTGCCTCAGTGCACCTGCTGTGTTGGGAAAGGATTTAAAGCAGGAGTCATATCCACAGCTTCTCCACCCTGGTCTGTCTCACTAGATGGTGGAGGGAATAAAGAGCTGCTTTGTTTTTTAATAAAATCCCTCCTTTCATTATTATATATTTTTATCATTGTTCCCTCTGTATTGTCAGCGACTAACTGTCCTTCTCCCCTCTTCTCCCCCATCTACCTTCATCAATTTCCTCTCTCCCTCCTTTATCCATCCCCCACCCTTCTTCCTCCCTTGTTCTCTCTCCAGGAACTGTAAGCTGCAGATCAGGAACATCCCGCCTCACATGCAGTGGGAGGTGAGTGCTAACAGGCTGCTAACTGCTTCCAAGGCGGGGCACCATCGGGCAGCCCAACTGGGCTCCCATTTAGTGGCCTCTGGAGTCACCTTGCCCCCCGTTTGGGTTTCAATTGAGCAGGCGCTTGATGATTCGTTTGAACAAGGCTTCAGCTCAGGCTGGTGTAATGCACCAAGCGTTGGGCCAAACTGTGATTGGTAGAGCAGAAATGATTGAAAATACCACTGGAAGTTTGATAACGAAGATTGTGAGGTTGAATTTGTTCAGTGTAGCTGTACAGTGGCTAGTTGGTCACAGTTAACTAGGCAGAGACATTGGGGGACTTCAAAAAGATCCAGTCTTTCACAAAAGTAGGATCCTTTAGGGTCACTCACATGGGAAACTTTAAGCCGTCACATGATCTTTCTCAACATGATATGGGCTCAAATGTTGGCTGCCTAACAGGCATGTTTTCAGAGCACTTTGAAAAAGCTTTCTGTTGATTTTGAATTTGATTGTCGGGCCACACAGGATCTGCTGTGTTTCAATGGGAAGCGTTCCTAAACTGTTCTGTCATGCTGTCTTTCAGCACTGATCACATGTGCTAGTTTGAAAGCGAAGGCCTTCTCAAATTGTGTGTCCTTGCAAAAAAAAAAAAAAAGGAAATATAATACTGATGACGATAAACCGAGTGTATTGTCGGAAGTGCTGTGAAACATTCATGCAGCATATGTGATGTGGCCCCCCTGGCTGTCCATACATGGGTCATGGGATATTAATTATTTGGTCCATTTTATTATTTTTTTATGGAGTGTCAATTTAGTTATTCAAGACGTTTTTTTGTCAATTCTGGAAAAAGAATTGATTTGAATAAGATGTGTATTGGCGATTCCTTGTTGAGACTGTGCAGAAAATAAAATCTGCACCTGTATGATATCATGTGATCCAACACAACACCTGTCCCTGCAAGAAACACTCAACGTTCAAAGCTTCTTAAGTTTAAGGTTTGAGTCTGTAAGCGATTTAACCATCTTGATCTTAAGTATGTAGTTTGAGGTGTGTGAGAACTAAAGAATAGAATTATATAATGTTTGAGTAATTTGTGACACAATAACAAACTACACCTCGAATTCCTTTACACTCCTGATTCCTAACGCTAATATACGTTACACACGCTTAATACATTTGAGTGTGACAGACATGGAAGCCCTTATTTCAGATTTATTTTTTTTTGTCATGTTGTGTTTGCAGCCACACTTGAATACAAACCGCTCAGAGAAAAGGTCAGACATCAAGAAGAAAATCTGAAATCTAAATTCCTGATTTGCTGTTAATCCTCTCCAAAAGGAGTTACATAAACCCATATTCCAACAAAGGTGACTTTTAAACTGCGTGGAAAATCGGCCATGATCTTTTTTGTGAACCTTTTTTGGCATTTCAGGCAAAAATGCACCTACAAATATTCTGTTTAAAATATTTTAGAGAACCATCTTTGACTTGATCATGCAAAAACTGTCCCCTGCTGCAAGACGTGGAACTCCGATGGGTGTTAATGGACCTACAGCGGACTTGAAGTTGAAGCTGTGCAACTGACTCCCAGTCTTTTTATTGTTAATTTTATTTTTTAAATATCATATAAAATCTACTTTGTCCATAAAGGGTTAAAGTGTCATGTAAAAATGTATAATATCAGTAGAAGAGGTGAGCTGTGACGGGGTCAGGTTTCAAGGCCACCGCTTGATTAGTGAAGGGAAAAAAAAGTGAGCAACAGTCGTGTGTGTGTGTGTGTGTGTGTGAGTGTGTGTGTGTGTGTGTGTGTCATGTCTTTTTGTGCATTTGATTTAAAACCCTTCCAACGTTTGTTACACGTTCTACTCATGTGGGTGCGTGTAAATTATTTGTGCTTCAATTTCAACATTTTAAAGTTGTCAAGACAAATTTCACTGAAGCTTTTTTTTTCAGAAATCATTTGTGTCAAACTCTGACTGCTGACTTCAGTGTGGAATCTCAGTAAAACAGCTTTACGTGACTTTTTTTTTTTTTTTTTTTCCCCTCTGCAGAGGTTTAGCTTTGATAGCGAGCGCTTGTAGTGTTGTTCAATTTAATTTTCTGGTCCGTAAGGCAATGTAAGCCTGATGAGAATTGTCTCATTGAATTGCTCAATTGTTCAGTATTTAAAATTTGTGAGATTGTAAGGTTAATACACGGCTTTAGATTTCAGCCTGATTCACTCACTGTGATCAAATGGCTAGGGACAGGCTCAGCGTTTTGTAATGGTGGGCTCGCTTTTGCCTATGCATGTCCCTCAAACGCAGCTCGAGATCCACCCATGTTCCTTGTATGTGGCGAACGAGCTGTTTGCTTTCTCAAAAGGTGACATGGAGGTTTCTCCCACTCGGAGGGGGGAGGGGTGAGAAGAATGGTCGAACTGAATAGAAAGGAATCTTTTGATGCAAAGGCCTTGTATGTATCTTATCAGGTAGATAAGACAATGGGTCACAGTGTGTGTAGCCCTACAGCGAGAGAATCGTAAGAGTTGTGGCGTGTTCACAAGCTGTGGTGGGTGGGCCGGGACTGCTTCCCCTTCCCTTCCATGTGCACCGATTCACAGAATGTGTAGCATGAACTCGCACCCCTCCCCCAGCCACTGCTTCCTGCTGGAATGTACCCCACCCTTTCCTGAATGGCCTGGATTCCCATTGGTCAGACTCGGTGGACGGACAGGCTGCGCAACCAGCCAGCAGCGAGCCACTGTTGGCTTCAGGGAACTCATATCGGAGCTGGAGCAGCCTATGATGGGGAGTGGAGATGGCAGGGAGGCGGGAGGTTGCTCGGTTGGTGGGTTGGTGGAGTGGGGGGGGCAGGGACGCACGCTTGTTGGCTAGAAAGTGGGGTTGAGCTCTTGGGGGTGTGGCCTCTGCGTTTCGACTGAGCATGGTCGGATGTCTTAGCTTAGCTTAGAACCCTCGCTCCCCCTCTCGCCCACAGTTGATCACATCTATGAATTAAAATCCTGTAGTCTCCACGTTTGGGCAGGTGGCCAGCATAGTGTGGCTTTCTTCTGAAAGCATTTTCTGATTTTTGACATTTCCCTCTTTGTTTGTGATTCCACTATGCTTAGTTTAAAAAAAAAAAAAAAAAAAAAAATTAAATCCTTTTACCAACATTTTCAAAAAGATGCAAAAGCATCCACAGATTAAAGTATGTTTCCTGAAATTATGTGCTTAAAAATCCATGTGTATTGTTGGATGAACAGCTGATAGTTGATTGGAAAAACTAGCACTTATTTTTTCTTACACGGCTATTTCAAATAGAGACTTTTTAAATATGTTATAAAAACCCACTGTGTACCTGGAGCTCTATGTGAGCGCCCTGAGGGAAGAGTCATAATTTGAGGTGGACAGGCTTTTACAAGAAGGCAGCAAATTTATCCACGTAACTCAACATTGAACCCTGGGTTTCAGAATTAATGGAGTGTGTCCTTGCAGCGAGCTGGGCTGGTTCCCATAGATGGCTTCTGTTCACTAACAGGTTCTGGTCAAAGTCTTTGAGTAATCACAGCTTTTCTTTCTCTTTTTAGGTTTTGGATGGTATGCTTGCTCAGTATGGTTCAGTAGAGAACTGTGAACAAGGTAAATACACACTTGTTTTAAGCTTTTGTGTCAAAAAATATAATTCCACCATCTTGCTGCAACACAAACCTCACACTGCACAATTTTTTTTTAAATTTTCTTCTACAACCTCGAAATCCATTTTAATTTTTTAAATCAAAAATAAATCATTGCAGATTTTCCAGAGTATTGTAATTGTTGAACCATACGAAAGTGTCACGGTGCTAAATTGTGTCACTGAACGTGTGTGAATTGACTCTGCTGTGTGTTCCCTCACAGTAAACACTGACACAGAGACGGCGGTAGTCAACGTTCGATATGCAGCCAAGGACCAGGCCAGGCTGTGAGTACACACACATGCACGCACACGCACACACGCACACACACGCACACACACACGCACACATGCACACACACATGCAGTGTTTTCACGTGATGACCCTCCACCTCATCTGTCTTGATGGCTTCGACGTGGATCTGCTGAGGTTTTTCACTTTATGCAGTTCTCCATTAGAAATTGGACCAACTTCCTCTGTCATGTTCTTAAAGCACACCTGATTTCCTCCTTCAACAACCAGTTTAGTTTGATTTGACATGCAATGATGGCAGGGAGGAGGGGGTGGGGTGGGGGAGTGTACGTGTGTGTGAAAGGAAGGGAGGGGGGGGTTAAATTAGCCATCTGGTGCCCCCTGGTGTACATGTATCATACTACAATGTTGTTCTCTGCAGGAGTAGTTGTAGAAGTCTTTGGGCTTGATTGATTGATTCACCCTTTAAACAAATCCTCCAGCCTGAGTAGTCACACCTGTGTGAGGTGTGGCTGCAGGCTCCAGGTTGGAATGAATTTGGACGTGATGCTCGGCCGCTCCACTTCAGGATGTTGGGCTTGACAGGAGGTCTCATCTCCTTGTTCCATGTGCCATAATTTAAGACATAAACTCCATCAGTTGGTACCAAAACCTCTTGTTTCTGTTTTAATGCCCCCTCGTCCTTGGATCCTCCCATTGATGAGGAGCTGGGAAAGCACTTAAACAGGAATTTTTATGTTGATTGCCTCAACAGAAATTAGTTTGGCAGTTGATCCATCTCACTCAAAGTCCCCTCTGTGCCTTTTTTAAATCACACACAATCAGCGGCAATCAAGAGTTTCAGACACTGACATCACTTGCTCCACAGGGCGATGGAGAAACTGAACGGATCCATGATGGAGAACTATGCCTTGAAAGTGTCCTACATCCCCGATGAGATGGCTGCTGCAGAGGGTCCTCCAGCGGGGGGCAGGAGAGGCTTTGGCGCCCGCGGACCCCCTCGCGCCGGCTCTCCAGGTCTGGGCGCCCGGCCCAAAGACCCGATTATCATCCCGCTGCGCATAATGGTTCCCACACAGTTTGTAGGGGCAATCATCGGCAAGGAGGGCAACACCATCCGCAACATCACCAAACAGACCCACTCAAAGTATGTACACAGAGGTCAGGAGTTATACTGAACACTGACATCAGCTGTCCATTTTCTATGTCGCTGACTTCTGGCATCAGAAGGCTGTTTTCTCTTCCTTCCAATGAGGCAAAGTTAATCTCCGGTATGAGCAAAAGCACCATAGTTGGATGCCACAATGGTAAAAATTCAAAAGTGTTGGAAAAACTGAATGCTTACGGAGTGGAAATAAAATTCCAGGTTCATAATGAGATTTAGAACTGAGAAATGCAACGCGGTCCTTGAGACACAAGAGAGGCAAAAACATCAATGATGCCACATTTGCTGCTGTTGACAGACTGACACACCTGAGTCAGTAGTCCTTGAGTTTTTATCCAGTAATTCATGCAATAAATTTAGATCCTGCTTCACTGACATAAGTTGTGTTCCTCTGTCAGGTAAAGGTGGTATCCATTTAAAACCAATTTAATTAGTGCGACACTTTGATTCCGACCGTATACTGACGGAGGACAATTTGCCACATTTGAAATCCTCCTCTTGCAGCGTCGCCTCT
Organism: Diplodus puntazzo; assembly: GCA_963678695.2. Taxonomy (NCBI): domain Eukaryota; kingdom Metazoa; phylum Chordata; class Actinopteri; order Spariformes; family Sparidae; genus Diplodus; species Diplodus puntazzo. The sequence continues at coordinate 18,708,798 of OZ023169.1, forward strand.
GATGTCTGCGTGTCATCAGATCATCTGCACAATTGCAACACTTTATGATTTTCAGAACCTGTGGAAAATGTATAAGTTATTAAGCCACTTCATAAAAATATCTTAAACTGCTCATTAGTGAGCTTTTATATGAATGTGTCCTTTTGTAAATTAACTGAAAAGGCGTTATTTTGTTTTGTTTTTTCAAGAGTTTTAACGCCCCTTTTGGCCCTAAACACTTGTTTTGATTCATTTCAGTTGGCAGCACAGAGACGGCTGTTTTAACATCTTAAATGACACCCGTTTAAACACTTGCAGTGGAAAATGAATGTTTATTAGATCTGGTATTATTAGATCTTGATGCTCAATTGGAAAATGTCATCTACAACATATTAGACAGGCTGGAAAACTGGACATGACCTTTTGACACAGAGCTAAACTGATTGAATCCTCCACCGGTGTTACACATTTGAGTGGAGTGCCTCAGGGCTCCGATCTCTGTCCTCTTGTGTTCACGTCTGAGTGCTCCCACTCATGCAGATTATAGAAAATATGTTCAGGGTGATCTGATCACAAGTGGACAGCTGTTAAGGTGTGAACACAGCGATCGGGTCTCAAAACGCATCCTCTATGCATCGTTAATGTAAATTGTGTTTGGGCTCTTAACCTGCTTAAGAATGCAGCAGATATTTATGAAGGCGGTCTGTTGCAACTAACCATTGAACTGGTAACTGCTGTATCTCCCTTAACAACTTGAGTTGTTGCATGTGGGGAGTGAAATGGCAGCGGAAAATTCTAAATATATTGATACGGTTTTTTTTTTAATTTTCAGTAAAATCAACATGAAACACATTTAAGATGTGTCTTTTTGTCACATACTGACTGTACCTGCCTGTCTGTTCAAACATACTGTTTCAACTAAGTTCACCATTAGCATTAAATTTATCACAGGATATAACATTGTCAATAAACATGTCAGACTTCACAAAAAGTAAAACGGTAACTGTTAAAGGCTGCCGCTTTGTCGTCACCAGACTCCTGTATAAAGTAAAAAAATGTTTGTTCCAGTCTATTTATTTGAATATAAAATGGGGGAGTGGGATCTGATCACAAAAGGTCAAAGCCCATGTTGACATGGATTTAATGCCTGGTGTGAACAGCCTCAAATTATCCTAACATTTTATTATCATACCATAATTATGGTAAGGAGCGATTTTAAAAGTCTGTGCTTGGCTTCAGTCTCCAACATTGAAGATCACAAACCAAGGTTGCAATTTAAAAAAAATCACCTTCAGAATATTTAGAATAATTAAAAGCGAGTCTTTAAAAGTTCCAGTGAGATTGCAATAAAAGCCTGTCCATGTGTTTTACCTTCAGTAGACCGGCACAGTGACAAACAGGATCTTTCTGATTTGCCTTTCTGTTTGTTCTGCCGTTCTACATCTCGTATGAATGCCTTTTGTCTAATGTTGAGCATTGTGAACAGCCCCGTTATTACAAGGTGCTTTACAAATAACTGGCCTTGCCTCAACTTTTACCCAACAGGATCGACATCCATAGGAAAGAAAATGCAGGTGCAGCAGAGAAGCCCATCACAATCCACTCCACCCCGGAAGGCTGTTCGAGCGCTTGTACGACCATCATGGAGATCATGCAGAAGGAAGCCGCCGAAACAAAGTTGTGAGTTTGTGCCCAGATGAAATGAGGGAGACAGATTTTTTTATTTTGCTTAAGTTCAACTCGAATTCCCAGCAATTTTTTACTTGTCAAAATGAGTATGGATGGTAAATCGTGCATGTTGTGATGGACAGTTTGTCTGTCACTGGCTGAAGTTTGTTAACGAAAGGTTGCATGTACAACGTGAAAGAAGCACAATGACGTTTCAGAACATGTGATCAAAATGCACATTGATAGGAGAGATTCTGATCTGAACATTTAGTTACTGTTGCAGAGTGTCTAACTTTTATTAAATCTGTCTTGCCCAGCACTGAAGAGATCCCACTGAAGATACTTGCACACAACAACTTTGTAGGAAGATTAATTGGGAAGGAAGGACGCAACCTGAAGAAGATCGAGCAGGATACAGGAACCAAGATCACAATTTCATCGTAAGACTGACTTCACTATAATCTCTACACCCCATTTATAAAAGTACTGCATAACATGGCATGGATATTTAAAGTAGTTGCTTTTAAGTGTCAAAAACTAGTGTCAGAACTATTGTTCTCATGCGTCTGTTCTCTTTCGGTCCAGTCTCCAGGACCTGACCCTGTACAACCCAGAGCGGACCATCACAGTGACGGGCCCCATCGAGGCTTGTGCAAGAGCAGAGGAGGAGGTGATGAAGAAAATCAGAGAATCCTACGAGAGCGACATGGCTGCTATGAACGTAAGCATCAAGTAAAATAACGTGAATCAGTTGATTTCTGGTAGCAAGTTTTCATCGATTCAAGGCTGACGTCGATGGTCTGCTACAGTAGATAATTACTGTGATTTAAAACGAGAAACCTGATAACGAAAGAAACGGTTTCATGGAAGAGTATCGGATAATGGCGTTGACGTGCACAGCAGATCTGGAAACAGCACTTTCATATCCAGGAACATTGTCATACACCACTCAAAATCTGTTGGTGATATTTGGATATATGTGCAATCAAATGATGTGTCCCTTTTTTTTGGGGGGGGGCACCAAAAATATTCACAAAACACAAATTAAAAATCAAGTGAAACACGGAATACATTGTCGACAGATTTTCTTAATGAATATCTGATTTCTATTTTTCTAGCCAATTCAGATTTCGAGGACTCTTTGTGATTTATGATGGTATATGAACGGTCTCAGGCTGTTCATTGGACACAAGAAGCAATTTGAAGATCTCGCTTCAGACTCTGGGAAATTGTGACAAACATATCTTGGGTTTATCAAAATGTGCAGTTTATACAAAGTGTTGAGACTCTGGAGAGGATTATTGTAGTGCTTTCATATGTTGGGTGAAGGTAAAGTTGTTGGTACAATCACATGACAAGCACTTTCACACCACATGCATATGTATTCAGAAATATCCCGTCATAATGTAGCATGCTGTTTGGATTAACTAAGAAAATGGGGAAACTTTTAGATTTGACATTTGTTCTTCTCACTCTCTGAGCTCCACTGTGACGATTTGAAGGTTTCAGACTGGACTTTGGGTAAAGTGCTTGAAAGTCCTTCCGATTCTAACTGCAGAAACTCAAAATAGTTTTTATATCGGCTCAGTCATGTTAAACAGGATTTAAAGTCCACTTACAGACTGCAACTTTTTGTCTTCCTTGCGTTTGTCACCCTTCTACGGAATCACTAAACGTTTGTATAGTCTCAGGCTGGATTTTTTTGCCGTTACCGATGTTGGCTCCATCAATATATGTGCTGATATGAAGGAATATGATTGTGGTTATGGGACACTAGTGACAAAGATATATTATAGAGACAGTCTGTATTCCAGTTGAACACACAGGATTTTATTAATTAGAAATTGCCACACGCATTTTCTGCATCATGCTAAAAAATCAAATTGGCACATGTAAAAAAACGTGATATTATACCTGTGTTCAGCCTCTGTTGGGACTCAGCAGGGTTGTGGTTGTGTGTAGCACAATAAAAATTAGTTTAATGTGATAAAGTAAAATAGTCATTAGGATTGTATTGGTGTGTGTGTCCATAATGTAACTAAATCTGCTGTAGAAGGTTGAGAAATGCTTTATTTTGACTGATAAATCCAGGAATGCTGGTTTTGTGTTAATAGATTTATTGTCATATGTCTGCAGCTCCAGTCGAACCTGATTCCAGGCTTGAATCTGAACGCTTTGGGTTTATTCCCCAGTGGAGCACCAGGCATGGGTCCTTCCATGTCCAGCGTCCCGCCTCCCGGAGCCCACGGTGGATGCTCATCGTTTGGAGTAAGTCGCACACTCCTTCTCTCAGAGTTCAGTGGTTCTGCTCCACATACTGCCGTTACAAACCCAGGACCGGCTGTGTGTTTCATTTTAATCTCCATATTTCTGCGACTCTTGGGTCAGGCTAGTGAGAAGTACGATCGTTTAAAACAAAAGCAGACATTTGGTCTTTAGCAACTCCATTTCATGTTTCTTTTTTCCTTTAGTGCAGTCCTTATGGGGGTGAGGGGCCATTTTGGGCTTCTATGCTGTCGGCGAGCAGCCAGCCCTTTGCTGTAAGTCACCCGTCCCAAAGTGCTTTGCACGGCTTGTGGCTGCTCGCTGCGGGGTTCAGGGAGGGCGGGGGTTCAGGGTCTGCTACATCGAGTTCATCTCCAGCTGCCCCTTCATCTTCGACCTTTGTAGGCAGGACATAATTGTGTGCAGTTGTTAACCTGGCGGATGGGGAGACATGAGTCCTGGAGGGAAACGGTAGCTTGGCTACTAGATCGGCTTCACCAGATGTTTTGTAGCGCCATTTCTGCCAAACATGCTGCATTTACTGTTTTTTAGGAAGGGTTTTCGGCATGTTAAACATCCTCCGCAGTTGAAGCCTTTCTCTGGATTTGGAAGCTGCCAAAGCAAGTTGTTGGTGTGCCCTCAGCTGACACGTTGACTGGAATATTGGGCTCCATCCAAAATCAACAATGTTGCCCACTTGCTGTTCGTCTTTGACGTTGTAACTGCCTCCCAAAGTGAACTGAAAAAAAAACCAAGATGTGTTTACAGTATCGTTTAAATAAAGTCGTCTCTTATGAGACACATTAGAAAGGGGGAAGGGGAGTGTAAGGACACTGACATACTTCTTTCCACCTGTTTGTTTTTCCAGCAGGATGACTAAACTGATGCATGTGGCAAACTCAGATTGTGGCTTTCGATAACGGAATGAAACAGGAGACAGATGTGTCTTCAAGTGGAGGGCATGAGCTGGACTGTAGCTTCAAGAACCAGACTGCTTCTTGCTAGAATCTCTATCTGCATCTGTGCATTGGTGGCTGGACTCGAGCTAGTGGTCTGTAGTTACTGTCTGCCTGATCACAGCAGCACTGACGTGTTTATACCCAGCAGGGACACCCAGAGTCGGAGACGGTTCACCTGTTCATCCCAGCGCTCGCAGTGGGAGCCATCATTGGAAAACAGGGTCAACACATCAAACAGCTGTCACACTTTGCCGGAGCCTCGATCAAGGTGAGTGACGGACAGGAGCTGTTCTGAATCTCAATGCCAACGGGTTTGATTCCGGATGTCTAACCAGTTGTCATCGGACTGATGGGAACTGAAAGTATAAGTAAAGGTTGTAAAATGCTGGCTGTCTGCCCTCCTTTAGATCGCCCCCGCAGAAGGAGCAGATCCCAAACTAAGGAAAGTGATCATCAGCGGACCTCCAGAGGCTCAGTTTAAGGTGTTGTACCTCGTCACAGCCACAAACACACAACACAACGATGGTAGAAGTAGAATTTGACGGTGGCAGCTGCAGTCTTTGAGTATGCAAGTGTCTCTTTGCAGCCTGTACAGAAATGTATTTTCTGTTTTTTGTTTGCTTATTTCTTGGAAAGAAAAAAGTCTCATTTCCAAAATGCAGCATGAGTAACCTGTACTCCAACCTGTCCGACTGCAGGCCCAGTGTCGTCTCTTTGGCAAGCTGAAGGAAGAGAATTTCTTTGGACCCAAGGAAGAGGTGAAGCTGGAGGCTCACATCAAGGTTCCTTCATTTGCTGCTGGACGAGTCATTGGGAAGGGAGGCAAAACGGTAAATAAGGATTAATGAATCGCAAGCTCAGGCCAGATTGTTGTAACGCTTAGTACGGACATTAAATCTGTTCCAACAAATGAAATGCACAGTGTCAACTTGTGGCCCTCTTATCCAGTTAAGTTTTTTTCTATTTTGGTGTCTTTCGTTGTGGCTGCAGGTAAACGAGCTGCAGAACCTGACCTGTGCAGAAGTGGTGGTGCCCAGGGACCAGACGCCTGACGAGAACGACCAGGTTATAGTGAAGATCAGTGGACACTTCTTTGCTTGCCAGGTGGGTTTCTACAAGGACAATAGAGAAGTTTTTTGCCTTGGGAGGCAAAGAGGCACATGACATGAACATTAAGAACACCCAGTAGTGAAAATGCAGGTATTCTCTACTCATCCGTATACCGATGGAGAGTTGGGTGAAGTTTCGGAGTCCACAAAACATTTGTGAAGCTTCATAACAAAATAGCAGAAGACAGGGACTTGTTTGAAAACTTTAAAAAACACTACTACAAAATCTACTTCAACTGTTCAGGAGAATGCTGCAACTCTATTTGTTGTTGTTGTTGTTGTTGTTGTTGTTGTTGTTGTTGTTGTTGTGTTGTTGTTGTTGTTGTTGTTGTTGTTGTTGTTGTTGTGTTGTTGTTGTGAAGCTCCAGAAATATCTTGTGATACAAAACATCTGCATGGAGGTGAGTTGATGATGCAGGGACGTTTATGTTATTTCAGTCTTTAAGCTGGGGTCTTAAAGTCTTGAAAGTTTTGCCTGTCAACATGATCCAGAGTTTCATCTACGCCAGAAGTTTGTTTCTGTATAAATGGATAATTGATTAAAAGAGAATGAAGGCAGTGTAACAAGTTGTGCAGGAAAATGAATTAAGGAACATGTGAAAGATTCACCTGGCCAGACTTTTTTTATTCACTTGTTTGTTTATACGGGAGAGAAAGATTTAGATTTGCTTGGTATTTTGAATTGATCGATCTCATCATATTTCTTCTGATCAAAATATACAATCAAAACTGGTGACTGTAAATGGATCGCTGTTGGTATGAAAGATTCTGTAAACTTAATTTTTCAATCACTTTAGACGTGTTGATAATTCCATTGATGCTCTTTAAAAACTACCGAACCTGAGTAAAGTCGTTCTGAGCGAGCGGCTCGACTACATTGTGCTGTGGTCTGATCGTCACACTTGTCTTCCAGCTGGCCCAGAGGAAGATTCAGGAGATCCTGGCCCAGGTGAGGAGGCAGCAGCAACCTAAGCCCTCATCTGGAACCCAAACTCCACAGCCCCGCAGGAAGTGAAGAATCAGCGGACCTGGAGGAACGGTGACCGAATCTGCCAGAAGACTCGACAGATGGACAGATGCAGCAGAGTCCGGGGGGGAGAATAAGAAGACAAGGGGTCGTAATGCTCATCTCAGGGGTCAGAGGTTATCAGAACCCAACCAAACATCTACCCCTCCTTGTCTTACTTGATGAACTTTCAAGTGTGGCTGATAAGAGACCCTGCACCTCTAAAACTCCACCCACCTCACCTTCCTGCATCTCTATGAGAATGTACTTCTGAGGGCTCCCAACGAACGTCACCTGCCCTCACATGTACACACCCCTCGAGCGCTCTCCTCCTCCCACCACGGGTGTGTTAGATTTTTAAAAAAAAATTTTTTGTCCTCTTTTTACACTAGAAACACAAAGAAGAAATAAGGATCCCCCTCCTATCACCTCCTCGGTGTGGTACTTCAAACCTGACAAGATGTTTTGGTTGACTTCGATTTAGTTTTTTTTTTTTTTTTTCTTTTTTTTTCTTAGCGTTTAATTGGTTGATGAAGCTTTCTCATGAGTTTTCTGTGGAAAGGAAAAGGCATTGCTATCAAGGTCCAGGTTGGACCAACATAGAGGTTTATTTTGGGGGAGGGTTGGCTCAGATTGGGTGGGCCATGTTTAGGGGAAAGATTCTTGTTTCAGGACAGGACCCCTGAAAGGGTGGATTATATTGGGCGTCCTGCCCCTGTAATGATAGTGGCATTTTATAAATTTGGATGCATTTTATAGATAGACCTATATACATAGATGAATATATATTTAGAGGTGAGGGCAGCGCCATGACTGACACTTAGGGAAACGGTGCCGAACTGCTGCTGCCCAGGAAAACCAATTTAATATGCATTTTACTTAACTACCTCAGGATCTAGTACCTCAGAAGAGAAAAGAAAATGATTATATATATATATATGAAAAAATGTTCCTTTCTTTTTTTATTTTGCTTTTGTGGTATTTTGTATACTTTATAAAGCTGATAGTCTTTGAACATTTTTATTTTTTTAAGAAAATTTAAAATTTGGTCAGCTGCCAACTGACCTTGCCTTCAACTCTGGTGCTTTAGGCGGCATTGTTCATGTGTATGTGTGACTTAAGATGACCCTGTACATAAAGTCTATTTGTACATAGCAGCCCCGGAGCAAGAGTTGGCGCCCCCTCAGCTGGCGGCTGACAGGAGTATCGAGAAAATCGCCTCAGTTTTTCCCCTGAGGGTCCACCATGTTCTGGAAAAAAAAAAATGTACAAAACAACTAAGACATGCAAATAATGCCAACCGTACATAATTGCAGCAATGCCATTTAGTTTTGGAATTGACATTGTTATTGGTAATGGTACTTTAATTTGTCAAAAAAAAAATAAGATTTCCTTTTTGCCTTCCTATGATGAGGGCTGTGGTCCGGGCAGAGCAGCGTGGGCCCGTAACGGTCCCCTCGCTCGCTGCTCTGGAGTCAGCAGAACATCTGATTTGTGTCTGTTCTGTTCCCAGACCACCTGCCACCTTCTCTAAAGACGGTGTCTCAGCAAGGTCCAAGCCCAACTAGGTTTATTTTCACAGAGCAAGCTTTGTCAGTTCGGAGTGGCCCTTGTAGCCAGGCCATTAATGTCAACGTCGTTCACTGCATGGTGAGGGTAGGGGGAGTCACACTGATAGACGCATATATTTTCTTTCGTTTTTGTTTTGCGCTATAGGAAGATGATTTAAAACAAGACATTCTCTGTAACCCACAAATGCAACTTGATGTTTCAGTTTGTCGCTCAAGCAGGGAAAACGAGCCCGAACAGGCACACAGAATACTGAAGGACCCCTGACTGAAAAGACGGAAGAAATCCAAAAGCTTAAATATACGATTTAATTTCATTTTGTCTCTTCATGCCGAATGTAAATATGTTGATTGTGGTAAAAGTGCTTGAGTGTATCCATGCTTCCACAGTAGAACGCCGTCTACCTCAGCTGAGGGGGTGGGGGGTTGTTGTGGCACTAGGCACCCCACCCTGCCCCCACTGAGCGCCAGCGCGCACCGATACCTCAGTCCCCCCCGAACACTTCTTTCTTCATGGGCGCGCCATCCTAACACCGCGCTTAACTGAGGGGCACAAGTGATACTTAAAATTATCCCCCCAACCACCCCTTGACTCCCTGCCTCCTTCCTGCCAAACCACCCTCCTCCTCCTCCTCCTCCTCCTCCTCCTCCTCCTCCTCCTCCTCCTCCTCCTCCTCCTCTCCTCCTCCTCTGCAGTTTGTTTTGATCTACCTCTTTAGACACGTATATGAAGTAGAGGCATTCTTCTATTTGTTAGTTTAGCCCCCCTCGCCCCTCCTTTATGCCTCCCCATGCTTCCCCCCCGATATGAATGGAAAGACTAAATCATGTACTATTTAGAATTGAGAGAATAATCGAAAAGTGATCAAAAAATATTTTCTTTCAGTGTTATATATACTCTTTTTGGCTTAATTGAAATCCTCAAACGATGGTTCTTTCTTTTCTTTCTGCTTTCTAATTTTTGGTGGTGTGGCTTACATGTATTTGAACTTTTTGCTTGGGTTTTTTGTGAAAAAAAAGGTCAAATCACGTGTTTTCTTTTTTTTTTTGCATTCAGTAGTTTAAATGAGAAAATACAGTTTTTTCGTTTCTGATTTGTAAGACTTCAAAATAGATACAAGTCCTGTCTTTTTTCCCGTTTGTCTTTCACAGATGCTACACTCACTCACTGATTTGGTAGCTGTTTTCTTCTGTTAGCATTTCTTGGCTGTGTAACGTGGAACACCCTCTTGGTATGAGACAGATTTGAGGGACTGGGTCTCTGAGTTAATTTGGAAAAGTGATCTAACTTCAGCATGATATTCCCTCCTCCCCCTCTCTGCAACCATGCTTGTGCCCCTTCACCTCCCCTTCACACACAGCTCCACTTGTCAAATGCCTCTGAATAAAAAAGAAAAAAAAATTTAAAGTGCCTTGTTGTTTTTTTTGTTTTAGATTTTTTTTAAAAAGCTGTTTAAATGCTGCCTTCTTTCTGTTTTGGGTTATATTTGTGTCTGAAGGTTGTTGTTGCAAAAGACTCTTTAGATCCAGAACTAGACGTGACTGCGTCCATAAATCCTGCTGCTCTCATGACTGAAGTTTTATTTTACAGGCTCAAGTCGAGCTGAGTCCTGCATGTTGAATGTTACCTCTCAGTTAGAAGCTTTTGGTTTTGTTTTTCTGGCCCACGACGCAAAAAAGGAAAATCACTTGCACTGTTTATTTGCATTAGTTGCACCACAAGGAAGGACGAGTGGCTTCGTCCCTCTGACTGGGATGGGAAGTGGCTGATTCTGAGATCTTGCCTGAGAATTTATATTATGGGTGTCCAAAAATCTCCATTACATAAAACCCTTTATAGTACACTTGTATAATCAACATACATGTACTAGTTCAATTCAGGATATTAACAAAATTCCCTAAAAAAAAAAAAAAAAGTCACTTTAAGCTTTTTAATGACATGTAAAATTTCCATCTTGGTCATAAAAATCAATGAAGTGTCACATTTAATGCAAATGTAACTTAGATAATTGATATGATTAAATGAATGCAGACGTACGCAACCTTATGTATTTTTACATATAAAGTTCAGGGGAACTTCATATGTTTTCAAAATGGCGTTTATTCAAGCATGATGCATGAAAGAAGATTTTTGCATTGGAGTTTAGGCAAATTTATTTTTTGACTTTTGTGATGTTTTTAAACATCTTGTTTTGTTTTCTGAGCTGTTCTGGGATCTGTTTGACCAAAAGGCAAACAGGGATTATGGCAGTTTGTGAAGTAGTTATGAAATATAATCTATAGGATTCGTGAACATGAGCACAAATTTTTAATTTTTGTTTGTGGCACTCCAACACAGTGAGAGATGGAGAGTTCATGTATTGCCTTTCCCCGAGCCTCAACTAAAACGTCTCGACTGTTTCGCAAACTGAAAATATCTTTTCCTAAACTTAACCGTAGACCGGATCAAACCCTGCATTCTGGTGCGACAGACATCCAGTCCGACCTCCAGCGCAGTTCATAAATGTCAGTTCATTCTGTCAGACATCATTCAGGCACTAACGACGGTCCTGCCGAGAGTCACGTAATAAGTTTTAAGTTCTGGCTCATCCTGTTGATGACATTTTGTGACTGTTGAGTTGGAATATGTTTCATTTTCTCTCCAGTTTTGAGACGCTCCTCCATTTTCTTTGAGAAATGTGTTTTGTGAGAACAGTACACACTCAAATATCAGGGTGTTCCCGGTATTTGCATTCCTTATTCTGTCTGTCTCACAGTCGGTCTGCCCTTTCACAGAGGGAGAGATACTGTCATCGGCTCTCGGTGGCGTGAAACCTTGACTTTACAGAAGTGAAGTGTGAAGGGAAAGATTGCAGTTTTTCAGAAAAAAAAACATGAATTATTGGTTGGTCACTTCTGCTGAAGGAAAGGTGATGAAATAATTCACGCTGTGATGTCTTCAGGAGACGAACGGTTAGTTCACAACCTTTATTAGAATACTTGAATTAGCTTTTTGGGCCGGACAGATTAAAATCATCCTTTGTGTTTCAAACAGCTGAGAGAGAATCTTTTGGAAAACCTTCTCAAGGGTTTCTCACTTAGTGATTGTTATTATGACAGTATAAGGCACAGTGTTGAGAAGCAGATCTCGGCTCAAAATCTGCACAAATCAGAAAATAATTAATCTCCTAGCAACTACTTCATCCGATAATGAACAAGTGGAAGGTGGAAGGAGAGCAGAGGGAGCAGTCAGACATTCAACAGCCTCTGTCACACACTGCTGCAGCGTTAGCCATTTGCTGAAAGCCAACACTCTTTTAACAACTAACCTAAACACACAAACAGGATAGCATTATTATTTACTTACATTTCTCAGCAGATATAAATGTATTCCTGCTACCTTTTTCATTACTCGATTAGATTTGCATATGTCAATTGTTACTATCTCTGGCGTTTTTACTAATAGGCAGAAATGCTTTGGCGTAGCACGGTGAAGCCTACAGGGGGCGTCTGTCAGTCAGCAGGTGATGGCTCTCCTCGCTGGAGGGGAACAGTGCCTCCCTCATGCGGACCATCCGACCTCTGACCCCAGCGTGGTCGCAGGCGTCCTCCACCAGTGGCCTACGAATGGGTCGGTACACCTTGTAACGCCTGGGAGAGAGGACAAAGTGTGTGAATAACAATAAGGACGAAAAAGAAAGAGCAAGACGAAGCGGCACTCAGATGTTTGTTGAAGACAGTTCAACCTCTGCACGCCACAGCTGCTCACCTGCAGACCAGATAGGCGACGAACGCAAAGACAGCCACCAGCACAGCGGTGGAGGAGAGCACCACCTCTGCGGCGTGAGACGTCTTAGACACTGCAGAGACGGAGAACAACAGTCTGTCCTACTTTCTATGTAGCTGCATGTTGAGGAGAGTGGATTTGGTTAAATAAATGGTTTGTGAACTTTGTGAGTGGGAGATGAGAGCACATGTCTGCGTGTGACCAACCAGGTGCATCCTGGGACTTGTTGATGGTGACAGTGGTGCTGGTCAGGGCCAGGCTGCTCGAGTCCTCCAGGGTGATGTTGACGCAGTAGGTGCCGGGCTCCACAAATGTTCGCCTGAGATGCACCTCGCACTCTGAGGATGGAGGCACGTCATCGCACATGATGTTACGCACCCGAGTGCAGCCGGGGTCCGACACGATGGTGCAGGCTGAGGTGGGGGTGCTGAGGACGAGGGGGGCAAATTATTCAGAGTCTGATTTATGTAACCTGTTCACCTGTAGTGTTTTTAGTGCCTTTTTTAATGTCCTCGAGCACCAAGTGAGTATTTTACATGTGAGGAGACTGGAAGGTTTTTGACTTCTTTCATGGACCTCAGCTATGAAAGTGACGCCAGACATTTTGTTCTCGAGCCAAAAAGCAAATGAAAAGATTGATAATAAATGAATGGTAATCACTCACTTGCCCAGACACTTCACCCGGAAGCTGATGTCAGTGTTGGTCACTCTGGAAGCCGACACGTCCACAATGCGACTGTTTGGCCGGCTCTCCAGTGTGTGGCTGGGCTCTGTGGAGAACACATGAATGCTGGTGGTTTTAAAATGTGTAATCATCTTTTCATTACGTTAAAATGATGAAGTATGCAAATGCTTTGAGTGGAGAGCAGTGAGTGCGTGTTTGATTCCACAAAAGCCGGTTTCATGGGGAAAAGGCTGAACCACAACAACAAGGAAGAACACTTCTGGTAGAAACGTTAGTCCTTCCATCATATAAAAACGTGAATCTGTAATTTGGTTTGTTTTGTATTTTGATTTGTGCAACAAATGACTGTAAAAGTCATCTAAAGACACAAATGTCCAGTTTCTTTGACAACCAATGGGTGCTGGTCCTGCTGACCATGTGACTGGAAGTCTGTTCTGGAACATCATCTGTTTCTATTCTCTGTGGTGTTTACTTGAAGATCAGTAAAGGAATAGGAACAGTATATAGAAGATTTAAGGTAATCTTTTGTTTAAAAATGAATAAATAAATATATAAACATCAAAATAAAATTTTCATACAGAGATTCTCTTATACTTGAATTCAACAGCATCATTTGAAGTGTGAAGTTCTTTCTCCTCTGTCTCGGCCCCCTTGTGGTAAAAAGGCCAAAGAGCACCTACGCCTGGATCCTGGCACCGGTCCGGTGTTTTGGTACTGTTGGGTTATGATCCCAGAGTTCAGCCTCCCACCTACCGATAATGGTGATGTTGCCCATGAAGGTGCCATGGACGTAGCGGAAGCACTGGTTGGTCTTGAGGCGCCTGGTGTGGAGCCAGGCCATAGCGGTGGGGCTCTCACTGGCAACAGTCGGGGGAAGGGGCTCCGTGGTGGGCATGCCTGACGTCGTGGAAGAGGGGAGGGGCTGGCGGGTGGCGATGGGCGTAGCTGAAACAGGGGAAACAAGTGGCGAGATGCTCAGGTGAATTCACCTTCTCTGTCTGTCTCTTACACACACATCAACAGAAACACTGTGGGCTGCAGGACTCACTCTGTTTGGTCTCCATCTTGATAGTCACAGCGTGAGTAGGAACTTCTGGAGGAAGAGACACACGAGACAATATTACACCTCAGTGATCGGAGCAGGGAAAGTCACACCTTTATTGTTTGTCCATATATAATGATGGGATGAGTATCCTTCATTTGATATACCTCTAGTCTACAGAGGGAGAGCGTTCTTTTCAATCAATTTTGCTTTTCAACATTACAGGTATATTAAAGTTCAAGGAATGGATGAGAGTTGAACCCATGATCTTCGGTTTATAAGACCAACACCTTACCACTTGGCCACCACACTAGGTGTTCTCATGACAACATCTTCAAGAGAACATAAACCAAACATTAGCTCTCAAGGAGGCTTTTTACGTTTGCATCGGGGAGTGTTAAGTTGGTTGCAATTGTTAGATGCCTCTTTATCCTCCACGCTGGATCTTCAGTGACTCACCTGGTCAATTCACCAGGATTACAAAAAGAAAATAAAAATAAAAAAGGAAAGCTCTCACTTGTTATCATGCAGTGACTTTTGGTTTTATCTGGCAGTGAAGTCACGGATTGCAACCAGCTGAACACTTCTCACCTCACCCTTCCCTGCTGTGTCCTTCAAAAATCAGAAGAAAAAATCTCTCTGGAGAGCTAATGTTTTTACTTCTCCTTGCATCAGCAGATATAACCAGAAAGACTACAATTGCTTAAAATCCCTATATGTAGCAGATCATTTCATATCACCATGTCCACGTGTCTCTGTCCGGTACCTGTGGGAGGCGGGGGCGTGGAGCTCCTCTGAGTCGGGGTGACAGCAGTTGGCGGACACTCGATGGGGAACGCTGCCTCCACCACCAGCATCACACTCATGCGCCCCAGCCGGCTGTAAGTGTGCGTGGTCACATCACGGTGTGTCACCAGCTGGTTGCCATCTCTGAAGTCCCAGATGTAGTCGATGGCGGCCGCGGTTTTGAGGTAGCCGCTGGGATCATGGAGCTGGACTTTGAAGACCACGTCCTCGCCACGAAAGAAAACATTGTCAGACTGGTTGACCGCGGCCCTCTGGGAGATGTTGACGGCCACAGGGATCTTATCTAAGAGAGAGAGAGAATGTGACGGGGAGTCGTAAATAATTGATTCTCTAGGTTTGTGCTGTCTGTTGGGCTGAAACATGCTGACAGATAAAGCTGTACAAGCTCGTGCGTTTGACTCCACCTGTGACGTAGAAGACGCCGTTGTCAGTTGTGAGGGGGCTGTACTTCCTGCGCTCACGCTTCCTGTAGACCATGACCTCCATGACCTCGGCCCCCAGGGGGATGTTGGTGGTGTTGATGGTCACACTGGAGGAGGAACCGTCACATGTCTCATAATACTGGCCTGGAACAATCAGAGGAGACGAACGGAGAGAAAAACTGTTAATGAACTTTGATTTTGTGCGTACGCATGGAAATTTGTAAACTTGTGTTCTTCTCACCCATCGTGTGCCACACGTAGACATAGCTCTTGCGTCTCCAGTCGTTGCTCTGAGGGAACGGCTTCCCGTCAGGGAACACGTTGCATTTCTTTATGTCCGTACACTTTCCAAAGCCGTAGTCGTCAATCCAGGATGTCCAGTTGTACACGTAGCCAGACTGCACCTGTCCGTTGGCTGCTCAGAAGAGAGGGGAGGAGAAAGGTTGTGTTGGCTAAAAATAGAATAGAATAAATCTGCACACATTTGTATTTCTTCGTCGAAAACAGCTCAAATAACTACTTGTTCTGTGAAAGAGGTCATAAAACCATTGACAACTCTCAACGCTTCAGCTCTGTGGACCATTTTAGCCTCTTTCAGCTAAATGTTCTGGTTCAGTCTCTTCAGTTTTCAGCGGCAGCAGCAGTCAGCTGCTTTTTCCAAATGAATACTGATCAAGAAGATCAAATGTTTACCAACAAGTTCACCATATCTACTTTATAAGGCGATAATATGGAGGTGTTGTGGTTACACTTTTTTGTGCTGCCCCCAAGTGGCCAAAAAATCACCTACTGCAACTTTAAGTCACTTTTTAAGTGTTTGTTGGTAGTTTGTTTTGTTTGATGTATGATGTAGTAAAGCCACACAGCCCACTTACACTAGAATGACATTTAGTAGAGTGCATACCTCTGCCAGGTCCCAAAGTCCCCTGAAATTCATTCAAGCATAATCTGTTATCAAACAAGATACCTATGTATCACTCTAAATAATTGTTTAACCACTTACATTATCTTAACCATAGCTTTAGATGGCCAGATCTAGGATCTGCATCAAGCTCCAAGCATTATTCCCCGTGAAATTAACAGAAATGTTGACAAATGTTAAAGACTGTGGGAAGAAAAATCCCTGAATCCGTCCCTTTATCCAGATCTGGACCAAACGTTAGTGGGACCTATTTTGGGCTGAGACCCGTCCTCCATCCAAGTTTTGTGGAAATCTGTTGAGTAGTTTTTGTGTAATCCTGCTGACAAACCAACAATCAAATGGATATGTATGAAAACATAACTCTGTGGTGTAGGTCTCCAGCTGGACCAGATCTGGAGCCAGTGACCTTGCTATATCTGCCATCTGTGGGACTTGAGCTGGCCCTATTATGGCACAGAATCCAGGCATGGGCACCCATGTTCTGGCTACCAGATCTGGACCACCTGTGGACCGTAATCCATCTGTGCTGAGTGTAAGTGGGCTGTGTGGCCCGTCACTGGACCAGACTAGTTTTGGTGTGTAGTCGGCTGTGTTAAATGGTGCAGTGGTGTTTTTTGGTGCATGGCCTGGCCGGGCTTTTTGGCAGCACCTGAGGCCTCCAGCTCCATACCATCCGGGCAGTGCTCATCCCATACAAGCTCCCCGTTGGCGTCCTCCTTCTGGCATGGCGGGTACTCCAGCTTCGCAGTGAAGGTGATGCAGGAGCCATTGATAGCAGGACTGTCGCTGGTCAGACGAACCTTGGGTTTACCTGCAGACATGTGTTCCAGGTGAAAAACTGAAAACAAAACAGGGAGAATTCGGAGGAAAAGCAGATGACTCGACTCACCTCGGTGGTGCGTGAGCTCTCTGGGCTTTGGGTTCAGTGGAGGGTAGAGGTAATCATCCCACGGGTTGGTGTCGGGGCCCCAGCCCGGGATCGGTGGAATTGGAAATGGAAATTTCCCCACTGCATGCTTGTGAGGGAACATGTCGCCGATTGCTGGAGGGAGAGAAGAAGAGCTTCAAGGCATCTTTAAAGAAACATTATGTAACTTCTTCACTAAATTACTGCCTCAAAACCACGTCGATGGTTCAGCGTCTTGTTGGAGGCTGAATGGCGTCTCTGTCTCAGCCGCCCCGCCCTCCATCACTCTATTCTGCTCCACGGTCAGATCACAGCGTCACATACATGTTTACTTCAACACACAACATATAACATATAACATATAACATATAACATTGTTATGATGTAATGAGTTCTGTTTGTAGTCAGCACCTACATTAGGTCTGACTAACTGTTATAGACCTGAGATCTGTATCAACAACACTGGTGTTGCTCTCAGAAACTGTGGGGGGCGCCAAATCACACAAAATTAACATTTCTACATAACATTACTTTGAAGGTGGAAAACTTTTAGTCTTACTTGTTGATCATGAACATTAAGAACCATGAATTCTTACCTTTCTTTTAGAAAACCTTTCAAAAGCCTTTATTTCTTCATCGTTTTGATTGAGGTGATTTAATTGAATTTATTAGAATTGTAAGTGAAATTTACTTTACAAACATTTCTAATAAACTTGAGAGAATCCAACGTCTGCGAGCAAAGTTTAAATCTTGGCTTTGAATAAAAATATTTAAGACTTTTCTATTAAAACTGTATAATTATCATGACATAAACATTATTTGTAGTGTAATATGAGAAATTAATGAAGCTTTTGTATGTATCAGGACAGAAAATAATCCTTTGAGAGAAATTCACCCCTGAATGATGATTTCTGGATCAAATCAGGTTTTGTTTTTCTCTACATGCCAGTTTAAAATCAAACATTTTGCTAAAAGCTCACAAAACAGAGAAAAAGTATGAAAATAATTAGAATAACCCTTTAATACAAAGCACATCTGCTCTGTGAGGGAGATGATATTATAGTATCATGCTCCAGACGAACACATGCGTCATTAACTCGAATTAATTTATTTCTCCAAATTATTTGTTTCTTATGTATTTTGCTGAATGTCTTCGTTGTTTTCTTAATTTAGACTTTAGCTCAGCGGTCAAACATGGAGGACAGACGGAGTCAACACATTCCATCTATTTAATGTGATTAAAGAAATAAAAAAATCAGGATGTCTGTCTGTTTGTGAGCAGTGAAGCTGAGCCGACAGTCACCTCAAAGACTTCCCAAACTGAAGAAGCCTTCTTAATTAACAATAATAATTAAAATCAGCTGTTTTCACACAATGAAATATGTTTCTGTGCAATGTGAGGCTTCAGACTCGCGATTCACGCTGATGCATCAAACAGATTCTGTCGTTTAAAGGTTCAATTCGAAGACATTGTAATTTTTTGTGGATAATAACAACAGTTTCCTGTGTGTGGATGAGCTGATATTTTGTCTCTCTGGACATCGCCAGCCTTAATTAAGCTCATGGGACTCTGAGTGCTCACAGCTGATGTCAGATCAGCTCTTACTCAGAAGCAAATATCGAATATCAGAAGTCTGTTTCACACTTAATAACTTCTGCGCCACAGTCGATTTTTAAAACAAAGGGTAGATAATGTCTGTGTTTTCCGCTGAACATTGTTTGTTGCGCACAAACAAACATCAGCTCTTGAATATAGGATACATCTGCTCATGTTTCTGTCTCAGATCTCGTCTCACTCACTGTTCAGATTCTGTTTCCTGTCGTGAAACATAAACAGATTAAATCAGCACCACTTACTTCTGCGTCCTTCAGCCTGGTACACAAAACAGACACACACCAGCACGGAGACACATCGCAGGACTTCCATTTCAGGAAACAAAAAAAATAATGCTCAATAAATCTTTAAAAATAAAATAAAGATAAAAATAAAAATCCACTTCCCCAAAAAACAACAACCAGATTCTCTCTGTTCAGACGGAGCTCGTCCCTCTCGTCCCCTCTGCTCCTCCAGCTCTCCCAGAACTTTCCCCCCTCGCTTGTCCTGATGTTCAATAATTTAATCTGAGCGCACGAACATGTGATGTTTCCTAACGAGACGCAGCTCATCCCTTATTATAGTCTCCTGAGCGCAGGAAACTCATGAGAGATGTTTTGCGCGCAGACGTGCGCACGGCCCCTCCGCCTCCCTCCCTCCGCCCTGATCAGAGGTGATTCAGCTAATTAACATTTAATTCATGTTTATTTGTTAACGGAATAATTACGTACCTATTTTGACCATGTGAATAATGTTTGGTGATGCAAATTGTCTTCACACGTTTTATTTCTTTGAGAAGTCCGGCCCTCATCTTTTTTTATCCAATTCTGAGGAACTGATTCTGAAATCTTAAAAACTAAATATTGTTTCATTTTTTTTTATCTCCAAGTTAAAATAA
>OZ023169.1:21168394-21386698 GCA_963678695.2 Diplodus puntazzo
AATAAAAAGTACCACTTGAAATTCAAACTTCGTGATATATTCAGAGGAAAATTCGGGAGAAGCAGCCGCTAGACGTTTCTCTATTGACCCCAAGAGAGTGAGAGAAACGGAGCTTCAGCGTCTGTCCAAGGAGGACAGCAGCAGTGCCAGGCTGCCTGCTGGAGGGAGGAAGAAGGCAAGCGAGGAGCCTGAGATAAACATGCGGGGATGAGTTATCAGCAAACGGGCACGCCACGAGAGAGTGTCCCGCAAAATGATCAGGGCGATGGCGAAACAAATGTCCGCCACCGTGAGTGACAGCAGAGATGAGGAGTTTGCAGCGAGTGCTGCTTTTCAGTCCGCCGTGTTTTTAACGAACCGCCAACCCTGCTTCTTCTTCTTCTGATTCCCTTTCTTATTCTTCTGCCACCCTCTGTATCAAGACTACAGGATGGCCATAAATCATACAATGCGCGTTTTCTTAAATTTATTTATTTTTTTTATACTGAGCGTTAACGGCATTAAGAGGACGTTGCGTTAACACGTTATTAACGCGCTAACTTTGACAGCCCTAATATATATATATATATATATATATATATATATATAATATATATATATATATATATATAGCGTTATGTGAGATGAACAAGTCAAAATAATGACAGAAATGTTGACTTTTTATTTCGGGATTACAATTTACCACGGGAACATATTTTTCATCAAGTTTGGTCTACATCTTTATTTTTCTTGAACTGACATAAATCAGACAGAGGGTTATAAAGCTGGATGGTGACACACAGACACAAATGATCTGATATCACCGTGTTGTTATTGTTTCTGGAACCTCATTATTAATGTTCCTCCAGGACCAGAAAATGCAAACGACCAATGCGACCCAGGGAAAAGGACTATAATGATATGCACATGGAATAACTTCTTCTTCATATATTGAAAGTATTTTTGTTGCTAAATCCAGACCAAGGAGCAACAGAAAACTGAAAAGAAACTGAAAAACAATAACTAAGTGTAACAGTGTAATGATATGCTACAACTCGTGGCCTACTGGGTGACAGTCCTGTACTTGTCCCACACAGCCATAACTTCTTGCTGAAACTATGCATTTTGTCTTTTTTTTTTTTACAAGTGCCTGGAACTAAGTGAATTGTGATGTTCAGGACCAATGCTAACACACTGATGTCAGATAGACCAACGATCCCAGCTGGCACTATATAACTTTATATTATCATAAATTCTGCATTATGATTCAGAAAACTCCAGCGGCATACACCAGAAATGTTTCTAGCTCCCGGGGAGTTTCTCGCATTGGCTCGGCCCACGAGTTACCGCTTGGTCCAAAAGCTTCACATTGTGAAAACTTTACACATTTTTGAATCGCTTTCCCCCTTTTATCGGCACAACTTCACTGCTGTTATGCGGCAGGAAGTTCACCGATTGAAACAAGATGAATCTGTAATGTAGGGTCGTGTCAGTGGCAAGACAGGTGGCCACTGGTCAAACTCCAAATCTTCAGCAGAATTTAATTACCAAAAAAAAGCGTGTACTGCTGTTCTTTGCATAAATCTGATGATTTCGATAATCCCATTGCACTGAATTCCGCCCTGAAAGGTATAAAGGTTAGGTGTAAGAGATCGGCTGCCATCAGTGGAAATGTCCGCCGTACACTAATAGAAACGTAGTTTTTGTTTGTATGTGTTTGTGTGTTTCTTTTGTGTGAGCAAATCTGTGCTGGCATGAAGGGGTACTCCCCGAAGGAAAGACCTCATTCCAAGCCCTTGCCTGTCGATATTACTGCTACAAATCAGACCTCCCACACCGCTGAGTGCAGCATATAGTACACACTCACACACACAAGCACACACTCTCACAGACTCCATTGACTAAGGGAAAGTTTTATTACCAACCTCTGCCTGATACAGCTCCCCTGCCACAGTTTGGACTGAACGAAAGTAGCTCCAAAGCTCTCCGCCTTGTTTATTTAGTACGTGTATGATATGCTAATGCATGCACATGTGTGTTTGTGCCTCCATTTTGTTTATCTGTGTGCATGTGCATGAGCATTTGTGCACACATGGATGTTTTATTAGCATGCATGTGCACACACATGCACTGGTCTGGCCGGTTTGCTCAGTTGTGAGCACAGATTGCACTCTGTACTATCTGTACAGAGATGAGCAGCGCAGCAACACAGAACCAAACTAGTCTGAGTAAAAATGCATCATTCTTTGTCACTGATGCATTTCTAATGCTGTATGTGACCTTCTGTATATTTTGCTTCAGATTAGGATGATCCAAGACTCATTTCAGCATTAGCTCATGTAATATGCACAAAACTAGCGATCTGTGATGTTCAATTTTATAACCACCCTACATTTCATCATGTAAATGTCCATTTACTGGTTGGTAAGCTGAAGTGATTAACATTAATAAACCCACATGTATTCCCAGTTATTTTAGAAGACAGGCCTTATAAGAAGTTCAAAGACAGGGATATGTCTTCCTATAACCATGGTGTTGTCTATAACAATATAGCTGTGATCAGCTGGTGAAGCCAGTTCTCAGTTGGAATAGCTGCTCTACCCACTGGTGGATTACACTGGATCGACACAAGATCTGCCACTAAACTTTTTGCCCTTGCTACTGTAATAGACAGTCAGTCATCGTCATCCGTCTGCTGTGTCCACCAGACTTTAAGTTTATCTCTTGTCTAACTATAAAAACAGACTGTGAGAGAGAGAGAAACAAAAGGTGTGACTGATGGAGAGAGACAGTGAGAGACAGTGAGAGACCACCAGCGGTGTTAACGCGACTGGACGGGGAGGGTGTCAGACAGACTGATGTCACGGTGGAGTCACATCACATCTACTTTCCTCGAAGTTGGAAAGTTGGACTCCCAACTTGAGCTTTTACGTAGAAAATGCAAGAAACCTCCTTAGCGTCTCTCCATCATGTCCAGAAATGGCTCCATGTTGACAACGGAAGGTTCACAGTTACTCCACATTGCCAATTTTCCATTTCTTTTTGCACTGAGGAGCATGTTGTATATTTGAATACTCCCACTGCCTCGCCAGCTGTTCTAAACTCTGTCAAACTCTCAGTGTTTTTTCTTCTGTACATTCATTATGTGCAGCAGGAACACAGCAGATGTAGATCAAGTAAACAGATACATTTCTTCATGTACCAATGATGCACTTAGTTTTACAATCATTCTCACGTTGTTGTGGGCATTTTGACGCAGTGTTACCAACCTGCTCAGTTGGGCGCAATCACATTTCCGAGGATTACCCCGACTGCTCATTTGCGAGTGAGCACCTTGCGTCTCAGAGCAGAGCTAGTTATTGTCTCCACCTATCCTAACTCTCCCCCTATGAAATTGGACAACCCTTCAAGGCCCTCATACGTCATTAGTTGACATCAATAGTGTTTATGTAACGAGCGGACATTTCCAACATACCGCCTTCCACTGTGTTGATTTGATTGTGCTACCATGGCAGTCCCGGTATCATCACTACATTATTCATTTATCTAATACCATCAAAGGGGAGGAATGCAAAATTAAAATACATCAAAATGTGGGATTGTCTCGTTAGTCAGCTATGGAGACATCAGCACACTAAAGACAATTGTTTTGTGTTTGTTATAAAGAAAATACACTATACGTTCAAACGACAGAGTTCTCATAACCGCCGATTTGAAGTGTGCCTCCATTTGGAACAGTTCCCAACAAGTATCTGCCCAAAGATGTGAACGAGCAAAGTGGAGAGGGTAAGGCTAAGTGGTCGGGGACAGGGGGATTGGGCCTTAGATGTTAGTTAGTCCGTGGCAAGCTAAAATGAATCAAATGTTGAGACACTAGTAGTAGGGTTAGGGTTAAGGGTAGGGTAATGCGTTTGTGTTGTAAAGTTGTATGAGATGATACATTAACAAATCGACATCATAAGATGAGAAACAATGAAACAGAGTTTCTTATGATTCATTTTAATGACATATTGGACAAAAAGAGAGTGAATTCCTCGTTTCCTATAGGCCAAAACAACACACAATTACTTTAACGCTGGACACTGGATGTGAGCAATGGACTTTGCTGTGCCAGCTAAATGTGGAATGGATGTATAATGTAGTCTCAAATACTTAAAAAATATCTCCCCTGGCTCATCCAATAATTAATTTTCCGTCACATAACCGCCCTTTTGTTCTGTGTCTTCACTTTGAAAAAAAAAAAAGACTGTTATAGACTAAATTAAATGGTTTTCATTGTTGCGTTGATTCTGTTCAAATTTAAACGCACAAACACACACCCACACAAACACACAGATGTCTGCTCCTTGGTCATGCGGTTGTTTCCAACAGCATAATAAAAGCATAATTTAAACGGAATAATTCATCGCTTGAAGCATTGTCAAGTCAAGCCTGTGATACTGTTCATAGTCTAGTGTGCAATATTATTTCTATTGAATACATTATGTATACGCCCACTATCACCTTTCACACCTCAGATCACTGGAACAAAAGACAGGAGACCTGACCGCGCTCACCCTGGGAGAGCTCAGTCCCTTCGGGTCTCATCAGGTGCCTGTCAGCCTCACTGCTTCAGCAGGACTCGATCCATGGGGAGAGAGCTGGACTCTGGTGTTGCAGCAGTCTTCGTTGAATTGATTTGGCTAAGTGGCCATTTATTTTAATTAGCTAATGAATAGACTGGTCGAATGGGACGTACGTGCAGCCGTTTGACTTGATCAAGTTTAAAAAGAAGCAATAGAGCCGAGTTTACTGGAGAGCAGCTCCCCTGTTGCCATGAATCAAACTGCGCACTCCGTTTGGTTCTATTTTACAAGAAAAACAAAGGGAAAGCAGCCAAATGACAGATTAAAAAAATACAGAAGTTAAAAAGTGAAAGATGGAAGACAAAGAGCACCACAGAGAATGTTTTCAGACTTTTAAAGCCTCTCAAGTCTGAGGGATTGTCCCGACTCCCAGTGTGTACTCTCCTCTCATCCGAGGCTTTTCTGTCCACCTGACATCCTATTCATTTTCATTTTTCATGCTGTCAATATTTTGTGCACTCCATTAACCTTTTGATTTCTCAACATGTGGAAGCGGTGTACATTAGCGCTGTAAACAGTGATGCTCTGCTTTTAGTGAAATTGGATAATGTCCTTTTTTCCAGCCCTTTTGAAAAACCAAAAAACACAGAACCGCAAACATTAGCATGCCTGGCTAATGAGCATACAACCTCAGGTAGTAGGCTAGAATAACCTAACCCATCATTACTTCTAAGGCCAGGGAGCATTGCATCAGCAAAGCCAAGCACATTTTGCGATAGCACATTACTAGGTATGACTAAGTGTATGCTACAGCTATTTGTTTTTTACATCCATGACTACTACGTGGATCATGATGAGCATGTTGACTTGTTACTTGTAGCTTTAGCGTCTGTCTATTTCATGAGGAAGAGTGAGGAACATGGTTATGTTTTAGCTAAAAAAGGACGCAAATACAAGAAACGGAAGCAGGCAGAAATCCAAAAAAGCAGGCAACAAAAACAGGCTAAAGAGAATCCAAGTTAAAACTAAGAACAAACCGGAAAAGCCACCGGGAGCAAAAGCAGGAACACAGAGGACACACAAGGAGTGGAGGCAGCTAATTAGCCAATTATGCTACAAACACTTGATCAATTGTGTCTGTGTCACTGTTTCCAAAGATCTCAGTGGCTTTTGCCGTTTAGAATTCCTGAATATCTTCACCCTGGAAAGGTTTCACAAAAAAGCTGTTTCAGTGACCCAAAATGCCGTTACATGTGTACAATAGGACAAAATGCATACAAAAAAGCTCCATTTTAAGAAATCTTTTTAAGATTTACAAAGAAAACAGGTCATCATAGATGTGTTTTCAACATATTCATGGATCTAACTAGATCAGGTTACTGGCTTGAACTTAGAAGGCTCAATCAGAACCTATTTAAAAATATATATATCAATTTAACATCCAGAATGTATCACTACGATCATCTAAACTTCGGGTCTGGAGGGCTAACAGGAAGTTCTTAGATGCTGTTTTTAAAAAGGTCTGAAACAATGACAGGTGAGGAAGAGTGAAGCGCTCTGTTGCACAGCCCTGTTAGCATGAACGTTTAACCAGCTGTTCTCTTTAGCTTGACAGAAGGTGTGTGACATAAGTAGCATCTAACATCTTGTGCTATCCTTTAAACTGGCATTCGCACAAGAGCAGAAAAGACCGAGTTTGCTGTCTTCTTGGAAGCCAGACGTTTGTGCTCACCTTCTGAAAGCAGATGGTTGATAAAATGAAGGCTTGGCCGGGTTGCAGCTACATCATTAAAGTAAAAAAAAAAAAGCATCTGACATATCTAAAAAGACTCAGCTCCTTGATCTGAACCAGCAGGTGTTCTCCAAAGCCCCAGCTATTAGGATTAACTATCCAAAATAATACAATAACATTGAGTTGAAACATCTTAATTGCAGGCAATGTTGAGACAACCTAATTCAGTCACAACAAGCATAAAGATTCATGAGCGAGCTTTGAATCCGGGGGCCCTGAACAAACTAAAGAAAGCACAATTAACAATTAACAATCAAGGGGTGGAGGAAGGGAGCAGAAATGGGAGTAAAGTGCGACGAGAGAGCCGGAGAAACTCTGAGCAAAAGTAGAAAGGAGAGGCAGGCTTAGCAGAGCAGATGGTTTCAGAGTTTTTGCCCGAGGCGCTCCATACTCACTGAAAGGAGAGAGAGAGAGACGGAGAGATGATGAGTTGAATACACTAACTACACATCTGCACTTCCTCTCCTCCAGTGCTTCAGAGGGGTGGAGAGAGAGAGCAGAGAGAGAGAGCTGGAGGAGTTTTGACAGCCGTCGCCAACACTGCGCCGCGTTCAGTAGCCTCAGTGTTCAGAGAAATCACAGTTGACACATGGCATCCATCATCTCATGATACCTTCTACCAATACGCTTTCTTTTACATTTTGCTGAACTCGTCGGATATTCTCCTTTTGCCGTCTGGCTGACGCACGGCTGCGTCTCTCAGTCGCGTGCACATTTCCGAGACGTCGTTTGTGGTGGGCGACTGAAAAGCCGATGGCCGACCTGTGATCTCGCTCGGCGCGCAGAGCGGTTTGACAGCCAATCTCCTCGGTGTCACCTCACCTGAAAGTGCGCTGTGGACAAACTCTCACAAAAACACACTTATGCGCCGTGCTCCGGCCGGATGAAGGCTGGATGATGGATGAGTGTGAAGCCTGGCGGTGTTGCCATCTGTTCCGACACGAGACGGAGAGATTGCGGGGGCTCGCGGTTCATTGAGCCTCAAGCCCATCACAGCATCCAGCTCACCTACTGTATACGCTCCACTGTCTCCCGGATGGATTTGTGTGTGAAGGAGAGTCCACTGTATAAACCGAGAGAGGACCTCTCGACCTTAAGCAGAAATGATTATCATTTCAAATATGGTAATGTCTGGGTGCATAGCGGCAGCAGAGTCTCTGCTGAGAGTGCTGATCCAAAATCAATTTACTGTGTTTCTTTTCTCATTGAAAGTCCCTCACGGTCGCACTGCCACGCAGTCAATTTTCTCCGACTTGCCTGTCTATGCCTCCTCATCCACGTGTGCCCCCTAACTGCCTCTCTCCATCTCTATTACATGCCCTGTCATTCTCTCTTTACACCACGGTGGCCACTCCAAACACAATTGCCATCGATCACCTCATTTTCTCCATTTTTTTTTTTTTGACGCCTTTTCGAGAGTTTAGCTCAGGTGAGATGAATCGCCGGTTGCGGTCAAGTTTCTGCACGAGCCGCCATAGAGGGAGAGAATTAGAGAGTGAGAGGGGCTTGATGAAGAGAGCGAAGCATGATGGGACACGAGGGAGAAGTAAATCTCAGTTTGCCATGTATTGTCCTATGGAGATGACTCACCCGAAGTCTTAACAGCCACCCCGTTACAAAACGATCACCAGCATGAAACACATAGCAGCCTG
The DNA here is from genome assembly GCA_963678695.2 of Diplodus puntazzo. NCBI lineage: Eukaryota > Metazoa > Chordata > Actinopteri > Spariformes > Sparidae > Diplodus > Diplodus puntazzo. The sequence goes on from OZ023169.1 coordinate 21,176,383, forward strand.
GAAAAGTCAAACGGCGTAACACTGGGCCTGTTTCAAGTGCCGTGCCGTAGTGTATGTACGTGGGATGCAATCGCTCTCCCTCTCTCTCTCGTCCCCTGGCCCTCCCTCATCCTGATGACTGGAAGGTTATCGTAGGAGTGTCATGCCCAAAAGCCAGCAGACAGCTTTGCCCTTTACAACACAGTATTGGTGCTAATTAGAGACTATGAGTATGTCACTGCAGGACTTAAGTGTGTCTGTGTGTGTGTGTGTGTCACTGTGTTCACCCATCCATGGCTCTATCGGCCTCATGGACTCAAACACGGGGCTGTGTTAGTTCCACTCATCATTTCAGTGGGACTTTTTTGACATCCGATCCTCACCGTTACGAGGTCACATCTCCGGGCGGCCACACGCGGCCTGAAAACGTCAGTTATCCATCTTGCAGGGATTTATTTATTTATTTAAATGTCTAACTGCAATACCTTTTTCCTGCTCTTCCTCTTTGTCTCTGTACATGACTGATATGGTCATTTACCGCGGTTCAGTTTGGACTTCATCGTGACTGCTCAGCTGGAGGGAATCATCCGTCTGTTTCAAATATCAATAATAATAGTCCAGTTGTCTTGAGAGATGAGCAGTGTTGCTGCGAGTCGTTTGTCAGGACAGCTCGAGCTAAGAGTCGTCGGCCATCCCAGTGGCTCTGAGACTGGGCCACAGCCCAAATTAGAGACGGGCCAATCCACTTTTTTTCAGTTCCGATCCGATACCGATACACAACGGCTGATGACATTATAACTTTTATTGTTGGCATTTGTTTAAGGTTACATAATGAAGCCAAATTAAACCACACAGCACTTCTTATTAGAGGAGCAAAGAATATACACAAATGCACTGAATTCAAATGCAGTCCAAAGGAATATATCTATGTTAGGCTTCACATACACAGGAGGCAGCAACAGCTGGAACGTTTTCATTTCAAATTAAATATCTGAAATGCACAACTGCAGAGAAATACAAGCTCAGAGCTTTAACATCCTCTAATTGTGCCACTCAGATGGTGGGTGGTCTTGGAGTCTAATGAAGTTGAGCGACTTCTCTGTAATGCCTCTGTATTTTACAATGCAACGGTACCTCCGCCTGTTGGCGCGCTGGTTCAAGTTACTTATTGCTGTCTTGTTTTTTGGTGTTTCTAGACTGAAAAAGCTCTAAATTAAATGCATTTAGACTGCAGTTTCAGAAAGTTGAATGACATCGATATCAGACCCGATACCGATATAGGATTGGATCAGGCCCATCTCTAAGCTAAATGCAGGGAGGCCACGAAGTCAGCCACAACTGGGGGTGCTGAGAGGTCAGTCTATATAGTGAATGGAGCGCAGTACTCATGTATTTTCTTAGTAATTTTAATGGCCAACATAACTTATATCCGATAGTTGCATCAATTTACAGCAACAGTCAACAACAGTCTGCAGAGACTCCAGTCTGCAGTGCAGTTCGTTAACGTGACTGAGGACAACTAAACCAGAGAGCAACATAAGGCTTCATGGTCAAAAAAGCTTCTAAAAGCAAACAAGCTCGCTCTTACTCGCTCGTCCACACGAGCTCTCTCTCTCTCTCTAGGGGTCAGGGTTAGGGTTAGAACGAGGGTCGCCGAGAATCACATCACCATTATTTATCTTTGTCACGGGAAAGCTCAGGACAGATAGCAGCGGCAGCGCCACAGCAGCAGTGGCGTCTCCGTGGACACCACATGTGTGTGCGAGCCTCAGCAGCTCAGCGATGCAGCTGCAGTATCACGCACAGATAGAAGTAGGCAGATTGCTGCGTAGCTGTTCGCTTAAAGGCACACTTTGCGGTATTTAAGCGTCGGTACTCGTTGACCTGAGAATGAGACTCAACCATCAGCTATCCTGCATCGCACAACTTCACTTTCAGGCGTGGAGCTTAAAAATCTAGTGTTTGCAACACACTGTGTAAAGGTGGGCACATTTTCATTTACATATTCATCACTTAAAATCCATACTGTATGTAACAGGAAGCGGCGTATCCATTACCAAGCTTAATTCAAGGGCGGACAAGTGAGAGCACTAATGCACAGCACTTTAAAGCAAAAAGTACAACCTTGCAAAACACACACAAAACAAAAACATCTATAACACATTCCAAGTGTTGTAATTTACTTTTTTTGGTGCACCCAATTTTCCTCAAGATGCCTTGGCTATTTCAACTCCAGCTTTATAGTGTAGTGTGTGTGTGTGTTTGTGTGTGCGATGTGTTATCCACCCACAACAAAATAGGAGTTGAGAGTCTCAAACAACACAGAATCTCTTGTGGCCACAACAGTGTATGCTGTTATATTGAGCCTTTTGATGGCAAAGCTATAAACTCTGGAAAGTATTTGGAGCGAGAGTAGAAGTGGTGGAGAAAAACACTGAACAATACAAGAGGCCCCGCAGTGAAAAGCCCATACATTTTGGGTGGATTTCTTCCGAAGAGGGGACTTGATTGAGCCCATTATGACGGGATTGTGTCCAGGCTTTTATCAAAATACCTTCAAGTGGCAGCCGGGCCACGTCAAGATGAGATCTGGCTCATTGGATTACAGTTCATTGTGTTTGACAGCACACCCAGGGCTGCCAGCGAATGCATCCTGGCTGAATGATAACAATCCCTTATGAAACAGTGTGAAGCCGACTTTGGATGGCATTTTGGGATTCGCTCTCCCTCCTGACTCTTTCCCATTGTCTCATAGTTTTCCAGGTGAACAGACTGGATCTGCGGTGCACGCTCACCAAATTCGAGTCAGGTCCTCCTCCCGTAGCGCTCATGCTCTTTGAGCGAGCCGCTCGCAAATGTATTTTTTCCACGAAACCCATCTCATCAGGAGCAACCTTGTCTCAGCTTGGAGCTGGCGCCAGCGAAATAAAGGAAACCGCTCATGCTAAAAAAGCCGGATAAAAAGGCCGGCAGGGGAGAGAGAGAGGGGTCACAATCTGGTGAGTCTGCAGCGAGAATCAGAAACTTCAAACCCCGGCTCAGCTTTTGTGATTGTAAAGTTAAAGAGAGGTCATTAATTGGAGAAGGGGGGGATTCACTTGTTCCTGAATGTGTTCAAATGTATGAGTGAAAGAAAGAGCCTGCTGCAGAGTTCACTGTACGAGAAAACCATATATCTGCTCTGGCTGCCATGTGCATATTTGATGGTCTGGATCTCTCCAGGGTGGGTTAGAGGTCGAGTTTACACATTCTCTACCGTGACCCACAAACACACTCTCTCTCCTTCTGCTGGCAGTGTGCCCACAACCTCGGGGCAGGAGAGGAGAGAAGATCAGCAAAAGAGTAGCCGAGAGAGGTGAGAAGTCCGAAACACAGGAAAGTGGAGAAGTTTCACATTTAAATATGGAGTCTGAGAAATTGTGTTATATGCCACATGCTGTTTTTTTTTTTTAATCCTCTGTTAACCACTCCGTCTTCCCTCTCCTCGAGCTGGCAATGATTCTCTCCTCCTTCATTTAACCTCCATCTTTCCTGCGAGCTGATGAACACCAGAGGCGAGCTGAGTTTAGGCAATTTCTCTCCCCGGCTCTCTCTCTCGCTGGCTGTCTGCGGCGGTCCTCTCCCGCGCTCTTCATCAGATCAAATATAACCGCGCTGCTAGCTTTGTTGTCATGCATTGAGCTTTTTGAGATACGCTCGAGCTGTTAGCGCCGTGCACAGTGAATTATGGTTTGTGTCGGCTTGCGGTGCGGAGCTCCCATTCGATGAATTAATAAAACTACAAGAAGAAGAAGAAGAGGTGCTATCAGGGCTCTGAGGCCTCACTCTCGAACTCATGCTTCACAGTGAGAGCCCCGTGTGTGCATCCTTTCAGTGCATTCTATGTATATTTGTGTATGTTTTGCCGAAACACTCCACATGTGTTTTCAGCAACGCTCTCATGCAATATGGATGTCACTGAGTGCTCTGAGTGGACTAAGGAGGGAATGTGTGGGGATGGGCAGCAAAGCAAAGCAAAACCACAGTAATGTTGTGCAAGGCTGCGTCTCGCGTGAAGCGGTTTTGAAGCATACACTGTCATTTTTGTAGTGAACTGTTCCGAGGAAGCTTTGCCAGCGGACGAGAATTGAATGAATTTAAATTAGGCAGAAATGTGCGCAGATACACACAGCTGGCACGGACAGAGACCAGCGCTGACAGAGTTCTCCGGCCAAACATACATATTGTATTTGTTTATCTTTTGGGGGATAATTCATACCCTAAACAGATTCCAGCGCACACAGAAACAGCCTCTGATGGCCGCAGACACACACGTCCAGCCACACCTGCCAGGCCGGCATCAGTAGCCGTGAAAATAGTTTATGCATAGTATGAAAAATTGATTAGTGAAATGCCACATGTCATCATCTAAGGCGTTCCAGCATGCGATGGAAGCAGAGATGGCTCCACAATGTGAGTGACACATATGGTGAAGGCGTCAGAGATATGGCGTGTCTCCTTGAGTGCGAACACTTTCCCCGTGCACTGGCACTTTGTTCCCGCGGAGTTGCTGACAGTGTGTGGCTGTTCTTGCTCTGTTTAATGAGCAGGTCTCAGGATTAACACGAGGAAGATAATGAGAAACAGCATCGCGGGAAGAGACAGGGTGTGCCAAAACAGTTGTTCAGATTTTCTGCACCCTGCCTGTTCGGCTGCGCATCAGACCGGCTCGTGTTTCCATAACCTGCTCGTGGTCTGAAAGGCAAGCTGTTAACGGCTGGCTTCACATGCTAGTTCAGTATAGAATGATTTACCACTAGAGGTTTCTGACTGTTTCTCTATTCTGTCTGTGTAAACTTAAAAAACAATGCTGAAGATAGCGCTTCTCACCTATTGATTCATATATTTATTTGTGTTTAAAGTGAGCCATGCTAGCTACTTAGCTTTCAGAATGTGTATTAATATTGGTCGGAGCTTCAGATGAAGCCAATGCTGAAGTGCCTTAAACCTGCATTATTTTATCAATGACCAGCAGGGGGCAACTCCACTGGTTTCAAGAAGCAGTCAGATTGAACGTAAGCTTATGAAAAAAATTACCCTTAACCCAGGTACGGGGTTTTATGATAAGTTCAAGGTCTTGATATCTAGCTTCAAGTCTTCCTCAATACATTATGTTAATTTTGTGAATTGTGGTCCTATTTAGAGTAAAATAAAGCAGGAGACGGTTCAGGGTGTGGCTACCTCGTGACTGACAAGACACTTCCGCGTTCTTGTTCGGATCCAACCAGATCCCCCCCAAGCTCCACCCCTTAGTCCAAATGTGGTCACATCAGGCTAAACAAGACTATGATGGTGACTGCCATAAAGCCAAAATCTATGAGTCTCTACTTACAGTGAGAATTACTGTATCTCTACTGTAAAGTGTGATGATCTTAGGTAATCAAAAAGACAGGAAGCGAGGGAAACGTGTAAGTCTGGTCCTGCTTCCAGTGTTTATGCTAAGCTAAGCTAGTCACCTAATGGCTCTAGCTGTTTCTGTAGTCCACTAACATGAGAGTGGAATCAATCATGTAATTCTGGGGGTAGAAAAATAAATAAGTGTGTGTGTGTGGGGGGGGGGGGGGGGGTTCTCCAACATTATGATCGGTTCTTTCATGGTTCTGTGGCAGAAAAGCAATACATGGCTAAACATCTATAGTTGTTTTACTGCCGCATCAATTCCCCATGACGTGGCTATGACTTTAGTGCGATCATGTGTCCAAGATCCAGTCTCTCCACAGTTCACATATCTGCTATGAGTTGCAGAAACAAACAAAATTGGAACAAAAATAATGAACCAAAAGAGAATCAGTAGCTGTAAAAACTGCTTTGTCTTTCTTCCCTAAAACATCTTCTAATCAATGGTATAAAGAATGGAAAACAGCAAACATAGGCAATGGGTAGAAAATAACTTCATAAACACATTCAGAGGGAGCAGGTGTTACATATTTAGCATCAGGCAGCGTCGGACAGAAAATGTGTCTTCAGTCGGTCTCATCATGATAAAATCCTCCGTCTGAAACGCAAAGCAGTGGCTAAAGTGAGTCCTGCTGTATTCCCAAGTTGCCAGGTAACATGTAGGGAACAGCAACCCTTTTTTGTATCCTCTGATCCTTTGACATTCTGCAAAGATGGAAAGAGATCTTACACCGCGACTTAATAGGCCGAATCCTGTAGCAACAGTTTTTTCGTGAACACCCTCGTCTCTTTGTTTTTCCTCACTCCTAAGCGAGCTTCCCCTCAGGTCTTAATGCATTGAGATTGATTCTTTTAGATCACAGCCACATAGTACAGCAGGAGCTTCACAGAGCAAATTTTACGCTAATCCCTGTATTGCTTAAGGGCTACAAGCCAAGCAGTAACGATGGCGAGTTGCTACCTCTCTTTGTACTTTGCTTTTGTATTTATTTCTGTTATTTTCTCAGCGACTCTGTGCGACATCTCAGTAACATTCCGTTTCTATCTTGTTGTGCCGGCTAAACTTGCAATGGACACAAACACACTTAGCTAACGCACACACGGGCATTTCTTTCTATCATTATCACTTGGGTGGCACTTTCCACATTCTTCCACTCATTTTTGCCTGATTCCCCAGCCAACCCCTGTTGTGTGTGTTCAGGCACTGGCATAATGTGAGGGGCATCAAAGTGAGAAAGCCGTGTCAGAGAAAGGGCTGACAAAGTGACAGATTGATGGAAACAGAATGACAAAAAAACTGGTAAAGAAAAAAAATGTGACGGAGCCTTCAAGTGTGTGTGTGTGTGTGTGTGTGTGTGTGTGTGTGTGTGGGTCACAAATGTAGTCAGCGTCGTCACGTGGAATAAGATAATCGCCTCCTTTTAATGATGCGGCCGCTCATCCAACACAACCGCAGCCCACGGTGGTCTGGTGTTGACAATTGCCGCACACACGCACGTACCAGACATACATCAAGACGCTCGTGACAGCCAATTAATGAGAGGGACGGGATGGGAGGGGAGGGGAGGAAAGGAAAGGAAGATTCGGAATTACAACATTCCTCATTGTCAAAACTCTTAGCGACGCGTTGCTCCCATCCGCTAATTAGGGTCTAGTTGTCCCTCTCTCTTTTTCTCACTCTGTTGCGTGCTCACCTAGGTCTGTTCAACATCTACTGTGGGATTCTAGTCTTTGCTGCTTTTTCCCCCTGCTAATTGCTATAAGCTAAACATATACGTCTGTCAGAATTTTTTTGTTTTTTTGTCACAGTTGTGTTTCACATCAAACGCAGACGTGAAGCCAGTTTATGTCCACAGGTAAACACACACGTTGACTATCAGAGGGAAATTGAGGCGTGCATGAGAAAAGAAGCACTGGATGCTTTTCCATGGCGTCATGTTTGTCCACACAGGTTATGTGGGTGTGTATGTACGTGCAGCAGTTACCTAGAGACTCACAAAGCAGCTGTGACAGTGCTGGCCTTTAGCAAAGTTCCATGTGATGGAGTGTTTTACATGCTCCCCCAGTAAGGTGAATCTTAAATCTGCAAAACAATGCATTAACCCAATATGCCACCCAGTGTGCGATCCTCCAGTGTGCATGTGTGCGAAACACTGACTTTTCCCAGAGGTCACAGGGTCACTCGCTTTATTAAACATGCAAATAAATATACACATACACCCACCCCCCACTGTTTAGATTTAAAAAAAAAAACGACTCCCCCGAAACAGAAGATATACGCAAGCAATCCATTTTGACGCTCGTTATACTGTAATTAGGCACACAAACCTGTGCACATTATGCAAACAGGAATATGCAAATTGCAGCGGAGGCAGCCGGTCCGTGACGAATGTTACGCCCAGTGGTTCTGCCGGCGCGCCTGGCGACAGCTCGGAGACGATTTAAGGGTATATAAACTCCTCTCTTGTTTGTTTGTCATCCCTTTTTCCCTTTCGATAAAAGAGGATGTGTAAATGTAACTCGCGGGGACAGCTCAGCAGGTAAAAGAAGGAAAGTTGTGTTGCCTGTAAACTGTTTGGATGCTTTCTTCCTCCCTCTCCTCCTCTGCCTCCCCCTTCATACGCATCTTTATAATGAGACTGTTTGATGGTGCACGTTTTGATGATGATGTGCCCTTTTCCCGTGAACAGCATCAGACCACGAGTGCTTCGTGTTTCTTTGAACGCCTGAATTTTAAACTCAATTAGCACCTGCGCACACACACACACACACACACACACACCAGCTCATTTTGCGCTCACACTGGGCACTGGCACAAATTAGACTGTGAAACACACACACACACACACACACACACACACACATGCATGCACACGCATCTGATTGGTGAAGCTAATTTGCCCAAGCGGACCTGAGTGAAAGGAATAATGAGGCTTTGATGACTTCACTTGAAGAGGCTCGTTCCACCATGACATCATCTGTGACCTTGACATGACCCCCACACTTTGCTCTGATTCACTCAACATCATCCTCCTGTGGAAATCTGCACTTCCGATTGGCCGAGCCCCACTGCGGCACATGAAATAAGATTGCGGCACACCAGGGTCGCCGCTCTGCGTCGGGGTGTTGTATCAAAGCCAAGGTATAATCAGTGATCAGAGTAGAGATGTAGGTGGACAGACACGTTTATTTGGCTGTGGACGGGACCATCGAGAGGAAATGCAATTCAGCTGGTGTTCTGTGGTCACAGAGAATTCCAAAGCACTCTTGAAAATGTTGCGAGGGCTTAAATACAATTGGCTTGTTCATCGAGAAGTGTAAACACTGGTTGGTTCTATGGCCATGAAGTTGTCCTTTTATCTGAGAGGGGCCAACGAGGGGCCAACATCGAAGTCCCACTTGTTCTCATTCAACAAGGACACATTAGAGTAACGTTTTCATGGGAAAATTTGAGTGTGTTTTTAAGAGCTGACATCGCTGTCTGTTCGTGTCAAAGATGAAAACAGTCACGTGAACTGTGAACAATAGACAGCATTTCATCTCTGTAGTAGATAACATTTGGAATCCTAAAGCCCTAACCACACGCACATATACGTATTTGTGCTCGCAAACTCCTGCAAAAGGGTCAGGATGTAAGATTTTAGTAGAGATAGGCTATCTACGAAAGCTAGCATACTAGCCAGCAAGCCTCGGCCTATCCTGGTCCTATGTTAATGGCTGTCCGTAAAGGTCATGAATATAAATGCTTCCCCAGTGCTCAAAGACCCCAGTCCGGACCACAAGCAGCAAGACTAATCGAGCTAACTAGCTAACGGCAGCTACAACCAGCAACAGTTTGAATGAATGTGAGAGGTAGCCAGTTCTCACATATGATGTAGCATCTTTAACTAAAATTATCACAGAAATGTGTCATCTTTGTAGTGAAAAGTGCAGCATGCGAAAGGAGCGGAGGTTGCTTCAGCAAGCGGCGGCTGTGTATGACAGTTCAGTATTGCTTCCGAGTGCCGGAAGCTAATATTTTGAGACACGCAACACACTCTCTTCATTACCCATCGCTGTGCTGGTGAAGCCAGGGTGAGATGTGACATTGTCAAATCTTCTTGTCTTCTTTCTTGTAGAATCGTCCACTTTATGTTGACTGAAGTGTCAGGCGTAGTTGAAGTGTGTGCATGCTATAAGTGCAAAGATTATGTGTATGACGGCATCGCCAAAGGCATCGGACTAATTACTTTTTTTGTATTTATCAGACTTTGGTCTTTTTAATTTCAGATCAATGCATCGTGGGGGCTAGAAAATATGGATCCAGCAGTCTGTGATTCACTGCTGGTGACCTTGAGGTGAACCTGATGACGTGGTTTGGGTACGATGCTGTAAACCCTATCTGTAACCTCTGTGTCGTATTACCAATAGTCTGACACTAATGGACATCCTATTCATTGCCTTGAGTCTGCCTCTCTTAAATGACCTCTCTGCGTGCATCCGAACACAGACATTTGCAAGCGCACACGCTTACACAACAGTATGCATCATTCATTTCCGTAATCAGTGCGCCGTCAGTATATTTGTCTAATGATCCATAATGCATTAGCAAGCTTGGAATTGGGTTTCGGGTGAAGGGACACGGACGAAAAAATTACATTTAGAGATTCACACACGCGTGTGCGCAGATATCGAATCCGTTCAAACACCCACACATACACCAAATCTTTCGCAGGTCTGACTGAGAATAATGAGAAAGACACTGATTGTTTGGATGCTGTGGGGCATCATTGCTACTGCTTTATTCACCAGCAGCAGTGGAATGAATTAATCATAACTTAAGTCATTCTCCGAACTGCCCGTCTGTGACTAGCGAATAACGGGAGGTAGTTTGGGGCAATGTTGAACCCTGCAAATTTGTTTTTCAGGTCATTTGTTTTGCGCTCTATTGGTGCTTTGTTTTGCTCAGTTGTTCTGCATCATCCCATTCTCGCGTCCTGGGAGAGCCGAGCAATTAACAGGAAATACGGGAAGGGTAGAGGGGGCAGTTTATGAAAAGGTAGGGAACAGTTTTAGAGGCAAAGAGAGGTGAATGGTGTACAAGTGGAAGGTAGAGAGAGGGTGAGGGGTTGATTGAGAGAGAGAGAGCGAAGGAAGGAGAGGAAACGTTTCCTTTACTGTACCCAGCTGCTGCCAAGGAATCGCCTAATGAGGGCCGAGGGATCCTTAAGAGTCGAGGGAGAGAGAAATGCTGTGAAAAATGGTGAGCTGTCAGGTGAGCGCTGCAGACGGAGCCGGGCTCTAAGTGTTTTGCCCTGACCACAGAGAATATGTGCGTGTGTTTGTGTGTGTGGCTGCACCCATAAAGATACATGACCGTGAAGCGAAGCACAGCTGCGGCTGCACACGTAGTCATATGAGCAGGCACATTTACAGTACATGCACAGATGTAACCCTAACACATGGTTCACTTGTAGAAACCCAGTGAAGCAGAAAGAAGACTTTTGTCCCTTCATTGTTCCGCTTCGGCTTCCATTTCCCGGACTTGTCTCAACTTCGTGTCCTTCTAAGGCTTTTTACCTTTTTTCAGCCTCTTCATGCCCTTCTCTCCGTTTACCTCCTCTGTTCAGCTCAGCGGTGCTTCTTCTGATTTATGCATGCAGGCCTGTGCCAGCTTAAGAGTACCATATCACTACCACCTCATTCTAATGTGCAGTCTGTCTGCAGTCGTGCCTCGAGCTGGTAAATTCGTTTGATTTGTGTACAGTCAGAACAGAGTCTAAAAGCCATTAAGACGAGAGGCGGGGCGCTTGTTTTGCAGCCAGTTGCCAGTGTGTGTGTGTGTGTCTGTGTGCGTGTCTGTGTGTCTACGAACAAGATCTTTATCCAGCTGCTCATGTGGAGAGGATTTGGCAAGGTGACAGTCCTCATGTTGAAAAAGGTCATGCGGAGGCCGACAGTGTAAAGGTATCAGCTGGTGGTGATGTCAGACGTTCAATGCAAAGGACAGTAAAAAGAGTTTCTAAGCATCAAAAAGAAGTTCTATGCAGAACATAAAGTTTGTGTCAGAACCCAAAAGAAACCCTTTTCTGACACTATTTGCATTTCGTAGGTCAAGGTGTCCTCGTTGATCCTTATTCAGTGAATTCATTCCTCAGTACTCAGAAAATAGGTGGTGCCTAGCAATTGGTGACACTGTAAGGCTGATTGATAGTAAAGTATTAAGTGTTGAAACAGTAGCTAATATGTGCGTTCTCAACACTGTAAGGAGATACCACATGGAGACTGAATGGATAGCTGTAATTTGTCAGTTTGGGCTACTTGTGTTAAGTTTCTAATGCAGGCAGAGATTGTCAATAATGAAGACTGAATCATTTTCAGCCTTTCAGAAAAGTTTTCAAAAGGATCTTCTTCTTTGCAGAAAAAAAAAAAAAAAACTTCTTGTGAAGCCTTAAAACTCTGCAGTGTCGTCCAATATATGCTGAGATGAAAACCCACCTTTACGACATAAGCAGTTCATTTATATTTATACTAAAAGACAACACCGACCCCAGCCGCAGTCTGTTCACAGCGCTGCCATCTGCCAAAAGATACAGAAGTATCTGCTGCCGTACCACCAGACAACAGAGCAGCTTCTCCAGGCTGTGAGATCCCCCAATTCAACATCAACACTTTCTAAAGCACAAAGAACACAAATAGTTTGCATTTTCTAAAAGCCTTTACCCTGTCAAATCTTTGTCACAAGTGTTGGATAGCCATATTTGAAGGGTTGCTGCAGAAAGCTTGTGCATGTCAACCAATATATCACATTTTTCACTTCCTATTCAAAATACCGCCCTAAAAAAATCAAGATCTGGCTCTAAAAAACAATTTAAATACGACAACAGAATGAACATATAATCATATAGAGTATTTTGGTTGCACGCAAACTTCTTTCAAGTGCGACTGAACATTTTCATTAGTCGCATCAGTGCCCCTGAAATTAAGTTATTAATTTAGTTTCTTTTATACACAACACGTTTATTGCAATTTCTTGTTGCCCGTGCTGTGATTTAAATGAAGTTAAACTTGCATTTGCACCTCCATTACTGTTTTACAACAATTTACATAATGTGCTAAGAAATTGAATTAGAGAGTATTATCAGGTGCACTTAAATTATGTGCTGGGGTTCCTAGATGAAAAAGTTAGGCGCTCCATCGCAACCATAGTGAAAAGTCCGTCTGGAGCCCTGTGGTATAGAATCCAATATGATAGTATAGGCACATATTCAGTGATTACATAAATTCCCATTATCGCTCCTCTCGCCGCATTTATGAAACTATGTAGTGCACAGAGTTACAGCGAGACGGAGAATGATCCGGTCGTGTACGATACATCAGTATAAGTCTTGACGCTTAACTGGACATTAATACACTTCATCCACCTCTGACTCTCTGGTTGCCTGCAGACCATGCCACATCTCTTTTTGTTTGACCGGTTTACACTTACAAGGGCAGAGTTATATAAAATTGCATGGTACTGCACAGCTAATACGATAACTTCCTCCGCTTTTTGACTCTCCGGTTCTTTCAAAGGTCAGCGCTGCCAAAATAGTTTGCGGTGTGGACGAAGGTACGGATGTGTGTGTCAGACTCGACCAAAGTCCAAATTCTACCTCACGGCACTGCGTAAATGTACTTTGCCTCCGTGAAAGAATGTGAGCAGATCTACTAATTGCTGATATTCCACTGAAATGCATTGAATTTGTTGGTATGAATGCTCGCCTGGACGAGCCCTTGCACTGAACTCTGTATGAAAACACGACCCCTCATCCAGGTTTACCACTCTGTTAACCTTTCCTCGTGATATCCTTTCTTTTATGTTTCTTCATCTTTCTGCGGGATCTGGATCAGCTCTTATAGATCCTCCCTTGCTTTCTTCTCTCCCCATCCAATTTTTTTCTTCTCTCCCTAAGAAAGCCTGACCCGAGCTCTCTCTCAGGCTCATCTCACTCGCAGCTTAATGGAGCTCGTTTCAGCACGCAGAGCGCATCGGGACTTTACAGTGTATATGATCTCCTAGAAGTTATTAGCATGATCCTTGCAGGGTACATATATGATAGGCATGATACTTAAATGTATGTCTTAGTCGATGTGCATTGATGGGATCTGGGGGTTATCACGCGGCTTCACGGTGCACTGGAATGAAGAAAATAAGAACAGTATATATGCAGCTATATGAAGGGAATACATGCAACTGTTATAAAACTTTCCCTCGTCTGTTAAGCCGACAGAAATCCCCTATAGTGTGTTTGCAGAGCTGAAGTCAGTGTTCTGTTAATAGGATCTAATTGGAAATGGCTGGTGTTAAGGAAGTTGCTTGGGTTGTCTGAACCTAATCCTGTGGAAATCCCTATGAAGTTTATAAGAATATACAGTATGTGCTATGTCCTAAATGTAGGACAGTGGTTTGAAAACGAAGCTAAGCCTTTTCGGACTCTTTGGGTTTAGCAGTAGCCCTAAAGCTGAGAATACAGTAATGCACTTTACAGAGGTTCTTTAATGGAAAGAAAAAAAATGGTCATCGAGTCCTTGACCATCATAAGATCGTGATTTAAAAGTCTCCCACTAGAAAGCAGAAAAAGTAGTGAGTTCCCTCAGAGTTTCTATGATGCAGAAGTTGATGGGAGTTTGTGACATGTGGAAGAGAAATGTAATGAAGTTTGTTGCTGCTGCTCCATGCGGCAATATTACATCTCCACGTCTCATTTATTGGGTCTTTCTTTCGTTTTGACAACCCAGTGGCATGGTTTGAGTTTCTGGGTTTGTCATTTCCTGTATTATTTTGAAATTCTGCTATCGTGTGTCATGTACATTATAAAGACTTCTTACTTGTTATGTTCAGCATCTTGGCTCAATAGATGTATGGAGGGACACCTTTACAGTACTTCTATTTTAAAACAGGTAAGCTTTAATCTTAAAAAGTCTGCCGTCGATGTTCTCAACCAGCTGATAGGGCTAACGTTATCTTAAGTGGCTGGCCAGCTACAGCTGATACAATCTGCCAGAGACAGTTGGTGAAATTGACAGTTGCTGGTTAGAATTGATAAGTCTCCTTTATCTACTTCTGTCTAAAGGAATGAAAAAATGAATAGCTTTCAATCTGCCACTGTTATTGATGTAAGCTGCTCAGGAGCTGAGCGAGAGTAGTAAGCTTGAGGGTGGATTTAGCGAAATGTCATTCAGCTGAACAATCAAGAACAAGAAAATAATGCCAAGTTTAAACAAATTAAAAGCTGCTATCGAAAAATACCAGTGTGTCTTTTACTTTCCTCGTCTCGTGAGCAAGTTCAGTGCAGCTCTCTAAGTTAAGCAGGGCTGTTGTGGATTGCTGTGCGGCAACTGCCGCCTCTGTGGTCTCTTGTTGTTTCCTGATTGCAGTGGTCAGGCCAAGCCTGTCCTCTCCTGGCCTGGTATGAACTGGCCTTGCTGCTCAGCCCTGTGGGGAATCCTTGGCGCATGTCTGGCCCTAATTAATGCCCCTACTGCAGTCTCTTGTTAGAGAAGGAGATGGAGAGAGGAAGTGAGAGGGAGGGAGAGAGTCAGTGGAGAAGGGGGACTATCAAATATTGATTGTATTTGCATAAATAGCCGCAGTTGTTAAAAGCCCTGCATGATCCCACTTGCTAGCTTTGCATTCTCCGGGCATGCGTGGGGAGAAAAAATAAAGAGAGGCTGAATGAGGAAGAAAAGTGGTGATTAGAATCAAGAGAATCCATGGATCTCCCGCAATGCGACACAGCGTAGGCCTCTCAATCAAGCCATCCCAAAGGCTACACCGCTACTTGTTCACTTTGTAATTTGCACCAATTATTGCCCCATCAGTGAGCCCATTGTAGTGGAGCAGGCGCAAGATAATGATGCTTTTCTGTCGAGTTGGTCATCAATACAATAGGTTGAACAAAGCACCTGGGGAGGTGAAGCAGTCACTCGTCGTACTCTTTACATCAGCGGTGGCACTTAATAAATGTGGCCTTTGGAACACAGGGTCAACGCTGTGTATTGCAGAGAGGGAAAGAGAGAAAATAATTGCTTTTCTCCTCTCTTGCCTCGCTCCTCTTCATCCCAGCTGCTCTTCACTTTGCATCCCATCAAGCTCTGCAGTCTTGGCCCGGGGACCCTCATTGAGGTGACCTCTGGTGACAGGTGGCTGGACTGTATACTGAAAGTTGGCTTGGAAGTACAGAGAGTGACTCTGAGAGTGCAGACTTAGTGTATGTCTATGTCTATGTCTATGTGTGTGTGTGTGTGTTTGTGTGTGTGTGTTTAGTGCATGCATTTCAGGAAGTGTCGATGAGGTTATTGAGGATTTATACTGTTAACAAGCCGTAGCGCTCTCTGCATTTTTAGGGGTTATGCAGAGGAGAACTTTGAGTCCCACAGCTGTTGCCAAAGAACAGAGTGTTCAAATAAATGTGCTCTCTTCCAGCTATGCTGAACGAAGAAAACAAAGAGAGAGGACAAACTGCAAAACTCACTGGAAAGCCGAGCGAAAGAACACAGTTTTCGCGTCAGGCACAACAAGACTGGCAAATATTGAGAATCCTCAGTTCTCGTGTGTTTTCAGACCTGACGCTTAACAGCCTGTCATCGCACATGTCTATAAATATCTGTGTAACTGAAGGCACAGTGTGATATCACATGTTAACAGTCTGTGGCTGTGACAGGGTACATTTCACATACAATCAGAAAACAATCTAACAAAATACCTTTTGAAATCACAAATTTGAAAAGTTTGTTTTGACTTGTTTACTTTTGTTTTGAGTTGTCCTCACACAGTCATATTCCAACCTGACGATGCAAATCTGCCACATGATCGCAGAATGACTTTGGAAAATGTGATGATTGTGGACTTCCATCTTGGGTCAGCCACTGGTCTCCTTTATTGAGAATGGATAGCTTATTTCAATTGTGAATTTGGCTCATGTTTAACGTATTGGGAATGCACTGGATACTGTCGCATTGATAAAAAGCCACAAGATTTAAAAAGTCAGTGAACAAGATTTTAAAAAGGATTAATTCACTACCTCCTCTGTTGTGTCCAATTTTAATGAAGGGCTTTTGAGGCTCTGGTAGTTGCATCCACCATATTCTAGTACAGCAAATGACTATAAACTAATGCAGCTCTTCTGCTAGAGAGTATTAAACACACATACTTACCGTCAGAGAAACTAAAGACAATTTCCAGCCTGGCATTGATTTTTGGAGCAAGTGACTGAATTTGCATTGACTATGTCTGGCAATATTTTCTTCAGCTGTGAGAGATGCTGACCTTGAGGGCATCTCATTTGCACTACCTGGGGTATTTGTGAAGTGGGCGGCGTGTTTCTCAGCAGTAGCTGGACACTAGCGGGCCCCGAGAGTGTGGATTTTTTTGTTGTGTCTGCGATCATGAGTGTAGAGGCCGTAGTGTGGGCATTCCCCTGCATATGTCTCAGCGTTCACCACACATGATGTGCCATCGACATGCACGTCCATGTGGTGTGTGTTCAAGTAGTTCAGCTGCATATTTTGTGTATGAGCAAGCTAGCAGAGCTGTTCAGTGTCCATGCTGAGGGCTTTGTCACAGCTGACCTATATTAGATGAAAGCAGCTGGATCAGTGGCCTGCAGGGACGGCAAAAGAGTTGTGTTCTAATTATCTCTGCAGCTAGCTAGCGACGCATCACACCCGCACACACACACACACACACACACACACACACACACACACACACACACAGACACACTTTTTTACAAATCAATGGGAGCTCGCAAGAGCATCTGCCATGCTCCGCTTGACGAACGGCAGCGGCAGATCCTCCGTATAGGATTGGCAAGGATCGGTGCCGCATGTTACACAATGCATATTAAAAAGTGTTGTGTGATCATGGACTGTGCCCTTCGGTCTCTGAATGCGACTGTGTATGAAACAACTCTATTTTGCTCAGCGGAATACAATTAGCAGGTGATACACTACTGAAATGAAATCAGGCTCTTGTTGAGGCATTTGGGAATTGTAGGAACGCATCCAGTCATCTTGCAGATTAAAGCAGTCTAAATGTAGTCGGTACAGTATATTGGCTGCTGTTGCCATGGAGCCTCAAACTACATGCTGAGAGTGTGCGTTAGCTATAATGAGGCTCAATATGACAGACAGAAAAAAAGCCCAGGGAACTGTGCTAACAACTAGTTGTAATGTACCATACAGCTAATGCTAATTGAATGGCAATTAATTATTTAGATTCATCTGGCATCCTCTGTCAGCCTAGTAGCATTTAGCGTACAGATCACTCAGACACAGCAAGGAGGAGCACACACTGCTATGTTCTTTCCTTTGTCTCATGCGCTAGTTATAATGACACACAATTATGACTGAAAGAAAGAAAAAAAAGGCCAGGTAGCTAATGCAAACAGCTAGTAGTAATGTGATAAACAGCTAATGCTAAAAGAGAATAGCATTGTGATAAACAGCTAATGCTAATAAAACAGCAATCCTCTGCTAGCTTAGTTGCATTTAGCATACAATTCACTCAGACACAGCATGGAGGAGCACATGTTCATCTTTTGTTTTATGTGCTAATGAGGCAGACACTGACAGAAAAAAGGTCTGTGGAGCTAAAGAACAGTTACAAAATGTTTAAAATCCTGTGGTATCCTCCATTAGCTTAGAGACAGTTAGCATACAGATCACTTAAGCACAGCAAAGTTTGTTTTTTTTGTCTTATGCACTAATGCACACCGCTAGTACTGCGTACTAAACGGGTAATGCTAATGGCACGAGAAAGAAATGTTTAAAATCCTGCGGCATCCTCTCTTAGCTGCGTAGCATTTAGCATACAGCTCACTCACCACTCACACACAGAAAGGAGGAGCAGACAATGCTGTATTTTTTATTTCGATCACGTGCTAGCTTAAATGAAGCACAATACGACAGAAACGCCAAAGGAGCTAATGCTAACGGCTAGCGGTAATGTAATGAACAGCTAAAACTATTGCAAAGGTAATAAAAAGTTCAGAATCCCATGGCATTCTCTGTTAGCCTAGTAGCATTTAGCATGCAGCTCACTCAGACAGCAAGGAGGAGCACACAATGTTTCATGTTTGTGTTATTATCTCTATTGGTATGAACACAGGTGCACACACACACACACACACATCAGGTGACACACTTGGTGTTATTTTTGTGTAAGCCTCAGTGTGTGTGTGTGTGTGTGTGTGTGTGTGTGTGTGTCTTTCATTTCTTGAGGCTAAGTGATTTCCCACATTCTGCTACCTTTAGGAGGTAATTGGATGCAGCACACACTCAATTAAGCTGTTAGCCTCTTAGTCATCCCCTCTCTCTTTTTTCCTCTCTATTTCTTTCTTTCCCTCCCTCCAATCCCTTTATTTCCATTGCTAATTTTGCTCTCTCTACTGCTCCCTCGCTCACCTCTCCACATATCCTCCGGTTGTCCCTCCGTTTGCGGGTCCAGGGCCTAGCGCTTCAAGTTAGCATTAGCCAGGCAGCCAGGGGAGCCTCTTGTTTCGGGACCAACAGGCACAGCCGCACATTTTCCACCACATTACATCTTCAGGCATCGCCAGGGATTATTTTACAGGTCGGAGCTTATTGGGAGGGGTGCTTTTCCCATGACAGAGGGAGGGATGTGCTGTAGAGAAATAAAAGAGAGACAGAGCTGCCAGGTATGAAAATGCTTGTGCAAATTAGCCCATGTGAGCTTTTTGCAGTTGGAGCTTCCCTGACATTTCCTTTGTCTTTTCCTCTCCGCAGAGTGATTGAGAGCGAGTTCATTCAGCCGGCCGTTTCTACCTGACGACATGGAGCACCATTTCCTGATGAGACTGTGGTAAGTAGAAGGTGTGCGTGTGCACACTCAAGTGTAATTCCTGTCACCTGCACCCTCACATGTATGTAAATCCCACTTCTGTCTTGTGCGCCCTTGAAATCCACACCCTGGAGAAGCGCACGAGGGTTCCCAGTGGAACCTCTCAAGGATTAACCGACGTCAGTGAAGCAGCTCTAAGAAAGTGGGGATCAGAAGCACGCCACTCACTCTGTTCTCTCTCCGCGGCCTTGTGTTTGATCGCACGTGTGAACCGGTATCGATTGAGTCTCTCTGTAGATGCTTTTGAAGACGCGATCGACATTCACGGCCAGGCGCTGTATACAACAGTTTGAGCTATACGTACAGTGCCATGCGTGCATTGGGAATGCGCCGATTGTTCTGCGACAAAGTCGGCCTTACAGTTTGAAATATGACCGGTGGAGAGACAGATATAGAAAGAAAGGAGAGAAAGATGTCAGACGAGTGCTGCCTGCCACGGTAGTAAAGTAAAAAATAGCAGGAAGGGCCGACCGATTGTGCTGGCCCGAGGTTGTACGACTATTCTTAGCCTCAGTCTCCTCCTCTCCTCCCTCTCCCCTCCCTCCTTTCTCCTGAGTCTTTTGTTACTGCTGTGACGCCAGCGCTCTTCAGTCCATCTGGTGTCTGGAAGCACTCTGGATCTATCTACTCTCCCTCTCTAATTGGCTGAAACCACTTAACTGTCTTCCATCCCTCTCCCTCCCATCCATTGGTTATTTTGTTTATTTATCCTCCCTGTTCACCTATTTATCCATCACCACCTCGGCTGATACAGGCATGCATCCCTTCTTTTTAGCCCACAGTTCGATAAACCAGCCTATACGGAGCTCTGACGGTTCCACTTATGTGTAGCTACAGAGAGGGCCACTTAGAGGCAAAGTGCCCTGTGTGTGTGTATGCGTGTGTGTGTGTGTGTGTGTGTGTGTGTGTGTGTGTGTGTGTGTGTGATTCTGATGGGCAGCTATAAGAACCGGAAACCCTGTGTATTCAACATGGCTTTGCACATACCTGTCAGTGCCGTCGGGGCGAGCGCGGTGCAGTTCACTTGTGACAGGTGTGAGTGTTACGTAAGCGATAACGCTCGACGAGCCGTCCCGATACAGATTGAAATAAGTGACGGATGAAGACGTTCCTCTCCTCCGCATCCATCAGTTACTTTGTGGAGACGTTTGAGTGAGATTCACGCTGCTCGTGCCACCAAGACTGCCCTCAGGAGGTCTCACGGTTTTGATTAGGTTTCGTCAGTAACAACAAAATGAGAAGTGTGACGGGTGGTGAGATGATCAATGGCATTGGAAAGAAGAAAAAGGTTTGCTGCACAGTTTAATAATCAGATTTTAGACATTTCTCTGATATTCCCTAAGGCTCAATGAAACTATGAATTTAATGATGCTAACAGTTTTGAAAAGTGACAAGGTGCCCCGACTGACGGGTCACAAGCCAAAAGGTTTGAAACCAGTGGTTTCTTTAACAATGTGTTTTATTTTCTAAACTCTAAAGACTATGTCTTTTATTCAACTTCATCAGGAAAATTAAGACCGTCAAATGAGGGGTAAAATGTTCAATATCTTCAATAAAATGTGGCCAAGTCAAACTACAAAGATGCAAACTACAATAACACAAAACTGAGTACATTTAATATGTTTCTTTTCACCGCTGGGTACAAAGATGGTTGAACAGACACTATGTAGAGTTGGGAAAGAAATTCTGAACTGTATAAACGAGCTGTTCTCAGAGGAAAATAAGGTCCCCAGAACACTGTTTGCAGCTAGAAAGGTGGCAGGGTCTGCCACATATAAACACAGTAAAACAGTTTGAAATGTTGTTGTCCTTTAAGGTCAGTTTGTTTCTTCAGCTTTTTAAATCATGTCCTTGAAAGCGAAACTATGTGGTGTCCCAACACACTCTTGGCACCTGCACAGGTCATTTCACTCATTATGCTGATTGATTATGAGGCCTCAACACAGTGTGAGTGTGCACTAACTGTGTTTAACTGACATCTCCATAATTCTTGCTTGACAACCTCTTATTCTTGAAAACAAGGAAGATTACAGTCGGATCCTGGGGGTCCGACCCCTGAAAAAAATCGAGACTCAAGGACTGTGTTTCCCGGTGACATTTAAAGAATCAAAATAACAAGATATTTGAAATGTGTTTTTAATATTCTTTCTCCCCTCCATTTCTCTGTGCTCAGTCGCTCCGTCGGAAGAGGACGAAGCACAGCAGTAAGGCAGGCTGCATGCTGTAAAGCAACGAAAACTAAACTGGTTAAAATAACTGAAAGGGGGGTGAAAGTGTGAAAATGTCAAATGAATTGGATGAAATATGGGAGAACTGTGAGGAAACCAGGAGAGGGCAATGAAAAACGAGAGTCTCCCAGGGAAATAGGGAGGGTTGGCAAGTATACTGTCCAGTGTATTATAACAACTTTGCCATTTTGTATGAACCTACAGTCGTGTTAGCCTTCATGCACTCCCCTCCAGAAATGGCTGTGCCGTCATTGATCCGATATACTGAAGGTAACAAATAAGTCTTTTTTTTTTACTTTCGACAGGTCACAGTATCAAAAGCACAGACATGAATAATTGAATTAACAATGGTTGAATTCCATTTAGCCGCTTCAGTTTCAGGTCCCTGAAATTTGAAATTTGTCAGATATGGCTTTGAGTTATCAAGAAGTGAATTTATATTATTAAGTTATCAGAGTGTGACGAAACGATGTCAATGTCCTGTGTTGCAGAAATGCCTACTAAGTTAGCAAGCTAACCAGCTAGTCCCGCGATCACCATTTTTTGCATCACTGAACGCAGCTACGTTTTCATCATTTGATAGCGGCAGTGAGATAAATCTGTCTATCTGTATCTGTGTGACGCGCTTCAGTCCATAAACACAACAAAAAACAAACCAATCTGCAATGATATTATTTACACATAGCAGCTCTAAGATTCACTTTGTGAATGTGGAAAATCACAAACAAAACTCTCAAAGTTGGACGGCAGTGTTGACAGCGTTGTTCCTCGGTTTTCGGCTGATTAGCTCGGCTCGTGGTGTTCACTATGGCTGCTTTAATAATGATTGTTAGGCAGAGGTTACACACAGCGTTATCACCGGCTGCTGATCTCCTAACAAGTATGTGAGCTGCAACGTTCGCAACTTCACAACATCATTGTCCAGCTGAGGCTGTAAAATCAACGATTAACACGCACTGCGGTCACCAGATTGTGCTCTGTCTCTGCACCGACGCAGAATCATTTCAGAATTGAGAGATTCCTGGACCTCTACTGGAGGGATCAACACCACTCATCCAAAAGAAACTCCCTCATTACGTTTTTGACGTTGCTGGCGGAGAGATCGAGCTGTCAAATCAAGTGTTGCCTGGGAGTTCAACAGGGGCAGGAGCCGGTGACTGCACCAGCTATGACTTGTGATTTATACCACTTATGACCAATCACCTGATTGGATAAGTGTGGAAACACAGATGCTACAAATTGCAGATGCTGACATAAATACTGTACTTAGTGTATATCATTGCTATTGATAAAGGTCACCCTCTATAACTGAGATTAACGGCAGTTAGTTGCAGTGCGTTTGATGAAACATCGTTCTGCGGCGCGGTGAGCTCCAGAGAGGCTTTAAATTGATGTCATGTGAGGTGTGTTTTGCAGAGATGAGTCACTTCCCTCCACTCTCCCCCCTTCACTCGAGTGCCACTTCTGAATGGCCGTCTGTGTGTGGGCGTGCATACATTACCGCATTCATGTGCGTATCTGTGCTTACATGTGTGCATGTGCATGTGCATGTGCATGTGCATGTGCATGCGGCGCTGTGGCTCTGTGCCCGGCCTCTCCTGGCTGTCAGCATATGGTTTCCGGGAAAGTAAAACTTCAAACAGCAGCTTTCTCTGTTGCGCTGAAGGACGGCGTCTCATTAGGAGGCACATTAGGGATGTGTGTAGTTTAGTTTGTGTAGAGGCAGGGGGAAGTGAGCCTGCAGGAGAGCAGGTTATCAATTGTGTTTCTTGATTATCTCCAGTGCGGCTTATCAGCGGCAGATAAGAGAATTAGGCTGAGAACGCGTCTCTCTGTAGCTCTCCTGCATGCCATCCTCTTCCTCAACAACTTAAAGGTGCACTGTGTCGTTTTGTGAAAGACATTATTATCATGAGAGAGACTTGTTTTTTTTTATGGCTTAACAATCTCTCTTTGTTTCATGGCTGAATAAACAAACTGACCTTAAAGGACAACACGGTTTCATACTTTGTTTGTATTTGGCGGACCCTGCCACCCTTCTAGCTTCAAACAGTATTTTTGTTTCAGTGGGTTTGAACTTCTTCTCCGAAATGACAGAGTGCCTTTAACACAGGAAGAATATAACTTTATGCACTTTCTTATTTTCATAGTGCAGCCTGCAATGCAAAAAAGAAACTTTACTTTAGTTATTATTATGTAAAAAAAAAAGAGAGAGAGAGAAAAGAAAGAAAAGTTATTTACTCTCCAGCATCTTCCCCGAGCTGCTCAAACAGGGGGCCATCTGTCACTGTCAGAAAGCTGTAGCTCCTGCTTTGTAGCGCTGACAGGAAAATGGACGCAATGAAAAAGCGATAACAAAAAAGCATGTAATAAATATGTCTGCTGTTTTGTGGCACAGAGCCACTGCTGGCATTTCGAGAAAAAAAACCTGTCAAGTTCGGAGGAGAGGCAGCCCCCTGAACTCAGCCGGCCGCGACATTTACAGTGGGGAAATGTTGCAAAAAAAACATGATGAAGTGATAAACAGAACTGTTGTGCCCATCGGATTTTAGATGACAAGATGGAGTCAGTTATTGCATGTGAAAATCAACATTAAGCAGGCATTATTAGTTTTGAAACGACTATGATATTCTATTCTTTCAGATTGCCCGTTTCTCTGCGTCTGCCTATATTCCTCTCTCTCTCTCTCTCTCTCTCCCTCTCATGCTTTCTCTGTCTGTCTCTCTCTCTCTCACTCCCATTCTTTCTCTCTCTGTGTCTCTCTCTCCCTCTTCCTCCCTCACTCTGGATGATTTATGGATGTCTTTTATCAATGTTGAAAGCAGGGCTCATCTGTTCTGAACTACTCAAATCCCATATCATGCAGTGAAAGAAAAAGGAGAAATTCCAACCTCTGTGTGTGTATGTGTCTCTGTGTGCGTGTGTGTGTGTGTGTGTGACAGAGGAAGAGAGAGAGAGAGAGAGAGAGAGAGGCAGAGGGAGGCGGCAACTGTCTCAGCCTTCATATGATTTAATCAAAGCCATCCATCACATCTGGATAATTAGACAGCAGCATGGATCGCATGACCAGCGCCCATCGCTTAGAACACACACACACACACACACACACACACACACACACACACACACACACACACACACACGCACACACACACACACACACACACACACATACACACACTCGCACATCCGACTTCACACCAGTATTTCTACACACTACCCAGCACATTCTGAGGTCCCACAGTGTCTCTCTCTGTGCACTCAGGACGGTCGCAGTTAAAGCGTGTTGGCACAACATTCAGACATAATCAGTCAGCGGCAGAGTTGAGAGCAGCTCTAGCCGGTCTGCCTAAGTTGGTCTCCGCCAGTCGGGGTTTTCAGTTGTTTGATGGCCAATTAAATGTGTAGAATTAGTGCTGGCAGTCAGAGGGCTCTGCGCAAAAGCCAGCTAATGACCAGGAAAACAGGGCCTCACTGCAGGAAATGTCAACAAAAAGTCATTCAGTGTCAAGTGAAGTCGTAAGAGCTGTCCTGAAAGCAGTGCAAACAAACAGACACATTAGCATTCCACTTTTTCAGCCCCTCTTGCCGCTTGCTAATTCAGAGTCGGCCTCTCACTCGGCTAGTTTAGTGGACCACTTTGACCAACGCTGAAATATATCACAAACCATTTCATGCAGATATCTGTTTTGCCCAGATCATATAGTTTTTTAAGCGCCTACAATATTAAATATCCCTCCACTTTTCAACTGGACTCACCATCATGTCCAGATTTCAGCGCCTCTCACATTTGAGTTAATGATCGAACACTCCCATCAGCTTCAGCTGTACTTTTACTAACAAATGTTAGCATGCAAGCAAAGCTGGGGTTTGTGTTGCTTCTCGTTCACATGAGACCTTAAATACAACCTCTGAAGTCCAGTTTGAGTAACAAATTTGGAGTGTGGAGTCTTATCAGTTGCCAACACTCATTTGTCAGGGTGATCCTGATGGTTTTTTTTAAGGCCCGTAAATCTGGTGCTATTCCATCATTACAAGGGCCGATTAAACAGAAAAATGTCCTTCCAGAACAAAAGCCTGTTAAAAAAAGAGAGAAAAGCACATTGCTCCAAAGGCCTAGAACCCCCTGCACAGCGTACCATCAAACTGGTCCCATTCTAATAAATTCAGGTGGCATGCTGATGTTAGCATTTAGCTTAAAGCGCCACTGAGGCTGAGTACAGCCTCACAGAGCCATTAGCGTGGCTATAGACTCTCATGGGGCTTCTCCATTGGCACTTTTGTCTTTGCAGAGTTTTCTTTCCCATCACCAGTTTTACCGCAACGTATTAAGCCGAGCCGTGACCGCGGTAAACCATCTCTGGCGCCAAAGCGTGCTCGCCCCACCTCTAAGCAAGGTGACGTGTCTCGACCATGGCTAGCCTGTGACGACCCCCTCTTCTCCCCTTCTGTGTTGTGAGACTCAGACTTATGTCTGTGCAGGAAACCTTCGAGAGATGTTTTTAAGAAGTCTCTGTCTGTTCTTCTCCCAGTAATTGTGCAGCTTCTAACTGAATCTCTATGGTTTGAAGTTTAGTTTCTCTCCCGTGTCCTTGTTTGTACTCTCAGACTGTATTTTACCGTTACATCACTTTCAGCTGTTTAGGGAGCTGCGTTAAGTCACTGCTGCTGAAGATTTTGCTGCATTTAAACAACTAAATAAAGGGGGAACTTATGTTGTGAAGAATATATTGGAAATTCAACATGTTTATAAGCGATTTAGCGGAACTTTGTTAGTGGCTATTCTTCATTAGTTCTGCGGGGAGGAAGAGTACTACAGATGCTTTGTTATCCAATACTTGAGACTTGAGATTTGATATCTTCTATCATCTCTGACGAGCTCTTTACCGAGCCATACCGGTACCCGTGTCAGTGCTGAGGATCGTTAAAGTCCATAATGCCTTTAGTTTAATCATAACTCTGAGATGCAGAAATTACATTTACATATTACACTTGTACCCTTAAATTATTTGATTAAGACAAAATCGTCGAAGTGAGCTGCGAACCTGCCACGCGCAGCTAATTTGTTGTGATTCTCCTCGAATTCTTAATATGAGAAAGACAGACACTCGGTAATGATTCTGCCAATTACATGCACATCAGTGGATGATATGTATTGCGACTACAGATTAGCAGTAATCCTGCCGAGATGTGTTTTATTATTGTGTTGCTCGTAATCAACAGACAATGCTGCTCTTATGCTCGGAGTGATCCTGTTTTAATGGTGAGTTAGTGTTTACATTGATTTGATGAGGGGGAGCTCGGTGGCTCCGTGGGCTCTCGTGGGATTTTAAAACAATATATACTAATGAATGTGTGCGTATTGTGATGAATGTGTGCCAGTGCTTACACACTAAGGCTTGATCTTGGGAAATAACATTTCTCTCTCCCTCCCTCCCTCCCTCTGTCTCTTTGCTGACTCAGAGCAGTGAGATATCTTGTCCTCTTCCCTCTCCTCTATTCCTCACACATTCTCTCATTGATCATGCGAGAGAGTGGCAAGAATGCAGCGTCGAGATTTTGGATGGTGGGGGGTGGGAAGGTGAAAGCTTCCCAGCGTTTTCCCTCTTGTCTTTCTACTTCATCACCGCTGCAACATCTCTCCCCTCCTCTCTCCTCTCTCCCTCTCCCCGCCACCTTCTCTCCGTCTCGCGTGCTCTCTAACGAACACAATCACGCACACAAAAGCCCGCAAGAAGAAAATCACATCCTCATTATCACCTTATATCCGTTCTTCAGCTGCAATCTTTCTCGCCGCATTTCATTTTCGGTCGTGAGTGAGTTGTCGGCACAGGTAATAAGAGGGTTTGAGCCTAAAACAGATCGGATTTGTCACAGAAAGCAGCTGGTAAAGTGAGGGAGGTGCACTTCTGAAATTGTGAAATTCAACAGATTCAGGCCCTGCGCGTGTGCGTTTGTGTGCTTTTCACACATGAGTGGCTGTGTGTGCCTTGTGTCTACGGGGAGGCGGTTGCAAATTCCAGTCACTCGCAGCATTTATGCTCCCACAGTGACCTGCCTTGCCAGTCACAGCTGAAACAGCATGTGCTTCAAACACCACCACACACACACACACACACACACATAAACTCACCCAAACAGGACACGTGCACACTGACTAATGTGAGGAATAAGTTACTCTAGTAGGGATGTTTATTTATTGATCTAAGACAAATCAGAATAAGCTGTAACTCTTTGAACAGACATAAATGTAAGCTGGCATCACTTGCTACGTGTGACAAGTGCAGAAATCCACCATAAAACAATATCTCTTGCGGTTGATTCAAAAGTCACAGATGTACGCCTCTACCCAACAGTCAAGATGAAGGTTACAGACTCATATAATGGATGTAGTGTAGACATTGAGGGCTCTTAATAGAAGGTGCTGAGTGCATTCTTTGGTAAAATGGAAGGTACACTGACATGTTTGATCCCAGTGTATGATTTCCAGTTTGAAACAAGCTGTCTATTTTTACAGAGGGTCACAGAAGACTGATAGAGGTCTTCATCACATGGTGCAAAGACAACCACCTGAAGCTCAATATCAGCGAACCCAACTGAATTGTAGTGGACTACAGTTTCAAGTAGGCAGCCAATATAAGTGCCACCAATTCAGCATCTAACCAAATGTAAAATATGTTCACAATCTCCACTTTTGTTCTTGAGTTATGGTGTTGAATTATGGCCAAGAATATGGTGAAGATTTTCGCAAATCATGATAATGTCACAGGCATGTTGACCTTTGACCTTTTGGACTTAACATGTCATCACTTTATCATGTTGTTGTATCAGAGATTTGAGTGAACTTTTGTCATAGTTAGCATGAGAATTCTTGAGTTATGGCTGAAAACATGTTTTGTGAGGAAACCCAAAAGTGGGCGGTGCTTCAACAGGAAGTTAGTCGTTTTGCGCCTGAAGTTGATAAGATTTGATGCTAAGTTGCTATATTTAGAAAACTGTTTGTAGAGCAGCCTTAGAATTGAGCTTTGAAAGCGTAACACCAATTTATGATTGATAACTTTCAAAACCGGATGTTTTTGACTGGAAATTGAACATCTCCTTTTTTTTATTTCTACACAAAATTAAACAGAATTATTATGATTATGTGGTGTGTATGTGTGTAAGAGAGAGACAGTGTGTGTGCGTGCAGTCAAACACCTAGGCTGTGTAAAATTGTAATATATACCTATAAGGCTTGTAAGACCAACCTCAAGTGTTTGACTATCTGGGAATGAGACAACAGTCAACTACTTTTCTCCAAAATCCCTTACTGCACCTTTAATGCCTATATATGAATACATATGAAGCTTTCATTTGAGGGCTAATATTACACTGTTATTTATTTTGTATCAGCTACAGTGAGAGAAAGGTGTCAGGCCAGACACATGAAAATGAAATACTAATGTATCTTAGTCCTGGTTAACATTCGTGCCAAATACAAAGAAATTCCCCCGATGCATTCCTGAGATTTTGTGTTCACAAGAATCGGATGGACAGATGGTGAGGAGCAAAAATTCCCTCCAAACTTTCAACTACCGGATCTTCCCCAGGAGGGCAGAGATTATTACTGACATTTCAGCTGTTCTCACTGTTATATCAGCATAAAACAAAACTTAATAGTTTTATTAACTTGGCATATTTGCCAATACTCAAAGCAGCAACTGAAACTGATATTACTGAAAAAGGTGAGTGGGAGAGACATGGAGTGATGAACAGACTGGTGAAGATGAATGTATGGAGTTAAAAATGGCATGTTGCATGTTATGGTTACCATGGTGAGAGCAGCCTGTGGCAGACAGGCTGTCGAGTGAATGCAGAGAGAAGCCTGGTGAAGTGGCCTTGAGCGGGTTGCATGTAATATACACACCTATGAAAACATTCAACAGAGCGCACAGAAGAGATCATACATTGGATGCAGACATACAGTTTGATTGATGAATTGATAGATTTTCTCACCGGTTGTGTAATTTTCATGATATAGGCGTCCAGCTCCACAAACATTTCATAAGCTCAGATGGAGAACTGGTAGTAATGTTGTTAATCCAAAGATACAGCCTTAACAGCACTGCTTTCTAAAAACCTTAAAAATGAATTCCAAAGCAACTTCAACATAAACCTCG
The DNA here is from genome assembly GCA_963678695.2 of Diplodus puntazzo. NCBI lineage: Eukaryota > Metazoa > Chordata > Actinopteri > Spariformes > Sparidae > Diplodus > Diplodus puntazzo. Next base: position 21,206,070 of record OZ023169.1, read on the forward strand.
TTGTGATTCATTAACTGAATCTTTTCAGATAATTAACTTTTTAGGTGGTTGTAAATTGCCGAAAACAAACACTACCCCTCACGAATACTTAATGTTTTAGCGAGCTGATTTGAAACAAGCTAGTGAAGCTAAAAGCTGCTCTTCACAGAAGTAGTTGAAGGGGAACTCCAGTGCATGTTTTGTTGTGTTTTCCAAAAAACAGCAGCTTCATTGCTCTTTTTAAATCCACATGAGGTTGCCCACAAGGATTTATGGCTGTCAGCTGAGGCCAAATGCTGGATCAATTTCAATTTCTAGTACCTGTCTCCCATTTACAAACCAAAAAATGTAAACATCGGGCTCAGGTTTAGAAATACCAGAATTACCAGAAATACCAGGGGGAGGGGGAAGTACTCTTTGTACTGCTAAAAAAGAAAAAAGAAAAAGCACAACATTATAAGATATGATACTGTGTTGAAAATTCAATAAACCTTTTTTTTTAAAAAGAAATACCAGAATTCACTTTTAAAGGTCCCATATTATGGTCATTTCTGCTTCTTGACATGGTTCCCTGATGTCTAAATGGAATGTTAGTAACATGCTTTGGTCGAAAAAAGCTGAAGGATTGAGCACAGCAGGGTTCTTGAAACACCAGTTTCACAGCCCTGCTCCAGGTGGCCTGTTTCAGTGCCTTTCCCTTTAAATGCTAATGAGCTACTGCGCGCCGCCCACGGTACCGCCCACCTCCTCCTGCCTGCGGAAGACGTGAGGATGGCATCATGTGACCATGGCAACGGCGGAGTTTCTGGGAATAATGGCTGCCGGACAACAGACTGCGGTCCGACCCAGAACAAGAGGCTCCAAAAGAAAGTAAGCAGCCAAGAATGAACATTGGTGTTTCTCAGTGGTCAGTAGTTAAGTTTGTTACCTCGACATTACTTTTATGTTATTATGTTATCATATTATTATTTACCTTTATGTAGCCAGGTAAGTTGATTGAGAACCTGCTCTTATTTGCAGTGACGACCTGTAATTAGCTACTGCCAGCAATTTTCAACTGTAGTTTTCAGTAAGCCACAGTTGCTTCCAATCACCTTTCTACCAGCAGAATTGTTTTTTAACCATTTAAAACGGTTTCTAAACTTTATATATATTATCAAAGAAACAATGTGACATGATTAGTGATCATACTTTCCCATGAATAATAAAAAAAGGCATAAAAACAGGTGTTCCTGTGGCTATTGTAAACAAATGCCTACAGAACCTGAGAATATCTGCTGTATGGAAATACCACAATGAAGTGTGAACACTGGGCTAACAAGGTTGTCATTCTGCTCTCCCTCTTTTCTCTAATCTATTGTCACTCACTTACCTTTCATTATTTCTAGGTTATACGAAGACTACAGCAGTTTCCTGAGCCACCATCGTGCATGGTGGACCACCCTGGCCTGTAACCTGTCTGCCTGAATGTATCTGCACTGCAGAATGCACTGAACATTTATCGGGCAGACTATGAATCTTTACGTCTGAGGGGAATAGTGCAGTAAGCTTTTAGTCACATAAATACTATTCATTTATCGTAAAAGTGTTATGATTAAAAGTACATAACTGCTTCTTCTATCTTACATTGTTTATAGTTTATTATCTTTTACTTATTACCATGAAAATTACATATCAAACAATGAAAACACAGAACAGTTAGGAAAGATGTTTTAATTGTAAGAAACATTTGTTAACATGTGTTGACATGAATGAAATAAGAAGAAAATACATATCTGAAGTGAAACAGTTTGACTTTATATATTAACTTCAATATCAATATGAAAATGATAACAAAGAAAGTATCTCGTTGCCATGGGTGTAAACATTCAGTGCTGACTTTATATTGAATTGTGTTCAGCCAATATAGCCTACATAAGCTTTGTAAGGTGGTGCTGGGGCTCTCTGGGGAGGAGAGTGAGAGTTGTGCTGCCCATCTGTGTGGTCCGACAGGTCTTCAGGGATTATGAGTTTCAGCACCTCGTTCACATATGGGGCAGGGTCCTGGAAAACCTTCTGGAAGATCAGGTCCAACAGTGCATCACCGCAGTCTGCAGTGCAATAAACAAATGCATGTTTACAGGAAAACTGCAGTAGAACCAAAACACCTTGTGCTGCAGTGTTGTAAAGTGTGTCTTATTTCTCCTAATTACTTCTCATTTATACATTCTCATCATTTATTTTGAAAACCATCTTAAAAGAATTCAGATTTTAAGTGTTTGTGTTCAACCTTTTGTGTGATGTCTGTGTGTCCATGTTTATTTTAATTTGAGAGGTTCAAATAAAAGATTGTAAAACTTACAGAATGTCGTGTCTGTCTTCACGGGTTTGGCTCTGCACTCTCCCTTCCAGGACTTTGGAAAGCTCAGTTTGAAAAGAGGATCTCCTGATGATGTGGTGGCTTGTCCTCTATCAGCATTCTTATTGTGATGCAGTGCAGCCAGTCAGAGTCTTGAACAGTAAAAAGACAAACATGAAAACAATTGCAAGAAATGGGCAAATGTTCTCAACAAGTAATCACAGTTTAATTTACCTGCACAGCATTCCCAGATATGGATAGGATAACACATGACAGCACTGTTACAGTATAATTCACTCGTGCACTAGAGGCTGCAACGCCTTACATTACTCTAATCCGACCATTTTATTTCAGTAACGAGTAATCTAGCGTTAATATTTCCAAACCAGTAATCACATTAAAGTTATTTATTCAAGTCACTGTGCGTTACAATTATTGTCATTTTCATTCGTAAAAATATATATTTTTGCTTTCTTCTTGTCACGTACGTCTCAAGTCACGTTTTAGCCATGAGGATAACTCACGTGTACACCACGCAGCAACACAAAAATGGAGGGAGGAGAGAGATGCGTGTTTCCTAGCTGGAAATATACTCATTATGCTGAGTTATTTAAAACAAAAAAGCACAAATGCTTGGTCAAGGGCCCAGCCCGACCCGGCCCGGGCAGAGAATCTAAACTCTATGTAGCAGTCAACAGTACCCTCGTATTGCCCCGGCCTATGCCAACATATTCCAGCTTAGAGAACCTTTTCAAATGCATTATTTCACAAAATCCTGAAAGCTTAGACCCGGTGGAGGGTGTGTGTGTGTACTGCTTGACTGACCGCGCCTCTGGGTTTGCATGTGGAGACCGTGTTGATGCGAACTAGGGGCTCGCGGTTAGCATTAGCTTGAAAGCTCACGGTTAGCGTTAGCTGGTACTATGTGACACTGCTTGGTTAGTTCGTGTAAAATTGCTAAATAAACACAGCTAAATACTTGTACATGCAGACATTTCCCTGGGACACGCATTACATAGTGTGCAGGATCAGAAACGTACTACACACAATGATTCTGCTTTAGCACTAGCGTTAACTTGTGTGGTCAGGGAAGCTAACGTTAGCGGTTAGCCGCTAACCTTAGCTTGTTCTCAATGGCAAAACACACAGTACATCAGGCATGAGTTCAGCCTAATCTACAGAAACACACAGCACATTATTTGTGTACTTACATGTCCTTGGTCTGCATGTATTCCTTTGAGTAAAAGTCTGCCGACGACTCCTGCGTTGTACTGGCCCAAGTTGGTGAAACAGTCAGTGTCAAAGTGGCTCGCACACACCAACAGTTTTTTGCCAACTTCAAAAATAAATCATAAAAATAAATTCAATCCATGCCGCTCTCTTGTCCTCTGCAGCTGTGAGTCTCACAGTGTGAGACGATGGAGTGTGTTGTGCTGGTCCTTGCAGCCAACAACAGAGCACTTTTCCTTGAGTTTGGCCATGGTGATTTCAGTTGAATAATGGCGGATCTCCGAGACCGGAGCTGTACCTGGTGGGTGGAGACACCGTGCGGTGAAGGGAGGGGCAGTGGGGTAGCCATATGCAAATGTGCGGCCGTCGACGTCGACAGCCGCAGCAAATTTGACTCGTGTATCTGGAAACTGCAGGCAAGACCCCTTTAGAAACCTGTATCTCACTCAAAAAAGCATGGATAGACTTTTTTCAAAGTTTCTCGGCGTGTGGCAGCACCATAGACCCACAATAACACCCCAAATCCCAGAAAAAGTCAGTTTTTCATAATATGGGACCTTTAAGTAAGTGAGCAAGTATTCAGCCTACTTTATTTATATAGCACGTGTGACAAGCAGAACATTACAAGTGGTTCACAATGAGAAGTAACACAACATGCAATTAAAGCAACACCACACTTTTAACCACCTTACTCCTAGCCCCCATGATACCTTGCCTGAAGGACACACACATCCTGTCACTTAACTGAAACTGTGGTTTTCAGCAGTAACGGTACATTAATCCTCTTTCTAAGAGAGTGATTAGTGCAGTGTATCACTCATTAACGAAGATGTGGGTTAACAACTGTATTATTATTGCTCTGCCCACATAGCTGATCCTTGAAAGTGCCACTGGTGCGTCATTTGTTATGATACCTTGGTACTTATACCAGTAAGTATCACCTATAATGGTTCCTCTGGTAACCTCTGCAGGAAACTTCTAGATTGCAACTAACAAACTGAACTAGGCGTGCAGCTACTCTGCAAAAGTTGCTTAACAATGACGCTATTTCTTGAAAGGCAAGAAAAAATTGTGACGTAGCATTTTGTCGCGCTATCCCAAATCTTACTGGGAAATGTAGCCTAGTTGAGCTAGTAGCATCGCTACATGTAGCGTTGTCTCTCCCCTGTAAGGTAATATCTTAAACTAGCATACAGGGACGTAGGAATAATGTCAAACCAGATAAACACCTGTGATAATTTTCAGTTGCTTTAAGGGAAGACACAAAAGGGACAAGAAAAAAAAGGCAAGGTTTCCTGTGAGGCAGGACATGAGACAGGAGAAGAAGAGTGTAGGGCATGATGCAAAATGGATCACTGTGGCGCCTGACTCTTGACTTTTTCTCCTCTCTCTCCCTTATTTTACATTTTATCCCTTTGCATCGCCGTCACACTTCTCCCCCTCATATCCCCTTGCTCTCTCCATCCTCGCTTTTTTATCGGCGCTCCCCTGTCTGTGGCCTGACACTCCAAAGCTCTGCTCCCCTCATTAACTCTCTTTCATGGGGCTGCAGATGACAATAATTGGTTTGAAAACAGGAGACAATGGGATACAAGGATTATCCCTGGCTCAAACCCACCACCACCGCTACCCAATACCCACCCGACGAGGACATCACTGCTGTGCATCCTCTCCTCCACTTCCTGTCCTCGTCTCTCCATTTGTCCTTTCTTCTTCTTGTCCTTGGTTTCATAATTGCTCGTCGGTCTCTCCTCTTTCGCCCTTGTCTCTCCCCAAACCCTTTCAAATTTTTTTTTTTTTTAACTCTCTTGAATTTTAACACACACGAACACTGTACACACGCACACACACACTTACTTATTATCTCTTCTTTTTGGCACTCTCTAACCTCGTCTCCCCTCTTCTTTATTCATATTTGCGCAGAGAGCTGTGAGATGAGTCCCCATAGGGATAAATCTTCTGTTCCTGCCAAGAGTGGAAGTGACATTACTGAGACAGTCTCACACTCACACACGTGCGCGCAAACACACACACAATGAGAGTTCTGCGAAATGATAATGACATTTGATTAAACACTGTGACTAATGTGATGTCATCTTTCCAAGAAAACCATGAACCTGTGACAATGTGATGAAGGAAAACGGAACAGAAACGGGGCAGAAAAACGAGGCGGGAGGGTGAGGGGAGGGGAGGGGAGGGGGGTGCAATAAGAACAGAACGGGTGAGGAGGAGTGAGAGGTGAAAAATAAAACACAAACCCGAAAGGTACACCGTCAACCAAACTCCCCTCATGCAGAGTGGCAGAGAAATGTCAGGAGTTATCGTTCCACTCCACTGTCACTCTATCCCTCCGTCACCTTCTCCCCATCTGTTTTCTCCTCGTTTCCATTTGTCCTAAAGTCACTTTCCCCGTTGCTCTGCCTCACCCCCCCTCCCACCTCCTCACCCATCTCCTTCTACACTCTCTCCATCTCTCCCCTCCGGTGAGGGCTCTCAGGTTTCGGCTGTAACTGCTTTAGCGCAAGGGATAATGGTTTGTAATTCACTCCCAGCTCCTCTCTGCTGGTCAGGAGGCCCACTCATGTACAAGCAGAGAGAAGTAATCAGTGTGTGTGTGTGGTTAAGGACAGGGGCCCTGTAGGTTTTCAATAACTCACTGTTTGTGCGCTTCTTTCTTTTCTCATTGCATTTGTGCTTATATGCATTATTCCGGGCCTATTTTTCCTTGCAAAATGTGCATAAAGAACAACCATCCGTCCTGCGTGCGTATATGAAACAGTCTGATGGCGTGTGGGGATCATCTGATATGTTACGTAACCCTGTCTCAACATTAAATGCCATCCAGAAATAATGAGCGCACACAGACGCACAAATTTGCACTCTGCTGTGATGCGGAAACTCGGAAGCAACACTGCCCCCCAACTCCCTACTGTTCCACCATGGTGCGAGACTCCAATACTCCACCTCCCTGGAGTATGAATAATAGAGGGATCCCATATGCGTCAGCTTGTAAAACTAGATCACCAACTGTGGGCCCCAGGAAGCTTGGTAGGCCCAAGGGTTGCTCCAGGGCCTCCGGGGTGGGGAGGGGTTCAGGCTACCCATCACTGCCCTCCTAGAGTGAGCCTGGCTTGAGAAGTTGTTGTGTATGTGTTTTCTACAATGTGTGTTTGTCTTGTTGCTTTTTCTGGCTTGATATCATCACAATTTTCTTTAATTAAAGGTGAAATAATTCATGTTTTTATATAAAAAATCTCATGATCACATGACATGTGTTAAATTGGTCGCTTCTTTCCCTTTGAGTTTTGTCGCTTCTTTGAGGTATTTGTCTTGCTCTTTGCGTCCTCAGCTTAACAGTTTGGTTCAGTCTCACCACACTGCAACTACTAGCTACAGTCACCCTCAGGAGGCTACTGGGTTTAGCACCAAAAAGCTCTGAAAACTAGCTAAATAGACAGATACAGATTCTCCGATATTTTTTCTATTTTCCAAATTACCTTTGCCCGGTGTAGGCAATGCTAATATTGCTAGGTGTAATGATTAGGCAACTGTTTGCTAACACAGCAAGTTGTGCTGGGATATTATGTTGACGTTTGTTTCCACTGCCCCCAAGTGGCCAAAAGATGGTTATTGCGAGTTTAATTGTCGTGGCTTCTTACAGATATAAAATTAAGATTGAATCTGACACTAGATAACTTGTTAAGGTAGATTTCATTTTACAGCATACATGGGATTACCACAGATACTTCTGCGTTAGCTTACTTCCCAAAGAACCCTTACAACTCTTCAACTTGATCCATTACAATCACACTTGAGAAACTGGGATGAGACTGTTCTGAATGATATTTCTTGTACCACGGTAGTGAAAAGGAATAAATGTCTTCAGGGACCAGTTTGTTCTCCATGTGCTATTTCTGTGCTTCAATCATTAGATTTTAACCTGCAGATTTCGGACAGGCAGTCTGCCAGTGAAAATTCACTGTCTTTCCTGTTCTCAGAAAGAAAATGGTACCATCATCCTGTTTTTAAATGCAGATGTGCCCTCTTCACTCTGAATACATAATACTAGGCTACACTTGATTTCAATTCTGCACATTGGTACATCAACAACTTAGTGTTGTGCTCTATTATTTATGAGAGTAAGATCTATAGTTCACTTCTGTCACAGAATATGTAGCGTAGGCTGAGTAGGACAAATATATATTATTTCCTCAGAACATAGCAGAGTAGTTCCACAGTTTGAGACAGAGGGCACTATTTAATCCATCTATGGTACATGGCCTGCAGCAAATGGAGCAAGTGTGTTTTAAGGCACGTCCAACTCCCTTTTGCTAGTCAGTTAAATTCTATTCCCTATGGAGAGTTTCCTCTGTCCTGTCAAGTTTATAACTACTACTGAATGAATAAAAACTGTGTCTGCCTTAAATTAGCAATAACACTCAAAATAACACACTTGCTGCTCTACACCAGGTGTAAAGTAGAGTCAATGAACTTTTTTGCTTTTTTCACAAGAGGCACATGAGAAGATCGATACCACTCTTGTATGTGTACACTTAATACAAAGCTACAGCTAGCTGCTGGTTAACTTGGCTTAACATAAACAGTAAAACCTGGGGAAAAGTTAACTTTTCTTTTCATGGTCATTTTTTGTGCTGATTAAAGTAGTAGATGGATTTTGTTAACATTCGACGAAGCCAGACAAGATGTTTCCTTGTGCTTCCACTCTTTACGCTCAGCTAAGCTAACCAGCTGCTGGTTGTACGCTCATATTCAATAGGTATAATACAAATTCAATTCATAGTTATACTTTCTGAGGAAAGAAACGAGGAACGTGAAGTTTCACATTGGTGACTTGAAGAACCAGGTTTTGGGAAGTGTCTCAGCACACAGGACCACGACCACTCATAGGGTGCAGTACGTCTCACCTCGTTGGTCCATTCAGTTGCTCCATTGCACTCTTGATCTAAGCCCCCAGATTTGTTTTCTTTGCAACAGTTACCTAACTTATCAGGCTATGACATGGGTGTGTTGTCACCGTCACGCTGTCAGTCCTTCCCTCTGTTGGCAGCAAGGTGGAGAGTTGCTCTGTTTGTCAAGATGTGCTCAGCAATTCAATTTCACAGCTGTCTCAGATGAGAGCTGGGGGAGCATAAGGAGAGAGGGGACAGTAATTGAAAGGCAGCAGAGCTCATCCTGTGTCCTCTTCTACTTTCATTTGTTTTATGTACATATCTCTTATATCTGTGTGTGAATTTGTGTTTGCACTCTTTAACGTCACTGTTGTTACTGCTGCAGCAATAGTTTTTTTTTTTTGTTTTTTTTTCTGGATGCTTCATGTAGTTATCCATAAAATGATATATTCCAAACACTAACTGACACGGCGCTCTCCTTCCCTTTGTTCCTGCTTTGGTAGACAGCAGAAAGCTGTCCCAGATTTGTCCAAAAACCTGTTCTGATCTCTACAGTGCTTTGATTCAAAGCCATTTACTTTAATCAATAATTGAATTTACCTGTGTGACAGCATAAAGCATAATTTCAGCTACATGAAAGAAGTTAAATTCGCATGGAAAGGCACATTGTTATCCCAGTGATCATTCACATTTTAAATTGAGGTCTTTCTCCAAGATTGAAATAAGGGCGCTGAGTCTGGCATTGTTCCACTAACACTAAAATGAAAGCTAAATTTCACATAGAATCATATTAAAATCCTAGCAGTTCACAGTGTCATCCCAGACACTGTATGTATAATTATGTTGTGAAAGATAAGAGTCTTCAAGTTGTCTGTCTATAAAACCCCGCTGGTTTTATGTGATTATATTAAAAATGTTGTTTGTTTCTGCTTTTCATGCCAAAGTAAAGTTAATTGCACATTTTCTGTTTTTTTTAAGTGGCCGCCTCTCAAATTCATAGTCTAAACAAAAGGAAGTAACCTATCACCAGGGTAACCGCTAACTGCTGTTAACTGCTGCTAGCTGTGCAGTTAGCACTCCTATTAGTAAACTCTGCCAGTGCTGGGACCTTAGAGCATCAGGGGAGTGATGGTGTTGTTCACTATCTGACTGTTACATCTTTAGATTCTCAGTGGCTAGGGGCTAGCTGGTTAGCATGCTTGCTTTAGTAAATATCTCTGCAGCGCAACACATTGATGTCTTTCACATAACAAAAAACTCAGAGCTGACAGGTGTCCTTGACGACTCTGTGAGGTCACTCCCACACAGAATTTAAAAGCCTGCCAACTCCCCTCCAGTTAGCTGAACTGAGGAGGCCCGTTGGATGAGATGTGAAACTGAAACAAATCCAGTTGCCTGCGATACAGCACTTTGACCTGGATGACTGAGAACCTTCATCAACAACATCAAACCTATTATTTCTTCAAATTCTGATTATAATTTTTAGCTAATTTTGAATATTTTCCTATCATTCTTTTTTTCAGATTTTTACTGTTCTTCAGTGTTTTATACAGCTCCTGCATGTGAAAGGCCTTGAAAGTCAAAGGACCCGAAGTCCGCATCAACAGGAGCTCTCCTCTCCCACAGAAAGCAAAGTTCCTGAAGCGCCCGAAATGCCTCGTCAGTAGTCCAACCTTTAACTCTGTGACTTCACATCACCATGTCGCACATTTGCATGATTTATGCCTACATTCACAGTACAAGTCCAGATAACTGGAAGCTGAAAACATGACAGTGTGTCCGGGCACACAGTGAGCTGTGTTGGCTCAGGAGTGTTTGAGCTGACAAATCAGAGCAGACTGAGAGTTCAGGAGAGGGAGGGTCCTTAAAGAGACAGGAGCTAAAACAGAGCGTTTCAGACAGAGGGGGATTACAGTGCTGCAGCTCTGGACAGTATGAGAATGCTGATGCGTTTCTAAGCATTAAAGCATGTAAACCTCTTCTAGTAGGAAACAAAATAAAATAAAACTGAAACTCATTGCACCTTTAAAAAAAAAAAAGTGTTGGTTTTCTGCCGATCTGGGCATCGGCTCTGTCAACAAGGGCTTTTAGTCGAGTGTAACTAGGTCTGAATGAATGTTCTGGCTGTGATTTTGGTCAGAAAAGGGAGAGGGAGAGTCACACTGCATAATTCAGCGGGGATGGTAGATTATGCGCCATCTGTGTCCATATCCCGGTGGCCCTGTCAGAATTGATCCACAACCCTTGACCTTTTCAGATACCCGGCGTGTTTTCCAGGCTCTCTGTCGTGCGCGTCGTGTTAGAGCCCAGACGTGTGGGTGTTTGTATTTCGGTTTGTTTTCAGCATGAGTCAGCCTGCTGCTCGCTATAACCTTTCCACTGGATTACACAGCGCAGGTCAGACACACACGAAGAGTTTTTCTGTCTTTATTTCGCTGTTGTACAAATCAAAGGTCAAACATTTCTGCCGGAATTTGAGATGTTACTGGCTCTAAATACACCAAGTAAATAGGTCAAATGAATGCAGCAAAAAGAACGGTATATCACTTTTTGGGAACTAAGCTTATTTACTCTCTTGCCAAGAGTTAGATGAGAACAGCACAGTAGGTGGTTACATTAGCAATTTGAATAAAGACTGGAAGAAGGGGGAAACTGTGAGTTTTGTCATCACTGTGAAGTTGCCAGACAACCTGCAGAGAATGTTTGTATGGATTCAACAGCCAAGGTATAAGATGTTAATTAATGAGAGAGCTTTAATAGCTTTCATTTATTAGTATAGTTTGGTATTTTTGGATATGTTTTGGAGAAGATCAAAACTTTTCTCCAATTAAACAGCCAGTTAGCTTAGCCAACTGTTATTTCCTCCCTTTTTTGTAGAGTTCGAACACAAATAATGTGGTGCTAGGCAGATGCTGTAACCCTATGACAGAGTCAGGCTGTGTTTCATCCTGTTCTCAGCCTTTATGCAAAGCTAAGCTAACCACTAAGCTAACTAGCGCCTACCTCTTATTGTACAAACACAAGATGGATATTGATCTTCTTATCAAACTTTTTGGAGGAAAAATTTCACAAAATGTCAAACCATTCCTTTAATAACGTACAAAAAGTGGAAATGTCATATGAACATACAAGAGGGCAGAAGAGGTGCAGTAAACGGTGATTGGGTCGTATTTTTATTCAGTGGGGGTTGATAGATTCTGGCAAAACAAACGTTTTTTGTGTGTTGTCTAGAGGCCTTTGGCTGTCCCTCATCTTTACATTTCCAAGACTCCGTAAAGGCATTAAGCAATGAATTTGTGTCGACTGCGACCAGCTTGACAAAGCCAGAAGAAGCTGAGTGTTGTGTTGTGTGTGTTGCTGCCATGAAAATCTTTTCTGTGTATCCTGGCCTATTCACTGAAAACATTGTTGTATTGGTCCTGAACATAGTTAAAGTGTGTAGCACTGAATAGAGTGATGACTGCAGTGATGTATGGCTTTGATCCAAGCTTGCAGAATGTGAACACAGTGCGTCGTGTTATGGTACTCTGGGTAAATATGCAAAATTGGATTCCTCATGTAAAGACTTTAAGTTTTTTTTTTTTTTTGCCTACTTTCCATCACACCCTCTGTACCTTTATGTACTAAACGATTTTGTATATTTCTTGACGGGCTTTTTGAGAGGACAGAGCATGAACTGTTTTCCATTTTGCTGTTGCTTTTAAGTGAAGGGTAGATGAAGCAACAGAAGCAGCAGATCAACAGAGTCAAGTGCGATCCCCGAAGTAAAAGCAAAGTCTCTTTGCACCTTGCTCAAAATACATCATGTAACATGTCCAGGCTGGAAATCAGACGATCACTTGTGATGTGATAAGTCTGTATTAAAATGACTGCAGGAGTTTCATCTCCTGTCCATATCTGTAAGGGTCAGTTAGGACCACGTGGACTGTAGGCATGGTACACATGTGATTCAAGCCATTTGGCTCAAGTCCCAAGTCATTTTTGCGTGGCGGGGTCAAGTTGTCGAGTCCTTAGTTTGAGGTTATTTTGAAAAACATTTTATGTCCGCTTGTAGAAGGATGCAGAATAAAAGTATCTATTTTCCTGAAAAACTTTATGATGCATTGTGAGTTATCTTCTGAATTCCAGCCTGGACATGTTACATGATGTATTTTTATTATAGAAAAGATAATAGTATCAGTCTAATAACGACATCATCGGCTAGTTTTATTTGTCCTGTTCAAAAGTATGACTACGAATTGAATTTGTATTATATGCATTGATTTTCGGTGAGATAAATGCAATCAATCAACTTAATTTAGTCAAAATAAAATATTCCCTCCCCATCACTTTTAAACAGTGAAATACAGACAGACTAACCCTAACCGTAAAATGAAAACAGACAAGGCATTTTATTCAACCTGTCTCGAGTCAAGTCAGGTCACAAGTCTTTAACTTCCAAGTCGAGCCTCAAGTCATTTGCTTCCCGTCCAGTCAGGTTGTAAGTCATCGGAACAGAAACTGCAGTCTTATGACCATTGTGTGTCCGCATCCCCCTGTGTATTATCCCCCTGCTAGTATGATGCACGGTGCAGTGTAACAGAAGATGAAAAAGAGACCTTATCTCGCTTTATGTGAACCATCACATCCTGCGTTGGCTGCTTTACAGGTGTGGAGGTATTACCCATTCGCCCCACAAATTCACGATGATGGCGACTGTTTTCTGTGTTGCCCTCGTACTCTGTTTTAATTTTGACAGGTGTTGCAAGATTATACAGTGCAGTCCTTGTCATGTCTGTTTGTCCTATCAGTGTTGCACAGTCCAATGTGGGCCCACATTGTCTCTCCGAAACACTTTCATCATCAGTCTGTCATTGTGCTAAATCGTCGTTCTTCACGGCGTGTTAGTGAACTTGCTTTCATCCTAACAGGCCGCAAACCCGTGAGTCACGAGGAAGTCTCTCCGCTGCAGAATGATTTAGAGCACTATCAATGTCTGGCACCGGCGTATCAGCGGAATGCTACAGGAGGAAACGCATAGCCGTATCGATTTTATGCCTCATTGCATTTTGATTTTGATATGATGGACGTCTCCTCCGCGATGGAGCACTTAGTGGAGTTGATCAGGCCAAATGATGAGCCAAACATGAGGTTTTTTACTTTTTTGATCATGAGGAGCGGACACCAGACTGTTGCGTACACAGCACAGTCACAATAATGGACATCTGTATCTACGCTGGACCATGTAGTCTCCACTGATCCAGCCCAGTCGCAGGAGTACAATCTGTACGGTGTTGGGGACGAGCCAGTCAGAAGCAGCTCCCTCTCTCTCAGAGCTAAAAGAACGACTTGATGATCCCCCTTGTTACAGTCTAGAGCTCTTGACAATAAGTGGAGGGCTGTGGGCTGAACAAAGCGCTGACCTTTAGAATCTACTTTTGCTTTATATCAAATCAGTCAGTTCAGGGAAAGACGTACCCTCGGCTCAGGAAATCGCTGGATACCCTTTTTACCGCTATCCACTTCTGTACATTGGTGTGACATTGTGGTTGAAAGGGCGACACAAACTTCTCTTGTGTCTGTCTGTGACACACAAGTGGTGTGTTCAGGGAACAGCTGCACAACAATGTAAATCACATGACACCATATTTTTTGTGTGTTTTTTTTTTTTTTTTGCAGTGCAGTGAAATACATCTCGATGTCCTTTGTCGAACGCCTGTGAAGAAGCAAATCGTCTGCGTGATGAGCTTGAACTAAACGACTATCTTACTGTAATTCTCGCCAGGGTCGGGACGCTTGAATACAAAGTACGACATGAAAGGCCGCGAGCCTCGTCTCTCGCGCGGCGCACATCAAAGAGCAGGCAGGCGAGTGACACCGAGCTTCCCTCTGATCCTCGAGGAGCCCAGAATGGGAACGAGTGGTTGACAGTGCTCCTTAAATCGCTCCGTCTCCCCACCCGAGCGCTTCCCCTGTCTGTTCTCTCCCTGCTCTCACTTCCCCCCTTCTACCCTCTCGTTCTCAGCTTGTGTGATTTAATCTTTCGTTTGATTGGCTACGGGTTTTTTTTTTTTTTTTTTTCTTTTTTTCGCCCCCTCGTCACAGCTGGCTGAGAAGCAAAGGCCGTTAAGGGTTAGTATCGATGTGATGAGCGCAAATCGTTCCGCTTTCGTGGCGCCCTTGAAACTTAGCGAGGTCGTGCTGCAGATGCCTGTACACATCCAAGAGTATATTTAGGAAAGGAAAAAAAACAAAAAACTTCCCCCCGGCTTCTCAGACTGCATGTTTGTGTGTGTGTGTGTGCATGTTTGAATGAATTTCTGGGTCCAGGTAGCGCTAATGTGTTGTAGATTCCTGTCTGATTGTGATTAATTGGATGATGAGAAGTGTGCGCTGACAAGCTGCTTATTCTGATTAGAGAGATCAGCTTCCTGTGAGAGGCAGAACTAACGAGGCTCATGAGCCTCCGCACTGAGCTTCCTTAACACATCTGCACCCTGTCTGCGCTCTCCTCCCACCGCTTTAGTCCTCTGTCACCCCTCCGCTTCAGAAGTCAGGGGCTCCCTGCTGATTGGCTTACAGAGCTATCCTCTTTTATGCTTTTTGAAAGAATAAATAACATTTTCCTCTTACAAATGATCACTTTGATTCGGAGAGAAATAAACTACCACTCTTGCTACCGCAGTTATTATTAGCGATTAGGTGTGGCTACCGTTAGCGTTAGCATAGATTTGATGGATTTGGGTGGATTCTGCTTACTCTGTGACTTTTCTTCACTTTGGTTGATTTCAGCAAGTTTGTCTCAGCAGGTCACAGATGAACAAATGTGTTGGTTTGAACTGGAATGGGATATGATGAAATGTTAACAGACCAAATGTATCAAACAGTGAAATCAGTATTTTTGCAGGGGGGGTTGTTACGCTAAATAAAAGGTATTCACTGTTTCACAGGCGCTTCTTTCGCAATTTAAGCTAAAGGAAAGTGTGAATCATGTCATGTTGTAATTAGAGTTTGGCCACTATGTGAAACTGGCTTCAAAGCCTGTCCCGATTGAGTCAGCTAACGCTGATGATGTGTTTTTCTTTATTAGCGACTGAGATGCAGCTAAAATCACAGCATCTGACATATTATCACTCTGTGAAGTATTTTTTCTTATCTCAGGGATCTAAAAATAGACTGTGTCGTACGCTGTACATTTTCACTCTGTGGTCCAATAACAGCTGAGCAATCTTGGAACCAATGTCTTGTCATCCTCGGCCTCCACACAAAGACTGTGTGGCTTCTCTCATTCTGCAACTTGGCCTCAATTTGAGTTATTTTGCCGAGTCCATAAAACGTAACAACATGAAAACATTGCCTACTGCAGTCCTTGCTATTGGCTTCTTGAAACTATGATCAACACCGCTGCAGCCGGCTAAATTTGACCGGCCTTGCCATATTTCTTATGGTCAAGCTTGTTAGGCCTCGCAGCAGTAATTGAGGCTCATGTCTCTTTCACCCATAAGTCTTCCTACGTGAGGAGAAGCTCCTCCAGAAGCTTCCCTGCTCGTCTCCTAGAAGTGCACTTAAAACAAGGAAGCAGTTAACTTAATGAGGAGCATCCTTGTAAAGCCCCTTAAGCCAAATTTGTAATATGTCATATTGGGCAAAAAGAATGAAATCTACATGACATGATCGATAGCGATGGTGCTAGAGCATTAGCATTCGTTGGGAGTCGCGCTTCTCGTGTTGCACACATTTGATCCGATACAAAAGAGTCTCGACAGCGCGGCTTCAAAGCAACAGAGGGGAATTTAGATTTATGGAACACATGCTGAAGTATTTCCAGCATTTTATGAAACCCCCATGAAGCAGTGCTAATACACCGCAACACTTCACTTAGTGCCAAACAGCACCTCTTAGCTGCTCTAAAAGCACTGTACAGTACGGGGAGGGAGGTTTACTGCTTAAAAGAGGTTAAAAGGTGCGCAGCAATACAAGTGGGAAAAACATTACCTCCACTCTTGAAAAGCTCTGACGTCTCTTTGCATTACCTGAAAATGTGACTCTGTGGACTAAACCGGGCTTTGTAGAATCAATGCTATTATAAAATTTAACCACTAAATGAATCACCACTGTTATAAAACCTTTGCGTTGCACCATGTTGAAATGAAATTGCTTTGTGGCTCTGGGGATCAACAGCGGGATCATATGAATTACAAGTGGACAAAATATTGACAGAATTATACAGGGATTGCAAACATATTTACAACCTGCTAATGAGTTCTTTTCTGCCTTTCAGCTTTCAGTAAAGGCTGCTTGTGTAACGACCATGCACAGTTTGGGCGAGTTAAGCGTTTCCGAACACAGAAAAGAATCATATTTTGTGGGAGAATTTCTCCGAGCATGGATGTGACCTGTTAAATCCTCCTCCATCCCTTCCTGCCTGCTTCCTTCGACCAGAATGGCAGGTGTCCCGCTTGTTTTCCAGCCAGGGCTTGTGAGTGAAAGTAAAAAAAAAAAAAAGGTGGCCAAGCTGCAAACAATCAGAAATCACTCGCACTACAGTTGGAGAATAATTTGTATCGAGCGTTCAGAAGAGGCATTATTTTGTGCTTGTTGTGGACTCTTGCGAGCATCTTCTGATTTTGGTGATCTTTAGCGCTCCATGCACAAGAATAGATTTACTTCGTAATCTATCAGACTTCCTGTTTAGGAGAGAAAATAAGAAAAATGATGATTCAACCATATAGATATCTGCACCAGATGGGTAGTCTCCTGTACAAATGTGGAAACTTGAATTAAGGTGGATTTACCCTCCCTGTTTGCTGAATATAGCTTCTCCCTCTGTGTGGGAAGGCTCTCTCAGCTGTAGCTGTCTGGCTCATCTGTTTCCCACAGATGGCTTGTCATTCATTCAGTCTCCAACTCGCCAGAGATCCAAAAATTCCTCACAAAGTTTTTTGCTAAGCTCGTCCCTCTGAGTCATCCCAGCTCTCTGTGCTTCTCTCCGATTATGGATGTTTCTCGGAGGGATCATGCCTGTCCTTTATTGTCTCCACTGATGGGTGATGGACGGACCATCCTCGGAAAAACAACGCTCGCACGCAGATCTGCAGGCCTGTGAAGCCGTGTGACATTAGAGGAATGATAAGTCCCCGAGCAGACGAACACCGGCAGAGATAAAGAGACGGCAGAGAAAGAGTGCACCCCGCGTAAACTTCACATGCACACTGCAATTTTACTGTTGGAAACACACTAATCATGGCTGCATTGTCTTCCATTACGGCGAGTCAGACAGGTAATCAAGAGGCTGTTTCCACGAGTTCTCTCCTCATTAGCTCTCATTAGCGTGCTCCTCTCCACTCCACCACTTCCAGGATCCTGATTATCTGTGGATCTCAAGTTGGCTCTACAAGAACAGAGACTTTTCTCGGAGATGCGGCTCCAGACCTCATTTATCAAGCGAGAGCGCGCAGCTGTAATTTCATCATTACACTCAGCCTATTTTCTCTAAGATAATTAGTATTTATCTATTCAATTTTTATTTCCTTTTTTTTTTTCAATTCTAAATGAGGTATGCAGTGCATTAACATCTGTGACCCCCTGACCTCGCAGAATGATTTCATTCATGCCAGGACAGACTCTCAGAGTCACATTCAAAAGGAGCACCGCTGATTCTACATATTGAGTATAGAGTACGTGCATATGGGGGCGTTTGCCAAGTCTGGAACCTGTATTGTCATCATGGTTATCTAAGTGTGGGCTTGGAGATCGAACAACATGAGCATTTATCAGCCAGGGTGTTGCTTTTTAAGTGGCATTATGGGAAGTGGAGGATCTAGTGTTTTTGGAGCTTGACATGGGATATCTCAGCCTCTGCTACTTTAATTTTGACCGTGTTTTTTTTTTGTGTGTGTGTAAATCTGACTTTTGTTAGTGACATTTAAAATGGCAGAATACTCATTTAAACCTCGCATTGCCGCAAAAACAGATCTTCAGAACTTGGAGCTAGTCAGTATGTATCAAAGCAGGACAGTAATGTGTGGTATTATCTATATAAACAGATATCTGCATATGAATGCGTGGTTATAGGCAGGGGAAAAGACTCTGGATTCCCTTCGTACCCTGAGTAGAATTGACCAATTATATTTGAGTGGGCTTTGCTCACATGCAGGTCAACAGCTTGTGTGCAGAGGAAAAGCACATGAATGCTTCGGCTGAAATGAAATCTCAGAACCCATCAGCTATCATCTGAAAGCAATTTAGCTTTTTTGTTAGCTTTTAAATGCCTCTGTGCTGGCAGGGGAGGAGGGAATTTCTTCAAATTTGGCCCAAATGTCCACTTGGAGGCGAGGATGAACTGATTAGATTTTCGTGGTCGACTGTCACTTTTCTTTGGTTTGTTGATTTCCTGTTTTATTTTGTAGTTATATCCTCTTGTCTTGTTATTACAGTCTACTTAATTCCCTCCTGTGCTCCTCCCCAGCCTCACTGTCCCTCCACACCTGTCTCAAATCAGTCTCGTCAGCACCATCCTGTTCCCAGTGTCTCTCCACCTGCATCCCCTCTTCAGTTTAGATTCAAGCCTGTGTTGTTCCCTCACTCTTTGTCCGTCCGTCAGTTGTCGTCATCACGTCAGTCCTGTTATCCTCAAGTTTTCCTCCACCTGGAAAAAAAATAGAAAGAAAATAGAAATAGAAACAGGTGCACGAAGTATGATGCTTGCCTCTCGGCTGAGCAACAAACAATACAGTAAGCTAAAAGATATGCTAACATTTTTAACACTCACGTGCCCATTTGTGCATTGAAATATTTTTAGTTGTTCTCTAATTGTTTCTGATGCTCACACTAACCATTTAGAGATCCTTTCCTACTGTGATTCCAATGAGAGCACAAAATCAACACTGATGTTTCCCCACAAAAATACCCAAAGTTTAACCAAAGCCCCTATAGGTAGACAGATCAAGTGTGTATCCTTAAACGTTCCTACAGAGGAAGAATGGCAGCACAAAGAGGGAATATTGTTTTAGTAACTTTGGAAAATAGCTACTGGATTTGTTTAAGTCCCACTGCTGAAGCCTCGTATTAACTTTGGCTGAACTCCTGCACAGAATGACGACTGTAGATGTCGTTCGGCACCACTTCCACTGAATCACTTTAGGAAGCAGCCAGCAGGAACAATTATAGAGACTGATAACACTTCTGATGTACTTATGGGCATGTAGTTGATCCTTTACTTGATAAATGCAACCTGATCCTTTCACACTGTATCCATATTCTCTCGTTTGTAATAAACATGTAAAAACCTGCTCAAACTTCACAGTAAAGCTTCAGTACTTTTTTTTTCGTAACAGCGTGTTGTTCCCATCGCTCAGCGCCGCGCCTGTGGATGCAGGCAGACATTGTCAGGATAATACAATCCTGGTGATGTAACTGTCAGTGTCAGGACATAAAAAACAACCAGCCACCAGCACCGAATATGTCAAAGTAACTGAAGCCACACAGGTGGAGTCAACTGTGTCCTTTTAGATAGTGACATGTAGTTCTGAATACTCATCAGTGGTGCACTGTGTGACTTTTCAAAGAAGGCCACAACTCATATTGTATCATCTATATGTCCTATTTTCTCAATTAATGTGAGGGGTTCAAGGGGAGATAAAAGCACGCATTGATGCTTTTTAAAGTCATTATTACCTTCTACTCTGACTGACCCGTGTTGTTCCCCGTCGTCCCACCCACAGACAATATGAGCTCTCTTGCATTATTCATTCCACATAAGCCACAGTAAAACCCGCAGCTTTCCCTGATCTTTTCTTTGACAATTTTATTAGATCCGCAGACTCATTTTCATTTTGTCTGACAATTTTTTTCTCACTAACATTTTATTGAACCGGCAGTTTTCACTGCCATAAAAATCAAAGGCACAGTGAGCCACTAACGGCAGGGAGACACCGCTGTTCCCTTCACTCCTGCATTCAAATCCTCCCGTTCTACTCCATTGAATTGATTGGAAATCCAACGTACGTGCCACCTGTAAATTTCACCCAAGGTCGGCGTGCGGTTGTGTAAAGATTTTTGGATTCCTGCTCTGCCGTGAGTGTGCGGTTGCACAGATTATGTCTGCGTGACAGCGAGCGGAACATTTTCCGCAATCAGGCATTTTTAAGGACATCTCAGCGGTGGAGTTTGTATTGGTTTCAACAATGGCATGATAAATGAGGGCTGGCATCAGCGCTGATTAATGAAGTCTTCATTATCTCCTGTTTTCCCTCTTCTTTTCATCCTCGCTCTCGTGCGGGCTCATTGTTTTGCCTGGTTAGATTGCGCCGATTTTGTGCCTCATAATGAGTCAGGGAACAATGGCAGAGTACTTTTTCACTTCTCCTCCTGAGCGATACTTGTTCTTTTGTCTGTATCCTCAATGAATGACTCCCGAATGTCACTTTTTTTTTTTTGTAATCTCTCGTCCTCGTTTGCTTTGTTGATTCTTAACTGTGAATGGAGCGAATGAAAGGACCGTTTCCATTTATAGCCCTGCTGACTTTTCACCGTGTTCAGTTTGTAGGCGACTATAAACCCAAAACACCGATTCATGAAATTCAAATGCCAGTGTACGTGATTTTAAATGACACGACTAAATGTCAGATGGATGACTGTCTTTGTGGAGGAAGAGTGGTTGTAACGCTTCATGGCAGTGTGTGTATCCTATTAGATAGTATCTGTTACAGAAATGAAATTACCCTCAGTTAATTTGATTTGGATAATATTGGGCTAATAGAGGTGTGCGGCTCACTGTGCTGAATATGAATCGAGCGAACAGAATTATACATTCACGTCGCATACTGCTACAACCTCTGGATGTGAGATGGGCTGGATTTCAAGGTAATCCTCCTCCACCTTTGCTCTCTCTTTCTCTCTGTCTATTTTCTTTCCCTGACACACACTTGACACAAAAGAGTACAGTAATAACACAAGCCCGCCACCGCGCAGCACCGACAAATTCAACACTAAGTGAAATAGAGGACCATTGTCTGGCGGTGCAGCGCATAAGCGAGGCATTACTGGAATTACGTACACCGCTCATCTCCACAGAGAGAAAATAACATCAAAAGTAAAACTTGAATGTTTCGAGGCGTGTAAATGAGAAACATTTTTCTGCAACAGTCAGACACAATGTTCTCGAGGTGTTACTGTGCCTGTGGAGACTGTTGTATCTTGTTCACATCAAATCCAACTCATGTCTCAGGTCAAATGTTGTGTTTGAGGGCAGACCCTACGCAAGTCGTCGGCCTTCAAACTCATCGGAAGTATTTCAGGTCTTGAACATTTTGCTTCACAGTATTACTTTAGTTTGGGTTAGAGTTAGGTTTTTTTGTTTGCTTGTTTTTTTACATAATTGTGACAACATTACATAGTGATGTAAGTAGGTAAAAATGGTGAGGACCAAAATGCAAACACAGTGAGGCAGGCAGGTAAAAGAACACAAAGCAAAAACAATAACAATAACGATAAGCCGAAATCCACAGTCCAAAAAGCATGCAAAAATCAAGCAACAACAAATAATGAAATAAAATAAAATGGTGGGAAAAAGACAAAGACAGGAAGTAGAAATGCACAACAAGACAGTAGTACATACTTTGCTAAATAAAACAGGAAATAACTAAACCAAACATTTAGGGGAATCAATGAGGGGTTATCTTGTTTTACCTTAGTGCTTATCAGCAAATGTTAGCATGCTAACTTGATAAATTAAGAGGGTAAGAAATTGTAAGCATTATACGTGCTAAACATCAGCATGCTAACATTCTAATTGTGAGAATGTTGAAAATCATCATTTAGCCCGAGGCAGTACATTTCTCACTTGACAGGAGGCTTTGATTGCATCAGGAAATGTACTCAAGGCTGGAACTTACACCTTAGCACTGATTCAGATATGTTCTGCCAATATCGGAGTAAATAGTGCAATGTTAAAGTTGTTGAGCACTTAAATTAGAAACATAACAGCTGAATCCTCCCTGAAGAGCCTCTCAGTGGATAGCGTGCATAGGTTTGCCTGTGCATGTATGCGTGTGTGTTTGATGCTGGGTGCTGGTGGTGGATGCTGGATGGAGGTAAACAAGTGTTACAAGCACAGCCAGCAAGAGAAGACAGTGTGCGCACACACACACACAAACGCTACCACAAAACACAGTATTTTCACTGCCACTCACTGTCACTTCTCACCTATTGCTCAGCTGTGTCCCTATTGCCAGGAGTGGCAGCACACCTCTCAGCACGACATGCTTTTCATCTTTTTCTGTGTATCTGTGTGTGTGTGTGTAAAATCCATCCAGCTATTGATTTATGCAGCATGTGGCACAGCGGACATTGAGCCCACCTTTTAACTAAATGATGTAAACACTTCCCGTTTAGCCAAGATGACTGCCGAACTATTTCTTTTGCACCGTAATGAGATTAAGTGTTATTAAGCCTCCTCCATCTGTTCAATATTAGTGGTCTCCTTTATGTAAGCATCCATACTAGCTTGCTTTGAAATGGAGTTACAGAGCGGGGAAGAGAGAGCAAGGAATGGACGGATGTGAACGTGTGATGGGAAAGCAAAGGCAAGGCAAGGCAAGGCAAGGCAAGGCAAGGAAAGGAAAGGAAAGGAAAGGAAAGGAAAGGAAAGGAAAAATGTAAGAGGAGGGACAAAATGAAAGAGGGAGGAAAGGAGAGAAGAAGAACTCAAAGAGGAAAAGAGGAGGAAGGGAAATAAATGAGAGAAAAGGAAAGATAGGAGAGGAGAGAAAATAAAAGAAGAGAAGGAAAGGAAAGGGGAATTACTGTAAGGAGGGAAATGGAAAGAAAGAAAAAAGGAAAGGAAAGAGGTGAAAGGAAAGGAAAGAGGTGAAAGGAAAGGAAAGAAGGGGAAAGGAATTGAAATGGGGGAGAAGAAAGGAAAAACTAAAGAAACAAAGGACAGTTGCATGAAAGGAAAGGAAAGAAAAGGAAGAAGGAGAAAGGTGGGGGCAAGAAATGGAAAATAAGTGAAAGGAGAGAAAAGGAAATAGAGGAAAGCAAAGGAAAAAATGAGGAAAGGAACGAGAAGGAAAGGTAAGAAAAGGAGAGGATTGGAAGGAAAGGAAATGGAATGGAAAGGAAAAGAAAGCAGAAGGAGTTGGCCCACCTCTGTCCTGGCTCTGCCCTCAAAGCTACCGTACATGGCAATCCTACATCAAAGCAGCATGCATGAGCGACCACACACGGGCACACATACAATATGCAAATGCTCATATACATTTTGCATGTAAACCACATTTGCATTTCAAAAACGCCTCCATTTGTCTCTCAAACATCTTCAACTAAACACATACAAGTCCTAATCTTCTGCTGACACGGCTGCACCTTTGGACGATGAGCTGAGGCTGATCATTATTACTGATCCCAATAGGCAACTATACTCTCTCCCTCTCTCTCTCTCTCTCTCTCTCTCTCTCTCTCTCTCTCTCTCTCTCTCTCTATGAACACCCATGTGAGATTTATGCAAAGATGTTCTACATGTAGTAACCTAGTTCACCAAGTAACCTAGCAACACTAGAGTCAGCTGGTTAGAAGCGTGTGCATGTGTCCACCCCACTGCCTGGCTGTGATTTGCATCTGTGAACACAGCTGCAGCCGGTATCCATGTTTGTGGAGAGGAGCTGGAAGTCACTGAGTGCTGGAGGTCCGTCTACAGATTGGTAAAGTTGTGAATCACAGCCGGAGCGACCTTCCACAGCGCATGATGTTAGTGCGTGAGTTGCTTCTTTTTCTGCTCTTAAGTGCGTCTTGCTGTGATTTTTATTCTCGGCTGTAATCATCTGTCAATCAAAAGATGGGTCCAGAACTTGTTCACTCATCATTTTGACTAAACAGTCCCACTACTAAATCCGTTTTGACTCTATACAGGAGCCTTTCATGGTATCGCGCAGCCTTCCTCAGCAGATTGATTTTGTCCAGTCATAGCTTTTTCAAAATTTCCATTTTTTCTCGACGCTTGGTGGACTTGTTGTCCACGTTGGCGAAGTTGAGAGGAAAATTGTCATTTGGCAGCAGGAGAAGTGTGCGTGTCTCGAAATAGAGAGGAGTCCTTATGCCAGTTTACAAGCATGTTGGCAGAGTTGAGAATGAAGGTTCATTCTTGACCTTGTAAACAGCAGTTTCTTTTTTCCTGTTCAGTGATGGTGGCTATCGCTGCTCGTGCCAGTGAAAGTGTTCGATTCCGTACAAAACACGAATGCACAAATGCATCACTGCTTAGGCGGGAAGGGATTTTGTTCCTCAAGAAAGTCCTGAACGAACGAAAACATAAACAAAAAAATCCAGTCTTTAATATCATTAAATTAATCACTAAGTGATGTTTTTGTGGGTGTGTAGGCAATTTGAAACCAGCACGGGAATGGCGGACCCCGCCACTCAACAATGAAAACTACTATATGGAGAGGTATGCTGAATGTAAATATACTGAATGACTATTGCTGAAGAAATTATGATCGTGAAGAGTATCCAAAACAGACTTCATGAAAAGTATGAGAATTGTGACTTTGATGTGTCTACGTTACGTACTTTTTTTTACAGTCTATCAATCTATGTGTATTTCTATGACACACTGTTTTTTATCTGGCTGTGTGTTTTTCATCACCAGTAGCAACAAAAGAGAACAAACTTTATGACAGCATGACAGTGGGAAAACACTCTGAGAGTGTGTGTGTGTGTGTGTGTGTGTGTGTGTGTGTGTGTGTGTGTGTGTGTATGTGTGTATGTGTGTGTGCGCGTGTCTCGATTCTCCTCTGAGCGGCGGTTTTTGCATCTGCCTTTGAGTTTCTGTCAGGAGAGTTTGTAATACAACTCAACACGAGCGACAAGAGAGATGGAGGGACAAAGAAGGAGAGAGGGAGGCAGACGAAGAGTGGGATAGAGAGTTATGAAGCGATGAGGTAAGGGGGCTGAGGAGAGAGGATGCGGATAAGAAGCAGACAGAGGGGAAGAGAGGGAATAAGAAGGACGCAAAAAAAGAAGATGAGGGAAGATGAGAAGAGGAGGGAGAGAATGAGAACAGCAAGACATGGGCAAAGAGGTATGAAGAGAGAGGAAGGACGAATACGAGTGTGAGTGGTACAGTTTGTGAAGCGAGCGCTCTCCTGCAGAGGGTCAAGGCCAGTAACGTCTAATGACCGGCCGTGAGCGAGCCTGTCGTGTTATTCTCTTATTCCCTTTCATCTGTGTTTACCCCCAACTAATATCCCCACCAATGTCCTTCTATGTTATCGCAGGTAGAGAGCAAATGTGCAGGCCAATTACAAGCGAGCAGCACTCTGCTAAGTGGTGTTGGTATTTTCCTTCTCATTAAGGCACAGTCAGAGGCCTTCTCAGGCTGTTTGCAGTCGCGTAAACATACAGCTTTATGCTAAATGTGTCTCGTTTGCTGAATCAAACTGATTAATGTTTGCTGTTAAAAAAAGGAATACGTTCTGATATGATCAAGTTGACTTCTTTATACATGTTGTGGGTTGTAGCGGAACACTAGAAAACTATTCTCTAATGATCCTCTTGATTACAGAATTACATCTCAAAGATGTGTATTTGTTATTTGTTGGAGTCCCAGTTTAAATTGGGCGTATCCAAAACTGTGTTGAGCTCACTTGACGACTAAGAACACACATTTAGGTGCACATTTGATTTGCAAAAACAGTGGATACCTACATTTTCAAGATGACATCAGTGAACATGTAGTGAAACACTTGAGAAAATGTCCTGTTTTTTTTATGCTCTCCAGACATGCCGGTCATGCCTGATGAGCAAAGACGGAAATAGTGTGAAGTTGAATATATACGTCATGTATACGTCACCAATTTCCCAGAACTACAGCGGACGACATCGACTCTCACTCAAGTGTTGCTCTTGGCTTTGCATGCCTACATTGGTATCCATACATGATTGGTCCTCGAACCACTGTTGCTTCAATTTGGCATCTATAGTGAAAATCTGTTGTTTATTCTCCCAGAGGTGAGTCAGAACCCTCTACACTTGTCTGGTTTTTAAAAATAGCAGTCATAAGTAGTTTTAGTGGGTCCCTGAACGAAATAACCCGCCCCCAGCACCGGAAGCCTTGGATTAAGTTTCCTAAAAAAAATGGTATTAAAAAGTTTTTTAAATTTGATTTTCAGAAATATTTTAATGGCCTGCAGGAAATTATAGTCGCAAAAAGTGTTTTTTTTGTATCCAGTTGGTGGCTGTTGGTAAATGTTATACATCTACACTATGACTGAGGTGTGTGTTGTACATTGTTACATAACGCAAGAAAAATGTTGATTTAAAAAGCATCAACTTAAAAGTCTTAAAATCTGCTTGTTGTGTCCATGCAAGGCTCCGTGCTGTGTTAGTTCTGTCATTAGGAGTTATTGTTATATACTGCTTACATGTGCATAACAAAGTTATGACATAATAATAAATTATCCTATATCAGCCCGACCGGGTTTCTGTTGTACTTCTATTTGAAACAGGTATTAAATTGCATTCTATGTGGTATTAGCTAGGTCTTTCATTGAATCTGGTGAGGACTGAAGAAGCCCTGTTTGGTAACCATGACCACATCATTTCCTTGACCGTTACCAGGTACTTAACTGAAGAGGTGACATGATAGTGGATCAGACAGTAATTATATATCCTGGTCTATGGTTTAAAGAACTTTCTCAAGATGATTATTATGGGGCTACCTCAAAGGTCCTGCGGTCCGGCCTCACCACAAACGATATTCGCAATGAAGTTCCATGAATTGAAGCTGAATCTAAGTGATCTGCATAAAAAAAAACAACGTTGTGCTGACCCCGCTGGTCCCTTACTGAAGGAGCTGACTTGTTTTACTTGTACACGTTCGCATATGAAAAACCTGCTGGACAGTTGTTTCTGCTGACATGTGCTTTAAGCGGAGGGGTGAAAGAATGGGCGCTGTGAGATCGGGGAGGAGCAGTGGAAGGGAAAAAAAGCAGGTTGTGCGAGGGAGAATGGGAAGGATGTGAGATGGGAAAACAGGGCAACAGGAGGAGGAGACTAGGAGAGTGAGATAGAGGAATTGCCCCCCAGGCACTCTTCAATTTTGCCCTTATGATGGGAGCATATTTCCCCTGTGCTGTGGCCATCATCTCTCTCTCACACATTGGCTCTCACACTCTCTCTGCCTCCCACTTCAGCATTTCCTCTCAACCTTTCTGCTACATTTTCCTCCTCTATCACTCTCCTGTGCTCCTCATAGGCATCTTCAGGCAAGCAGTCCATTGTCAACCACCTTCACCACCTATTTGTGAGCATTCGGGTGCAGCATCTTGCACGTCACTCCTGCCAATACCTTTCCCCCCCGGAAAGTCTGCAGCAACATCTTGATCCAAAATAGAAATGAGAGTATGTGCCCAGCCAGCAGGTGCGTTTGCATTTTTTAAAACCCTAAGCCATTAGCTTTGCTTCTCTTCTTCGTATTTCTTTCCGCTCATTCGAGCAGCCTCACTCTGCGTATGCACAGAGCTGACGGGCTGCAGCCGCCAAGCCTGCCGCTTGCCGTCACGGGCCCTCTTCTGCGGGTCACCCTTGAAATCTTCCACCTTTCCCATCATCCTTGATTCTCTCTGGATCCTGATGGGTTAGCTACGGCAGTCACCATGCTGCCAGAGAGCTGTGTGTGTGGCATGTGTGTGTGTGTGTGTGTGTGTGTGTGTGTGTGTGTGTGTGTGTGTTGTGTGTGTTTGTGTGTGTGTGTATTGCATATGAGAAAAGGCAGTGGAAAAATGAAAATAGATCATTCATGGCTAAAAGCTGAGAGGAGCAAAACAGTCCTTCTGCCAGTTTCCCAGCATGCCTGTCTCTCTGGCTGGCGAAGAAGGAGGCGCACGCCAACACACAGCTGAGCCAATCCTCTATTGTTTCCATCCCCATATTTATACATTTTACTATTGTCTGTCCCGCTCTCCATTATGGGTCTGCACAGCTCCAGTGCCTAATAGCTTATTTGAAGTCTACTGTACTGGCACATATGGACAGATACCAGACTAATGAAAACTTTCTCATTGTTCGACTACAATTCTATAAGGACTCTGTGCAGTTTCACCTTCTCGGCGTCTCAAATGAGTCGACATATCTGCCCCTGACCACGCTGCGGCTTGGTTCATTGTATCTGCAGTCAAACAAAGGCCGTATTCAGGCAGACAATACCGCCTGCCTTGCAGTGTTAGCCCATTTCAGTAGAAGCCAAGGCGGTGGCTGCCTTGTCCAAACGATTGTCTGTTATTGTCTCCCATTCCGGTAGCGAAATAAAACCATATTTGAAGTAGTAATTTGTAATATTTTATGTATATTGAAGGGATAGTTTGACAGTTTGGTAGATACACTTCCAAATGAAAATGGTCGTCTACAAATGGTATATCTGCAGTTTTACAGGAAGTCATGTGATAGGATTGTTTCCTGCCTGGGTACAGTAACCTGCTGGAGACAACCTTATAGTGTCGACAGTGAAGTACATGAACCCACATAAAACCCAATCTGGCTGCTTAAGGACAGAACCAGGCGAGCTGTTTCTCCCTTTTTGTGTCTGCAAAGCTTAATGACTCCAGACTGTATTTTCATGTTCACGGTGCAATGTTTATGCCTCTGCACCGGCGATTATGTTGTCGGGTTGTCTCTCCGTTCACATCTGTCATTCCCATTCTTGTGACCGCCATACCTCAAGAATGTCTCAAGGGAGTTTCTTCAAATTTGGCACCAATGTCCACTTGACACGAGGATGAACTGAGTACATGTAGGTTTCTTTAAGGTCAAAGGTCAATGTGACCTCACAAAACAATTTTTTTGCCATTACTTAACAGTCAACGTGTGATAATTAGGTGAAAACAGAGCTCGACACAAATGCATTACAGGATAGAATTATGAAGTGATGACATTCTATATCCCAGAGGTCAAAGGTCAACTTGTGTGACCTAATAATAGAAATAGAAAAATGTTCTGGCCGTTATTCAACACCATCGCTCGGGAAAAGCAACTTAAAGGCTGTGCAGGGGCATATAGCTACAGTTGTAGTGTGAAGGCATGACCTGCCTACCTCAGTCTCTGATTGGCATGCACTGATATTGTTCTCCTATACCTAACGGATCTTACTCCTCGTGCCTCAACATAACCAACACAATCCAAAAAGGGAAGCCAAGTACGAGCCAATCAGAGGCAGAGCAGGGTGGGTCAAGACCTCGCCACAGTGGGAAAAAAATCAATGTGATTATCTTACGTCATGAATAACTGAACTATTCCTCTAATGTTTTTTCTCTGGAATGATGCCTTTTACCATTAGCTGCTTCATCTATGATTCACAACCACTGACCTGTTCGCATCAGCGCGGTAATCATTTAAGTGTCTCTGGCGGAATTGTTGGTGGTTTTGGTTTTTACTCACCATCTAAAAGGAAATGCACCAATGTTCCTGTCAACAAAACCATATTTTGACATTTTTCAGCTACTGGCAGGAATATTCCCTTTAACTGAGGACAAATATGTCAAAATCTGCGCAAATCATTTCTGGTACTTCAGCTGTTGAATTTACAGTGGAACGCCCTTTGACCCACAACTCACAGAGATGGCAGAGAGCAGGGCAGACTCAGCTGTTAGCAAAGTGGGTCAGAGCAGCTGGCATGATCGCATGAATATTTAAAATGAAACAGCTCCAGACTGAAGCCTCTGTAACAACCTTGTTGATGCCAAGCAGTGTTAAACAATGACAGCGTGTTGTACAGCTCCAACTCCCTCCTGAGCTGCTCCTGAGGAGCTGTGCCTGCACGGAGAGGGAGAGAAAACAAAAAGATGTGGAGCACAAAAGGGAGGGATTTAGGTAGGGTCAAATCAAATAATGGCAGCATGTTCAGAATTTAATTTGAAGAGATCTGTGAAAACGCAGAGGGGCAGTAATGGAATTATTTGGCGTATAAAAATGGGTGTGCATGATACTGTAATACCTCAATTAACTGGGAAGAAGAGAGAATGCTGGCAGATGACAGATATATCACGAGAGGCCAAGAAATGAAGAATGGAAACAAACTTTGTAATTAACTCAACAGAGAGAAGTGTCGTCAGGCAGACAGCCAGACAGGTTAAAGAATAAAGGAAAGACAAAAAACAAAGAAAGAAGGAGAGTGTAGGGAGGGAGAGACATGACTGGAGGATGGATAGAAGTAGGTCAGGAGGAGAGAAGGAGAGGAGAGGGAGACATGTGGAGGGATGGATAGAGAGGAGGAAATAAAGGGACGAGACATCCAGCGTTTGGCTTCCTCATCCTCTTCCTCTCTATCTTTTCAGTAGTCCCTCCGCACGCGGGCGTTTTTTTTTTTTAAACGCCGGAGCTCGTGCCCCGTGATTGACAGCTCCTAGCCGGCAGCCTGCTCCGAAGCCAAAGACTTCATAATAAACAGAACATGGTTTAATTTACTCCTCCAGGCGGAGTGGCGCTGCTCACTTTGCTGTCTATTCACAAACAGGGAACAACGCACGCGAGCACAGCACGCTGCAAAAAATATCCCTCTCGATAAATCATTTGATGCGTTTATCTTTATTTCATGTCTCGCTTTCTCACAAGGTCTAAACATTTTGAAGCCAAAGTGAAATTTTCGTTCTGCTTTCTATGTGAAGAAATATAAAATATAACGATGCTGTGATATTGTGTTATCTATTTATCAAACTTAATAAGCATTATTGATAAATGGTGCATTTTCGGTTAGAGGTGCACTTTGTAGCTTTGGGCAAGAAATGTTATCAGAAGAAAAGAATCTTTACTGACGCTTTTTATTCCCAAACAAACTGAATAAACAAACTGACAACACAATTTCATACTGTTTTACTTTGTTTACATTTGGCGGACTCTGCCACCTTTCTAGCTTCAAACAGTGTTCTGGGACCTTATTTTCCTCTGAGAACAGCTTGTTTATTCAGCTATGTTGCTTAATATTGTAAATATTAAAATTCTGAGCTTGAATTTCTTCTCCAAAATGACATAGTGCCTCTTTAATTAAACTTGAGTCAGTATTTCATTCACTGTTAACGATCAATTAAACGCTTTCGAAACCATTTGTTAAACCTCGAGCGAATGTATTTATTTTATTTTTCCTACCGTATTCTAGCAGCCAGCATCGATTGCAACACATCATTTGATTCAGGAGAACCTTAAATTTCGGCCTGGCTCATTTAAACTCCCAATCTGACACTTGATAAGAGCCACACTGTCAGCTGTAGTGTGTGCCGGCCTCGTACAGCCGACACTAACACGAGGCGGCCCGATCCACCCAGGTGTCACGGCTGTCTGAAATCCGTCCACGCTGGGATTTTAACTGAAAGAGGCTCGTCGTCACGGCTACACTGATGCCACGGCTGGCTGTGGGTGATCTTCCCGGGTGGCAGCTCTCATTCAGCCAATCAAGGCAAACAGGCCATGCTCTATTTAATGATTATCCCAGCATCTGTCCCCTATCTCTCATCTCTGTGTGAAACACTCGCTGGAGCTCAGCGGATCCCGTCCAGCCGAGCCGCCTCGATTCTGCTCTTTTCATTGAGTAATTCCATCTCAATTTAATCAAATCTCGAAATGCGTGTGTGCATTATAAACAGGCTGGGTGCCCGTGATTCATTATATAGTTTAGTGGCGAGCGTGGTTAGCAGAGGATGTTATTACAACAGCAGCAATTAATGCCAGTCCAATAAAACACATGATTACCACATTTGGAACGTAATCGCCGTTGTTATCCCTGTGCTGAAAAGAAAAGCAACACAAAGATAGGCTTTATCCCGTTTCCATTCCGCTTGCTTTTACTTACAGCAACCAGACTGCGTGGGCGATAAGGTTTACATTGGGCCACATTCCTGCTGCAGCTTGGCGAGGTGTATTGATTTCATTTCCTGCATTTGTTTTTTTTCTGGAGAAGGTCCCATCCTCTTCCGAACGTTTCTCCTTGCCTGCTCACCTGGAAATTGTGAATCACATCATTGTTCAGCTGTGAATTCGTAACAGACGTTCGCAAAAGTGCTTGGGCGGTCGCTATCTCACCTGGACCGGGATGCATGTGATCAATAAAAGGCACTGTTTTCCTCAGCTGTAACGCGTGTGAATTCTCAGTGACTCCCCGCAGGCGTGGACTGAGGCAACAACAAGGAGTGCTGGGCCGATAAATATAATGATAAACAGGAGAGTGAGACAGGAAGTGAAGATAGACCGTGAGAGAGACAGAAAGGCTAATATTCTTGATTTATCAGCCCAGCAGCCTTTGAGATGAATGAGAAGAAGAGAGCTGTTATTGTGGCCCACGGGATGAGTGCTCACTATTGCACTGTTTGTCTTTGGTTGCACTAAAAAATGAAGTGCAAAATCAATAAAAATGTTAATCAGAACAGGAGAAAAAAAACATTGTTTTCACTTTCAATTTAGCCGGCCACTTGATTGAAGAGCGAAAACAATCTGGACATCAATCTACAAAGTCATGCCTTGACTAACACTCCAGCGCCTCCTACCTTTGTGTCTCACACAGACACGAACAGTGTTAAAACGTCAAATAAGTTATTTACACCTGTACTCACTCTGAATCTTATTTTGAAAAGATCAAATCACTGTCTGGGTGTGTTATAGCACTTTAAATCAAGTGCAGCAGCGATTGAGGCGAGTGATCAGCAACAGCTACTCGTCATCTCACGATTATTCTGTGTAATGAGACGGAAAAATATTTCTGATTGCAAGAATGAACGCTAGATTCAATTATTTGATACGTTATCCGTAAATACAGTGTGTTCTCTGCTGTCAAGACCTGAATGGTTATTCTTTCTGTGCCTGCAGGTGAGACCGGTGCAGCCCTGTCACGCCCGCAGCGCCCCCTTTCGGCCCGGACGGCCCACCACGCCCCGGCGCCTATGAAAGGGTACCATGTCAGCCGTAGCATGTCCCAGCATTCCTCCTCCGGTGGTGGCGGAGGAGGCCCCTGCCACTGCACGCCTGAGGACTGTGACGGCCCGGGCAGAGACTACTACCAGGGTCACAGCGATGGCCACTATTACCCTCCGGGTCCAGCTGAGGCCCTGGCACTTGAGCGGCATCATTCCCACTCCCACTCGCACTCCCATAGCCACTCCGGAGGGGGGACCTTCCCCCGCTCGCACCCCAGCCAACACCCGCCTCTCCAGTCGCTTGACTCTTGCGAGGAGTGCCTGTCTGGCCACGGAGGGAAAATGCACCGCATTCCCCCAAATCTGATAGACCAGTTTGAGAAGCAGGTGCCCTTTCATCCCGATGGCTTCCACACACTGCAGTACCAGCGCACCACCAGTGGGGGCGCCGAGCAGCGCAGCGAGAGCCCCTCACGTATCCGCCACCTGGTCAACTCCGTGCAGCGCCTCTTTGCCAAATCCCACTCCCTGGAGGCACCATCCAAACGTGAGTACAATGGCACGAGAGGGGGCGGGGACTACCGTGGTG
Source organism: Diplodus puntazzo (assembly GCA_963678695.2). Taxonomy (NCBI): domain Eukaryota; kingdom Metazoa; phylum Chordata; class Actinopteri; order Spariformes; family Sparidae; genus Diplodus; species Diplodus puntazzo. The sequence continues at coordinate 21,239,985 of OZ023169.1, forward strand.
AGAGAGGAGGGGGCCACCGGAGTGGAGGGGAGGACGGTGGAGGCCACTACTCGGGTCACCAGCCTCGCTCCACTAGGAGGAGCAAGTCCCGAGAGCGCAGCAAGAGCGGAGACTCGCGACACGAGTCTGGCAGACGCCATCGCAGCAGGACAGCAGGCTGGTGGAGCTCTGACGACAACCTGGACAGTGACAGCAGCTTCCTGGTCAGCGGGGGCCGACGGGGGTATCCCAGCGGACACGAGAGCCTTGACTCAGCCATCCAGGAGCTCACCATGAAGAGGCCCAAGGAACGCGGCGGTGGGCCGGGGCCGGGGCCGGGGCCAGGGCAGGGGCCTGGGGAGTGTGTGGCCTGTACCACAATAGCTTTGGCTGGGAATGATGGAGGGGGACACCACGGGCACCACGGCCACTCCCTGAAAAGGAGCACCTGGTCAGCCATGACAGTGAGTCAGGCCAGGGAGGTGTACCCTTCCACCAGGGGAGGAGGCTACGACAAAGCCCTTGTGCCCGTGGAGAGTAAGCTGAAGGAGAGGACCTTCCACTACCTGCAGGTGTGTGAGTGCCTGCATGTCAAACACTGTGTATGAGTGTGTTTGTGTGTACAGAGGGAATATAGTGTGCGGGCGACTGTTTGCTGCTCAGCGCTGACCTGCGGCAAAGAGGAGCAATACTGCAAGGTTCCCACACATCAGGACAACAGACATCATTATAAAAAAAAACACCCTTTGCTGTGTTCTCACACAGAAATAAGAGTGAGTCTCACCATGTACATTACTTCACACCTTTACACAGACAGCTCACCTCTCATAGTGTAATCAATTTCAGCTCCCTGAAGATTTCCCTCCATCCAGCTTACCTTTATTAGGTTTTTGTTGTACAGTGCACCACGTCACACCTGTGCAATGCTGACAGGTCTTCATGCAATGTATTTCTGTCATTGAAGCTTGTGTAGTATGACGTAGGCATCCATGTTTTCCTTTAGATCAACAATCGAGAACAGCATAACTCACCAACTTCATGACAGGATGGGAAATGTAGTGCATATAAAAGTAAAAAAAAAACAATGTCAATAATTTGGACACTGACACTCTATTCTATCCAGTTGTTTATGGGTGTTTGCTGTGTGTTAAAACCCTTTTTTATACAAGACTTGCATTCAGCTTGTGCAAATCACAACTGAGCTGCCAACGGAGAGGCTCCATGTACTGTCTTGATATTTTGCTGTAAGTCAGCACATTTCACCTACACAGTGATTATTTAAAGTCTATCTCTGTACCCAACCTTTTCTCTCCCTTCTCTGTTGTATACACAAATTATCTCAAACGAAAAGCTAATGGCTACTACTTGGTACCTATGGAGCCTGCTGACAGAGTACACACACACACACACAAAACACACAAACATGCACACACAAACCTCCAGCTGTGCTGAGGTAGAGCCGCCATGCAGGCTGTGTTTCTGCGGGAACAGCAGGTAGCCACAGGAGTCCCTGGTGTTTTTCCAACTCTCATCCTTTAGACACAGCTGAGGTCTGCTGATAGAAGAGACAGAGCGAGCGCGACTGTGTGTGTTACCGTTTTCAAAGGACAAACCCCACACAATTTGCCTCTGTGCCTCTGGCTACCGTCACATTCACACCTTAGGACACGAAATGGACTTCCCCGCCGCAGACGCTCCCATATCTCCAGGCGTCACTTGCAGTTTTGCGAGAAGGAGGGGGAGACGGAATTTTCGTGCCGAGCTTAGATATGCTGAAGTCAGCCGGATTGATCCTCGGCTTCAGAGCAGAGAGCGTCCTGGAGCTGCAGATATAGAGTCGTTCAGGTCTACTCCACCAGTACCAGACCTGAGGACAAACAGCAGCACAGGTGCCATGTTGAAGCAGCGGCTCCAAACTCAAGTCTTGTTCTTTGCCGCCGGACAAGTGCAGACAGAGTGTGTAAAGACAAGATATCATACATTCAACAACCTTAAACTTTAAAGAGGCCTTAGATATTTTTATTCTCGCAGTAACACTGTCACAGACACTGATAGTGATGTACTGTCAAATATATGCAGAGCATTTGGCAACTAAAGAGGCAGATATTTCCCTCAAGTGTTAGTGGCAACAAATACTGGAGCTTAATATTAGACATACATTTATCAGAAGGCTGGAAACTGACTCCAAATAAATGCTATAAATGCTCTGTTTATGCTGGTCCTGTAAAATTGCTAACAATTCACCATATCCGCTCATAATGCATTGTCAGTTTTGTGTTCACGTCTTATATCCACTGCTCACATGTGGCCAAATGTTATATTTATAATACTTTTTTTTTTCTTTACATTTTCATAAGCAAATAACACGAAGAGGAATAACAAGACAACAGGAGGGTGGAGGGGAGCACACACGTCACGTCAGCAACCATGCAGACGCTGACGGCTCGAGGATAGATGCTATAGGCAGGGAGACCTCAGGTTGGTAGAACATGTAGAACGAGGAGGAGGAGAACTGTCTATGTCCCCGAGGATAGAGATGGCCTTTTCAATGCTGCCAGCTGTCAGCAGGAGGGCTGCTTCACATTCCACTTCATCGAGATATTTATTATTATTCTGCAGCTCATATCTGGTCGGACATTTCGCTGCTCAGTTAAAGAATTAAGAAATGTTTCGCTATCGAAACGCCCAACAAGATAAGGACATAAGAGACTCATGTCATATATCCTCCTATACAACACTGTCACCAGGTTTGTTGGTCTGACTACCAAAAAAATGTATGCAAAAAAAAACAAAAAATGGCCTTTGTAACACAGGGAGGACACTGTGGTTCTCAGTTAAAAGGAGACAGAAAGAAAGTAATTCCCAAGTACTCCCAAGCTACCAACGAAGCGTTTCTGTAACATGTGCTGCATGTACAAGCTTATACTGACTTATTCTGAGTGGGTGGTCACTCAAGTTTTCCTCACAAAAGTCAAGGGGGAAAGTGAAGAAGCCTCAGAGTGAAACTAAAAGGAGCGAAAACTGATCGAATCTTCACAAGTCTGAATTATGCTGGTCAGAAGCAAAGGGACACGTGCAAGGTTTTCTCCCATGGTGTCAACGGCAATCACGATGTGTGGCATCACAACCCGGCGCTCTCCGTCCCCTAAGCCTCTCCCTTCCCCTTGGCCTGGCTCTGATAGATAAGGGATGATAAAAAAAAAAATGGGAATATGGGGTGAGAGTGAAATGAAGACGGAGACGGAGAGCGAGAGGGGGACAAAGATCGAGGGGAGGAAAGAGCAAGGTGGAGGGATGCAGAGATAGCAGAGCAAGCTGAGGGATAGAGGAGAGATAAAGGAGGCGATGGTAGCCAAGGGGCGACGCGAGAGGAGGAGAGAAAGAGCAGGATGAGAAAATGAGAGAGATAGTACAAGGCCAGGGGGATCGGGAGATTAGGCTGAATCATCTTTTAAGTGATGACCTTAAAAACACACACTCAACTGGATGCCAAACCCCGGGGCCTTCTGTGTGTGTGTGTGTGTGTGTGAGTGTGTGTAGGTGGTTTGGTCACATGCTTGTGTGAGACTACACACCTCACAGCATTTGCAAAAACTAAAGGATGGGGTTTTTCGGCTCAAGCGGCTGCTGTTGCTTCCTGTAAGAAGGTGTGAAGCTACTCATTCTGCTGGAAAACAAGTGGGATCAAACAGTAAACACACACACACACACACACACTCATATTTACATATCCAACTGAGTGCTGCTCCACAGTGATGAAATTTAAAGCTGCACTTGTCCTGTGTTAGACTTTGATTTTCATTTTTTTTAGGACGTATAGCGCCGCTGAAAGCACCACGTACAAAAACTCAAGCAGGACAGCTGAACATGCTCGATCACAGTAGTGGTATTTTGACGTTGCTATGGCGTCCAGCTGACGGCCATGTTGGACATCAGCACAGCATTCCAGGAGGTCTTGGCTTGACGTTGTTAATGTCGGCTCTACCAGGCTCTCTCTTCAACACACTTTAGCTTTCTTCGCCACAAACTCCCTGTCACATCAAACCCATTTTAACAAAATAGAAGCTTAGATGAACAAATCTAAAACTACTTGCAACTGGCTGGTGGAGAAAGTTACAACAGCTAGGTGACTGTCGAAATCAAACTACAGCAAAAAGGTGTGTGAACATGTGTTCTTCAGGAGGCCAGGAACACATCTCAAAAACATTAGTATATCTGCTCTTTGTCTGCTGGTTTATATAAAACGTAAACGTCTTTTTCCACAGTAATGTGTGTTTTCAGTTCCCGTGCTGTCCGCAACTGGCCCCAAAAAAAATCATCTATGCAGCTTTAAAGGCAGGACATGTGATGCGTTCACTGTCTCTCTCTAAAGCTGCCTGGCTCTCTGTTTTCCTATTGTTCACATTCCAAGCACATAATGGAATGTTTGGAATATTGTTGAATTCTAGATGTGTATTTCAGGCAGGAGAAGTCACCTTGTATGAATTTGCCAGAACACATTTCACAGCTTCATCCGCAGCCTTAGATGTTGTTCCTCTGACGAACAGCAGCAGACCAGAGAGCGGGAACATTTAAAGAGCCTTCTGACGTACTTAAGGAGCTCATTCGTTCCACAAGACGGCCACAGAGGGAACCTGTCTCCTTGTTTTGCTTCGTTTCATTTCTCCTCGTTGATCGTGTCGTCTTCCCTCTTAGTGTCTCTCGTCCTGACCGTGTTCCTGTGTGTGAGCTTCTCATTCTGTTTTCCTCTCATTGGTCAACCTGTCTGTCTTCCTGCTCTCTCCCCCTTTAAGCTTCAGCTTCTCTGTTTTTTGTTTGGTAACCCCCCCCGTACACCCGTCTGTCTCTCTGTCCGCCACCTTCCCTGTCGTCTATCTACCTGTTTGTGTGTGTGTGTGTGTGTGTGTGTGTGTGTGTGTGTGTGTGTGTGTGTGTGTGTGTGTGTGTGTGTGTGTGTGTGTGTGTGGTTATTTGCTCTCTGTCTGTCGGCTTCGGGCTCACGCTGTTTCTCCTTCTCTGTGTCAGTGTTTCTCCAGCTGTCAGAGTTTCTCTCTCTCTGTAAGTCCCTTTGTCCCTTTCTCTCTTTCTTTTTCATCATCTCCTACGTATGCATACATGTGCATGTGTGTGAGTGTGCGCTCTCATCGTGTGCATGAGCATGATCCAGCTGTCCGTGCCGGTGTGTGTTGGCTTTACTCCGGGAGCACGCGCGACCACGACTGTACGTCTGAGTCATCGTTTTCCTCCGGTTCGAGGTGTGAAATATTTTTCACTGATGAAACATATTTCTGTTCTGAGAAGTCTTTTGAATCTAATAACAGATATTGTGAAGAAGCTGCCGACAGTGCAGCGAAAACATCTTCAATATCTCAACACTAATTAATTCACATTGTGAGTAAACTTTTCCCTTAACAGTTGGTGTAGAAGAAGAATGCATACTGACTATGAACTCATTTTAACCATCCTTAACAAATGTATGGAAAATCTTACTAAAACTGAGTTTGACCATGTTTGTACGCTACATGGTCGTACAACTGAACTCACCATATTGTTGCAGATTAAAGGATAAGTTCACCTGAAAATGAAAATGTTGTCATTATCTACTCACCCCCACGACTATACAAAAAAGTGTGAGGAAAAAAAGTGTGTGCGGTTTCAAAGTTAGCAAAACATTTCTGGAGTTTCACAGCAAAACAGCGTGTCAGTACTCATCCTTGAAGGCTGTCGAGCTGTTTGCAGCTACATTCAAGATTCCCGCTTTAAAAAGTGTGTAAATAACTTATTTTCAAATCAAGAGCTTGCTTGTTTATCATTTTAAAAACCCATCCCATCAAGTCCCCACCTACTGTTTGAGAAAATGCTGTAAAACTGTTTTGCTGCGAGGCTCGGACAAAGTTTTGCCGACAACCAAACTTCACCTCTCTTTCCATCGCGAGAGGGTGAGTAAATAAAGACTGAATTCAAATGTTTTGGTTGAACTTACCCTTTAAGCCTCCTCAGCCCTTTTCTTACTTACCGTGTGAACGTTTTTGTGGCTGCGCTTGCGCCTCAGGTCCCATCAGAAGACTGGGGAGGTGGGTATGGAGGTGGCGGCGTGGGCGACAGTGGAGGGGAGATTCCGTGCCGCCGCATGCGTAGCGGCAGCTACATCAAGGCCATGGGAGATGATGACAGCGCTGACTCAGACACCAGCCCCAAAGCTTCGCCGAAGTCCACCCTGATCGCCCAGAGGGACGCCTTCAGACGGTCTATCAGCATGGATCAAAGGTCAGTGTCATGACTAATGGATTGTTTGAGTAAGGGTTTTATTAAAAAACAGCAGCTGAACTCCATAATCCAAAATCACTAATGCAGAAACGAAGTGAAAGGCAACAAATAGCAGGCAACAAAACAGTAATCCACAAGTGCAAAAAACTAAACAATCCAAAGAACACAAGGAACACGGGCAGTAACACAAGACCAGGCAACAGGTGTGACACGCAGGACAAACGGAAGTGTACAGCAAAAAGGGCGGGAAAACAGACAAAGAGAGGAAGTGGAAAGTAAAACATGACACATGAGGATATTAACGTAGTAAAAACAGTAGATAGTATAACAGGAAATTAACAAAACTAAAATCACATGACACCCTTCCTGCTTAGTAACCGCACGGCTGGACTTCACACATTCAGTTTGCTCCTTCTCGAGTCAAAGACAATAAGTTTCTTAAGTAAAAGTGCATTACATTGGTGGAGTGCCCCTTTAAGATAATCCTTGACAGATATCAGTGACATTCAAAACTGTTGACTTTTAACAAATCCAACCTTTTACTCACATCATCACAGTTATATAATATATATATTTCTTTTTTAAAACACAGAAAAGTAGCATTCACTTCCTCATATTGTGGGTACCTTCTTATGTGAGCTGCTGGGGAACTCGGACTCAGAGGTGTGAGATTCATCTGCATTTAGCATAAGCAAAATGGAAAATAAAAAAAGGTTTACTCAAATGTTCGGACTGAATTCAAATAAGACAAACAAATTAGAGTTATGAAATGAATCGTTGCAGTTTTTCCCACTTGACATGGAGATGCAGCGTCACAACACTTGCACAAGAATATCTGCAGGTGGCAAAGTCATGGAGGCTGACTCAGTGACATTTAACGTGACAGCTGTAGTTTACCAAGTGGTGTGAGCTGTTGCTGAACATTACAAAAAAAGTGTGTTTTTTGACTCAAGTAGCACAGCTGGAGATTTTACAGCCAGAATGGAGCAAATAAGAAATACCTCTCCGTGTCTTCATGGAGCAGAAAGCTGATGACGTGCACTATTTGTTTCCTCCAGGTACTCATGTAAGCAGTGTACCGACTCCTACCCCAACAGCCGAACTACACCCAAAACCCACACCCGCTCTCGCAGTTACACCCGCTCTCTGACCAGCTCACAGGTAACAAAAATGTTGTTTATTTGTATTAAAGGTTTTTATTCTTTATTCCAGTGTTTTGTAAAGGTTGTTGGATGTAAAAGGTGTGTTAAGAAAACACTGCTCCTGAAATGGCAATCTCGCCTTTGATACCTCGACTTTATGACATCACACTACATCATCATGTCACATATTTGCCTAATTTATGCCTAGCTGCAAAGTTTGACACATAATTAATACTTTAGCACAGCTGCTCCGTTGTTGTTAGTAGTGCTGGCTAAGGCATGTGTGAGCTGACCAATTACAGGAGACCGGGTATTCAGGAGGGGGGCCTTAAAGAGACAGACGCTTAAACAGAGCGTTTCAGACAGAGGGGAAATACAGTGTTGAAGCACTGGACAGAATGAGAAAACTCGTGTTTTTCGAGCATTAAAGCACGTAAACATATAAAATAAAATAAGATTATGAATCTGAAAATGTACATAATATGTCTCCTTTAATTATGTTTCTGAATCGGGATCTATACTACAGCAGTGTGTCTCTCTTCCTTCAGCTGGGAGACACGCTGAACCGTCAGTTCGAGTCGGTGTGTGAGACCATGTTTGGGGAGGTGGAGTCCCAAGCCGTCGAGGCCCTGGATCTTCCCGGCGTGTTCCGCACCCGCAGCCACAGCTACGTGCGCGCCATCCAGGCCGGCTGCTCCCAGGACGACGACTGCCTCTCCGTCTTCTCCATGTCGGGCCCCCAGGGGAGCATCAAGGGCGGGGCCGGTAAGTGTGCGGTGTGGCGTACCAGCGCTGTGCCTCCATGAGATGTGTGACTGTCTTTTTATGTGGTGGCAACCTGGTGGGAGACACAGTGGGACGGCCAGTGGGAGAGGGGATTTTATGACAGCTTGTGTCTGCTTACCTCGACAAAAGGCTCTGACTCACAAACCTCACGCGCAAACCTCACACACGCACCAACTGCAAAGCAACATTCAATGAATGCATCCATTTTTAATGTAATTTTCTCTTGTATTCTTTTGATCTCCATGATCGCACTTTTTCAACCAAGCCTTCTGCTCCTCTGCGGCACTATCTTTGTTTTTGTGTGTATACTGTATGTGCATGCTACACGCATCGACGTGTGTGTTATGTTATTGTGCATGCTCTTTGTTCTCTCTCATCTCCGTCCTTTCTCCGCATCTCCACTCTCCTGTCGACCTCCCTCGTGCGATTGCGGTTTCTCAGGCTCAGTAATAGGTACAGGAACACTTGTGATTATGATGATAAGTCAGAGTCTCCAGCTGCTCTCTATCTATAGTATGTCTGCGTCTATTCCTTCTTACTCTGTGTCACTCTTCCTCTCTTCTTTGTCTGAAAAAATGTCTGTTTTTGTGCATTTTGTGTTATTTTTTTATGATATTTCCTTTGTTTAATCTCCGCAATCACACTCTTACACAAGCCTAATATACTTTTCATCTCCAATAATCTTGAGTGTGAGAAAGAGAGAGAGCAAGAGTGTGTGTGTGTGTGTGTGTATGTGTAGACTGCAGAGCCACTCGAGTGCCTCACAGGACTCCAAATTCCAAGCTTAGACCCGCAAATCCTCCCCCCCGATACTTATTAAATCCTCAGTGAGCCGCGATATACATTAACCACAAACACACGCGTGCACAGTACGCAATCTCAAGTCACACATAACCCTGAATACATGCGCACACACACACACACACACACACACACACACACTGGAGCTTATAGAGCTTCATGGTATGGATCTTTGTAAACTGTGACAAGCTGGTTGGTGATGAAGATGCTTGGAAAGAAATGCATTTTGATTCTTAACTCACTGAAAATAAACCGTGTGTGTGTGTGTGTGTGTGAACGAAGGCAGAATCTGCGCTTCTCATTTTAATATTTCTCTCAGGAAATTGCTTTATCTCCTTTAGAAGCAGAGTTAAGTTAGCTCAGGGGGAGAGGTTTTTCCTTTTTGTCACTTCCTTCATGTCTGTCTCTTCTACCACTTCACTCCCTGCCGCTCTCTGAAAATCAAACCACAAGCTGATTTTCGGTGAAAAGACGGAGTGCTTTTTGAGGTGCATTTGTAAATCTCTCTGTCATCCTGCACTGGCATTATTTCTCATTGATTTTGTTCTTTTCTCTCCCTCTCTCTGCATTTCATACAACAACTTCCCTCCTTTCACCATTTCCTTTCACTTTCTCCTTTCAGTCTGTCCCTTTTGTAAGTATCCACCTCCCCTGTTCCCTCTTGACGTAGTACCCATGTTGCCTTTAACAGCCCACTTTGCCTCTGTCCTTCTTTCTCCTTCTCTTCTGACACTTCAGTCTTTCCTTATCGTAAAGGTGCTCCTCCCCCACTCCCACCTCGCATGTCCAAGTCTTCGCTCTCGGTGCGAGCCCAGAGCAGCACCAAGTCCACCCAGGATGCCTACTTCCAGAACAGCGGACAGCTGACCTCAGGCTCAGGCCCTGGGCGCCCCAAGCAGCACAGCAACTCCGTGGACCTGGGCAGCACTGACGGCCCCTCAGGTCGCACCTCCAGAGGAGGCTACTACACCGCCACGGGCCCTGGAAGATCCCGACAGCACAGTAACTCGGCAGAGAGCCTAGACGGGGTTAGGAGTTCGAGGGAGCTGGTGCCCTACGGAGGGGGTCCAGGAGTTGGGGTGAGGGCCAAACACAGCAGCTCAGCTGACAGTCTGCTGGAGGGGCCACCGAGGCCGGCACGCGAGAGGGACAGCAGGGTCGGGGGCAGCCTGGGGAAGTCGGTCTCGCTGCCTCAGAACAGCATCGTGCTGAGTAAAGCTGGGGGGCAGGACGACGGACGTGGTGGGAGGAAGTGGAGGCCGTCCATAGCTGTGCAGGTGAGAAAGCACATTCTCTCCAACTTTACCGCAATGGGGGTGGAACTAATTAGTCTTCATTCAATTTGTTAAATCTTTTGATCTACAAAATGTCAGAAAATAGTGAAAGATGTCCTTCTCAAGTCTTCAATCCAAGATTGCTTGGTTGGTGTGACCACAGCACAATCACCGCATTTGAGAAGCTCAAACCGAAACATGGTGAATTATGTGGTGCATTTTTGCTTAAAAAGAAAACGACTGAAATTATTCATAATCAAAATGCCAAGTTTATCTGTGGACCAACTAAAATGTCAACTGGTTAATCATTTCAGCAGGAATCAAAACACAATCATAATTACACAAGATAAATGTTTAAGAAAAATGCGCCAAGAGAAGGATGAGAAAATTTATATCAGTTTCATGTGTGTGCAATTACTACGGAGCAAAGTCAGGAATTGATTAGCATAGCATAGAGACTGGAAACAGGCGAAGCAGCTCGTCTGCCTTTCCACAAAGCCTAAAAGTGTGCTACCAACACTCCTGACTCACTAATTAACATGACAAATCTATGCATATGCGTCTATAACTGCTTCTTGGTGACCTCCTGGAGTGCTTTCTTGTCATGGTTCTGCTCATGTGTGTCTGTTAGATATAAAGCCACCACCAGGAGCTAGTTTTCATATTAGCAAAGATACTGAACGCAGAGTGACAGCTCGCCAGGCTCTGTCCACCATCAACAAATCTGTTTGGCATCAGCTCACTAATTAACAGATTATATCTGTGAAAAACCATGATAAAATCCAAAACTTGTGAGTGGAATCAATCTTCTCATCTAGGTCCCTCCCATCTAGGAGTATGTATACCAAAAAGTCTAATTGTCCCTTTAATTCCAGTTGTGTATGAAGTCTTTAGGTTGCAGTGTTTCAACAGATCCCTCTGTGCTCTGACCGTGGCACTTTGTGGCTGCTTCTGTTTCAGGTTGACAGTTCAGAGACTCTGTCAGATTCAGACGCAGAGGGCAAAGCTCTGACAGAGGTCCATTCTATAGGAGTCCAAGTGGAAGAAGACAAAAGGTAATGAAAACACAACTAAATGCCAAAGCAGGGAAAAAGTATTTATCCTTGAAATCTCTTCTCGACTCGGAGTGTGTTTATTTAGCCTGACATTTAACTTGCCCTTAATTATGGACCCAAATTTGAAAACCAAGATGTGCGTTTGTTTATTCGCTAATTTAGCTTTGCCCCAAAATGTGTGGCTTCATCAAGAGCTTTTTGTCTTTCCAGAGTAATTTATGTGAATAATTTCAATATGTAATTTGAAAAGCCTTCATTTCCCGGGCGCCCAGCGGTGCAGCCACCTATGGTTGATTTCTGGGCTAGATCCCATTATTTCATTTAACATTTCATCAGACATCACAGCTTGAACCCAGTAACACTTTGTTCCAAGGAAGTCTTGTTTTTCAACTGTAACCATGACTACTGCAACTCATACACGCAACATGACTTTCACATGTGACGCAGGCCTTCTCCTAATCATATCCAACATGCCTTGCGGGTCAGAGTCGCACACATGCATGCGAGCAGTCGTAGCATCACATTCTCCCGAACCCCGCGCAGTCTTTGTTCATGCACCTGTTAACAGTGTCCCCCGACTGCTGCAATCATGAAGGGAGACAGTGTGACGTCCGGGGGAGAAAACGGGAGTGCGAGAAATGGAAATCTGAGTCACACCTCGCACCTCATCAGACAGCAAAGAAGGATGAGGGGAGGTGGGGTACAAACTTGTGATAGAGTAAACACTCATCACTGAGTCCATTGACATGACATTTGCACACACACTGGTGCGTCATATGCCAGAGGATTTAGCGGGGCTTATCACAAACGCTTGAGTCGTAGTGACTGCGGTGACAGCATGACTATCCCTGCTCAAATGGGAACGTGCAATTATTCGGGGGACTATGATTTGAGAAAGGCGTTTGCGTGTGATACTCCGTGTGACTGGACGGCCTCTGGGCCTGCTGTGACTCCCTCGTGTTGCAGGCGGGCTCGTTTCAAGCGCTCCAACAGCGTGACGGCGAGCGTGCAGGCCGACCTGGACCCCGAGGGCTTCCCGGGGCTCAGCATCGCCGTGCCAACACAGGACAAGAGTCTCCAGTTCGGCTGTTCCTTCCAAAGGCACTCGTCAGAGCCGGAGTCCGCTAGCCAGTACACGGAGTGCCACCGCACCGTCCACACACAGGGACAGTGGGCCTACAGAGAGGTAAGTGTGCAATGATGCGCAAAAGACTGATCACCCGAGTCCTCCGTCATTGGTGAAGATGGTGTTCTTTTAAACTATATTCCTCGGCATTATTTCCAGAGATTTGTTCTTTAGCTTTTTTTTGTTTGTTCTTGTACTCTTTGTTTGTTTGTCTGGTTTTATCCTACGTTTCCTGCATATCTTGTGTTCCTGTGCCTGCTCCATGGTCCCCATGTGTCTTCTGTGTTCCCGCTTTGTTGTCAGTGACTTCCCTTTTTCGCTTTTTTGTCTGTTCCTGTTCCCTTGTTTTTACATTTCTTTCTTTTCAAAAGCAAAGAACTGTGAAATAAAAATCTCCAAGCATTTAGTAGCAAAAGATTATTCAAAAAAATGATCATCCTTACAGTCAAATGAATTGCCACTCATGTAACTCACGTTACCCCAGGACTTTATCCAGAGTGGCTACACCACTGAGCCCTGCCCAGCAGACCCACGGCCCCACCAGCACCCACACCTGCCTCCACGCTCCCACTCCCCTCTGCCCGTTGCCTCTGAGAGAGCTTGGGCGGGTACGCCGTCCCTGGAGGGCCCCCGGAGCCTGCCAGACTCGGGCCGAGCCTCGCCCTGCATGAGAGACGGAGAGTTCTTCTTACGCCTCCTGCAGACGGAGGTGGAGAGGATGGAGGGCTGGTGCCAGAACATGGAGAGGGAAGCAGAGGAGAACGAGCTGCCAGAAGAGGGTGAGTCCGGGAGGACGATCAAAAGGATAAGAGATAAAGACAAATGATGAATAATTCTTGGATGTCTAAAAGGACTCGTGTGCTGTTTCCTCCCCAGTTCTCGAGCTGATCCGAAATGCAGTTGGCAGTGCCCAGATGCTCATGTCTCAGAAAGTCCAGCAGTTCTTCCGCCTCTGCCAACAAAGTGTGGTGAGTATGTGCGATTGCATCTGAAATCATGACAGCACACATTAGATATGGTGCGTGGTTTTTGCCCAGATTCACTATTGCTCAGGGCAAAATCAGCTTGGCTGCAAAAGCACAACTGCAGAGGTTGGTCCTATGCAATTTTGTCGTCTTTCACAAATCCACATGTTACTTTGTCACTCATCACTTATTGTGTCCCATCTCCCTGTGCTGCACCCAGGACCCATCAGCGTACCCCCAGCCCACCTCTCAGGACCTGGCAGGCTTCTGGGACCTGCTCCAGCTCAACATAGAGGACGTCAGGGTCAAGTTTCAGGACCTCCAGAGGCTCAAGGACTTGAACTGGAGGCTCCCACCTGAAAAGAAGGTGAGAGGCCCGGGGGTCCAAACAGCCCTGGTTTCCCGGAAGCGCTCCCCCAGAGCTAAGATGGCAGTGTGCAGAAGAGTAGCGCAGATGGTCGTGCCCTCCGAGCCTTTGCAGGCTGTGAAAATACAGAACAGCAAGAGGATCTGAGTCGAGCCACGAGACGATGGAGTTTTAAACTGATAGAAATCTAAATGCATTTGTGCATTTGTTGCAGCTGTTCAGACAGATGAGAGTACTTGTCTGTTAGAATATTGTCTACTCACTGATCAACGACTTGAATCTTGACAACAAACTAACAATTGTCTCTCTTTTCTTCTTTTTTCATTATCTTTGTTGGCCTTTTCTTCTCCCATTTCATTTCCTTTTATGCCAATGCATGCTGAGGTGCTTATTTATTGTCGATTTTGGTTATTTGTCTGTCATGTCTCGGCCTGTGATTGTCCCCAACTTGAATTTTACCTTTTTTGTTGGTGGTTTTGCTCGTTCTCTGTCACATTCTTTGCTTCTCCCCACTTTTTTTTTGCATGGGACCCCTTTCGTACGAACCTTTTTTTCACCACCCGACACGATAAATCCACTGTCCGTTGTCGTCATATATCTACGTCTCACCATCCCTGCGCCAGGAGGATAAGAAGCTTCCTCCTCCCTTACCAAAGAAGCCAGTGGGCGGGGTGAGCGGCAGCCTCCGGGCAGATAGCATCGCGGATGGTGGCGCCGGAGGTGGAGGAGGAGAAAGAGGAGGCGGGTTGGGGGGCCTGGTGGTGCCTCGCCTGGGTGGACATACCCTACCCATCAGGGAGAAGTCCCTGGACCTCGGGGACCGTCAGAGGACAGAAGCAAGGAGGAGGCTGCTGCAGACCAAGCGTACCGCCTCCTTTAGGCAGAACTCGGCCACGGAGAGCGCCGACAGCATCGAGATCTACATCCCAGAGGCCCAGACTCGACTCTGAGCGTCCACTTCCTCACTTTCCCTCACTAACAATCTCGGTCTTTCTCTGAGCCCGGTTTTGGATCTTCTGCCGGTCATTGCTGTTTATCCTCTCCCCTCCCTTCAGCATCTCCATCGCGTCACTTACCACGACTGCTAATTCCACTTCTCTTGCTCATTAAAACAAGCAATGACAGCCATTTTAGTGTCTTGAAATTTGGACGTTTTACTGATACAGAAGCCTAGACCTGAAGCAGTAGCTAGCAGATGTGGACTATGGGCTTTTTTAAGAATTCTTTTTGGCTGACGACAAAGAGGAAACAGTCCACTTTTGTAACAGTAGTCAGCAGAGGTTCACGCAGTAGTAGCATGCCTGTGCGTGTTCACCTAGCGCTTCTCCATCACTGCAAATAAAGGGCTTAACAGGCACAAAACCTCTGTGTGAGGAGATGACAGAATCTCCCAATGGATCATTTGTTGGCATCTCCTCAATGCCATTCGCAACGGAGTCAACTAAGATACATCTCTTCACGGATGCTACCAGTATGGATGAATAAACATGGATTCACTCCCACCATCAGTTTAAATGCCCTTAAAGTCAGATGGCTGACAATCCCCAAAGAACATCCTCCAAGCATAGTCAGTCACCTACAGCCGGCTCCTTTCACCCAGGTGCCATCTGTCCACCCAGGCACCCAGTCAAAGAATACGGAACTATTTTCTGCCTCTTTCCCCTTCGTTCCTCACGTCCTCCGACAACCCTCAGCATTCAGCAGTGAGGCTGTTTGAATGTGCAAGTGCTATTTGTACATAGTGTGCACACTCATGTTTTGCCAAAAGGAGTTTTTGCAGTGTAGCATCACAGCCTTGACAGCGAGAGAGCATCGCAGACACAAAATAGAAAAAGACAGAGCCGTTTGCTTTTTACACAGTCTCTCTGAAGTTTGGAGTGTTCAGGGGTGGGGTTTCTGGGAATTTTTAGGGGGGATATATTTTTGGTGGCTGTTCAGGACTTTTACTGAGAAGGCCCCCATTTCACTGTGAGACTATAGCACCACCGAGTGGTCACACGAGGACCCAAACCAACACCACTTTGTCTGCAGAGCGGTTCTCTCCACCCTGAGTCAGGAATTAACAGACGCGATGAAACAGCCATGAAAGGAGATCAGTTTCTTTAGTCTTTTCTTTCCCCCGACACGCAGTGTCTTTTCTCTTCTCTTCTATTGATTACTCAGATTGGACCTTTCCCGCAACATTCTTGCATAGTTGGGAAGATGAAGCAAAAGGAGGAGAGCTGGCAAAGTCTTCGCCTCACTTGAAGTACAGTCCTCTTAATTTAGCACACGGCTGATGAGGAACGAAAAAAAAACGAAAGGAGTCCTGTTCGATGTAGCTCCCTCCACCCCCCTTCCAAAGAGTCATCACAGAGAGGAATCCATCAGATGTGAAACGACAGAAAAGAAGCTACTTGATAGTGTTTGGTAATCCCGCTGAGATTAAATAACACTCGTCACAAATGGCAACGTACTGTATGTCTGCTGCACTAGGTGTTCCTTTCCCCCTCCTCTTTATTTACTTCTTGAAATCATACTATCGGGACAAAGTGTAGCATGATTTTTAAAAAGCTTTGAGGGAGTCTCATTTATGAATTTATGTCCAGAGCAGTTGTTTCTAATTGAAGTGTTTTGTATGGATGGTGCATATAGGCTCGTGTGCGTGCGTGTGGCGTGAATATGAAGGGCTGCGTGTCATGAGGGACGTGTGTGATGAAGCCCAGTGAATACTAAGAATCCAAATCAGCCATTTTAAAGAGAATGGGGAAGAAAGAAAAAAAAAACACACACAAAATATGGGGATCTTTTAGCATGACCAGTTTTCTTTTCTTTTTTTTACTATTTGGATGGAATGTGTTGGCAAAATGGGATATTTTAATGGGAGATGTATATTTTATAATATAATCTACATTTCTAGATTAGTAGAGACTATTGAGTACAGTATATGTACAAAAAAAAGCATATATCAAATGTGAAATTCTGCAGTATTATTATGATAGATTATAGCATTGTGTTATACTACAGCTGTGTGGCATATCCAGACTCAGTACATGTGAAAAAGAACTTCAAATGATTATTATCTTCAGTTTGTGAGTGCTGGGTCGGGTTCACAGGGTATGTAACTGGCAAGAGTGTTACTTGCCAAGTATGATCCTCCTTAGGCCTACTGTATATCTGTCTGTGGTTCGAACAACATATACTGCTGTACATCTCCTCCCTGTATTTTCCTCTTTAGAACCAACTACATGTGCCTAACCAGCTATATGTGGAGGTTTCCTTTGAACACAGTTTACAGTATATAAATAGAAAGATATGTAAATAGAAGAGTATAAAATCTCCAGAGAATATTGTCGACGAAAATGTTTTTATTGTACCGACTTGCCACCCTCTGTCTCCCCCTCTCTCCCCCTCACTCCCCCTCACTCTCACGTGCAATACACACTTAAGACTGGCGGACCTTTTCGTTGATGTCGACGCTGCATGTTTTATGTCGACCTCATTTGAAAGAAATTTAGACCTTTTTGACTGATAAAATGTAAGCCAAATTTTGTAGCTTCTGAACCATTTTCTTTTTGTGATCGAGGAAAAAGAAATTGAGGTTTTACAGTGCAGTTATTTCAACTAGCCGCTTCTTTGTACAAAGATTATATCCGCGGAGGACAATAATACTGACGACCTTGAAACAGCAATCGGTGTTTTGATGTGAATCTTAACAGATCAATTTAACCACCTCCGAGTGGAACGAAGCTGCCCTGGCGAAGAGAAAAAAAAAAAAAAAAAAGAAGGGCTGAGAATCATGTTTAATTCATCTGCAGCAGTGTGGGCTGTAGAGCAGCCTTTTTATCCCCTCATCCTCCTCCTCTGTTACCCTCCAACTCGACAACATCTCGGCGGTGTTTGACACAGCCCTCATCAAACAAAGCACAAAGACCTGCTTTTATACTGTTACTCCACTGTGAAGGCCTCCTGACTCCACCCTCACAGCCCTCGCACCTACGCACGGAGGGATGGCAAGGTCTTTCCATTACGAGTCAGGCTTGAGGGACACCAGGAATCAAAGAGGCTTTGTGGGATATTTATCCGCCGTAGCAACTACTACTTCTTCAATTCTCGCTGACTTTCTCCTCTATACTTTTTGATCACATGTTGAGGTGTTAGCCAGCCACCTTGCCTTGAAACAGGTCCATTGCAAACACACTTTCTGGTGGTAGGATTTCCATATTTTCTGTCCAGTGTTTCACCCATCTATCCTATATCCTCACTGTATGAATACAAGAGCCTCAGCTTAACATAGCGCCTGGGTGTATAGTTGTACAATCGTGATCTGAGCACTCACCACCACACCACACGGACTTCTATACGAACCCTTTCACCTCTTTCTAGAAGTGCAAAAACCCCTCGTGGACAGCCAGACGGACAAGTCAACTCCGAGTACCTCAGTTTCTAGCAGCAGTGTCTCCAACCCCGACCCAAGCCTCTGTCCTCATGGGACGCCACACAACCGACGGACCCTGGAAGTACAGGACCAGATCAGTCCCGCAGGAACTTTGTCCGTGTTCTTTAAAAGACAGGGGTGGATCCACTAAGCCCAGATTCTCCAGTAGCCATTTCCTGAGACTGGAGAGCGAGAGTGAAAGGAGTGGTGGTTGAGACGAGAGCTCAGTTGTAGCCAACGTGTGTGTGCTGTATACTGTACATCTGCAGGAGGGTTGTGTAGCAGCAGATTTGAGTTTTAGTTATGTCGACATTTCTGAGAGGCAGAGCTGCTCTGGAGGAAAACGCAAAGTCGGTTGGTTGAGTTCAACCTCAGCGGGAGAAGCCAAAGGAATGGTTTTTTTTTCCTGCTTTACAAAAACCGAGCAGCTGTCAAAAAGTGGTGAAAACCACCAATGTCTTGTTGTGTAAATGCATTTTTTTCATCGATCAAACCCTGTTTTTCAGCAGTTGAAGGCTTCTAACTACCTAGCAACAGCATGAAATGAGCAGGAATTTAATGTATCTTTGTTGGATCACTAGATGACATATGTGCAACGATTCCTGTGAATCTCTTGTGCACTTGTAGGCAATTTCAATCCACTCCGGGAATGGCAGACTCCGCCCACTGACACTGAAAATTACTTTGTATAAAAGGAATTATGGTGAGAGGGATTGCTGAAAAATGTCAACCATGGACAGGAAAACATTTTTTTTTAAATCACTCTGATTACACAAAAAGCCTAAGAATTATATCTTCAGTAATGTTTTCTTATACTTTCACCAAACTCCTTTAAACGGACACAGCAGGCCGAAATATCAATAGTTTTTTTCACACACTAATCAATTTAGTGATTTTGGGCTATTTTGCCACCATGATATGTTTTATTTCAGACTAGTGGAAAGAAAAATATCTAAAATACACATTTTAGAAAATTGCGCTGTCTGTAAATTTGCATTATAAGAAACAACATTTTCAGAAAACCTAAGATACAAAAAATAATTGTCACCTCGGAAGTTTTATGATAATAATGGGTTGATTATTGTAAGGTATTCTATCTTATTCACCTCCAGTGTCTTGTTGAATTCATCTAAACATATCTTTACAGGCTATTTTTCCCACTTCAGTAACACCAACATACACCAAATTTTCCCGTTTTATTCCCCTCTAGTTTGTTCATAAATCATTCATCGCCTGGTTTTATTCCAAAAAGCAAGAGCACGCTGTTTATGCAGTATTTTATGCTTTAATGTAGGCTGATGGTAAAATGAGAGATTCAAAATTCCCTCTTCAAAAACCATTGAATCTTGTATCTAACAAAACAAAACAGGAATTTTGAACCTGGCTTTATGCAGATTTCTGTTCTAGAAATGTTGCAATATTTACTTAGCACAAGGAATAATCAGATAAGGATACTTAATTGGAGCAATCAACTGCTGATGTTTCATTGGTGATACCTATTAGTTAAATTCTTGCCCTCTTCACTTGCAGGGTTTTGCGTCAACGCGTATTATTTGGTTCATCTCTCAGAGGTTTTACTCCCCTCTGCCTCCAGAGCAGCTCAGACCCTTGAAGATGTTTAACTGAAACTCTGATGTGCCTTTAGCTCTGAGGTGTATCTGCGTTTGTGTGTGCAGTATGTGCGTTTTTGTGTGTGTGTGTGAGTGAGAGAGAGTGTGTGTGCGAGCGTGTGTGAGCGTATCTACACAAAAAAAGAATACCCTGCCACCCTCACGTTTACAAAAATGTAAATACCTGTTGCCAATGGACATTGCTCTTCTCAATATTACATATATTGTTATTACAATATGATTATTATTAGTATGATTATTGTCATTAAAAGGATTAATTATCGCCATCACTCTCATTATTATAAACGGTGTTGTCAACTATAGCTATGGGTAAACATTGTTCTGTATTCAAGGGCGAGTCTTGTGTACACTAACAAAAAAGATAATAGTTGAATCTCTGAAGTCTTAAATCGCTGCTACCGAGGAGACGGAGTAGAAGAGAAGCAAACTGACAATAACTCTGGGAAGACATTTTTTTTTTTCTGGGATCAATGATGAATGCTCCCGTGAGGAGTGAGAGATCACCAAAAGAGGAAAGCAAGCGTTGAACGGATGGACTGAATGGAAGATCCAAACATGAGACCTTTTTCTTTCTCCATGTGCATTTATTCCACTCTGAACTCTCAGTTCTGCCCGAGGAGGAAAACAACACGGACATCAGACCACTCTCTCTGTATTCTGCTCTATAATGTAGCAAAAACTCGACAGCCCCTCGTTCTCCACTCTCTCCTCCTCTTTCATCTCGTTCTCGTGTTTGCTCACTGAACACCATGATTTTTAACCAGACGGGTTTGATACAGCGAGCTTTTCTGTCTTTGAGCTCGGCTTTATTTCTTGAGTTCTCTTCTTTTATACGTTTGATTCAGTGCCAAGACAGCATATTGTACATACAAACATTAAATGCTTCTGTTTTTTTCCTCCGATTAAAACAACTGACTGGAGCATATAGCAATAGCGATGCCATAAGATGTGAACTTTGTTTCATAATGCCACCGGTGATACACGAGATGCATGAGAACGCCACAGTGAGCGGGAGATGCAGTGTGGATACGTGCTGGGCAGCAGTGGTGGTGGTGGTGGTGGGGGGTCGGCGTTGCACAGTGACGTGTAAAATCATGATTCTGTTTGTTGTGTTGTGGTTCTCATTATGTACATACAAATTTATTTATTGATCTTGTATGTTTGATGGATCTAGATGTGTCAAAAGGAGCACGTCTTGATAGCGCTGAAGCCCAGAGAGATGGCACACTGTGACGTGGTTTACCCCAACACAGAATGTAACACTGTCAACGTTGTCAAAACATTTTCTAATGGCTAATATTATTACTATTAATATGATTATTATAAAGCTATTTTAGCGAGTTAAATGAGGGGTGCTGTGTCTCCTTTGTCTTTCTTTGGCGTTCATTTTCTGACTCTGCTGAATGTTTTAAGCGCTGGGAATTACATCAGATTAAAGGGACAGTTCACCCCACAAAATCCAAAATGCATATCTTTCCTCTTACCTGTAGTGATATTTATCCACCGGGCTTGTTTTTCTGTGACTTGCCGAGTTATCAGATACAAGCCAGAGAGATGTCTGCTTTTTGTGGTGCTTAAAGCGCCAAAAACATACATGTGAAAAACACAACAGCACTCACCTTTGTTGAACGCATTTTCATGCAGGAACTATTTCTTTCGACTGGACTATATTGTATCACATCCGCGGCTGAGCTGAAACGTTAGCTAGCTTAGTTAGCTAGCCTCTCGCCCATGATTTGATAGGTGCTTCCTTTTGTGCATTGATACAGAAAGAAACTTGTTCCCACATAAAACTGCTGATAACAAATGTTGTGGATTATTATGAGTAACTGGTTTCCAGCAAGAGACATTGCTGTTGAGTTTATCAAATTATTTTCTGTGCCGCTTTGAGCACCACAAGCTGAGTGCCATTAAGCTCCATTACACTGGAGAGAAGGCAAACACCTCCACAGCCAATATCTCCAAAACTCGCCAACTCACACCAAGTAGGGAGGGAGTATGAGGGAAAATATGTGGTTTTGATTTGGGGCTGAATTGACCCTTTAAATATTCATGGTTAAATAAGCAACAATCAAAAGTTTGTCAAATGTTTTTGGCGAAGTTTGGATATAAAACTTTCTTGATTATTATTAATGAAGTGTTGATCAAAGACTCATTGACTCCATCAGGACTGTGTGGGTGTGGTATGACAGAAACCGGCTTGGCAACTCAAACAAACAAACTCAAACCTTTCCAGCATTTTGGATTGGAGTGTTGTTTTAAGCCACAAAAAGTAATTTCCTAGAGAAAGATAGTTGATTGTCTAGACTCCAACCAAACCAAAGTATTAGATGACCTGGGGGTGAGACTCAACAACCAACTCTCTTTTTCTAAGAATTTATTTTGTTGTTTTAATTCAGTTTTTTTTTTTTTTTTTAGTTTGCTAGTTGGATTTTCTTAACGTTTGCCAGATTTAAGCTATATATAGTTCCTTCCCACTGTTCCCAGTCTGTGCTGAGCTAATCTAACCAGAACTGGTTTTAGCTTCAGACATTAGAGTGGTATCAATTTTCTCCTCCAATATCCAGATTTCCCAAATTCCCAAAATGATGAACTATTCCTTTAATAGATAGAAAAAAGAAAAAAACAACATTTTAGGCCTTTATGAAAACTGTGCTAGGAGAGACAACTAACTTTACTTTTCCAAGTCATTTCCAAACGAGTGGCATTGACTCAAGAGAAAATCATTTAAAAGAGGATGTTATGCTCATTTTCAGGTTCATAGTTTTATTCTGGGTTACTACTCGAACAGGTTTACATGGTTTAATGCTCAAAAAACACATCAGGTCTCTCATACTTTCCATTTCTGTAGGCCTCCCCCCTCCTGAATATCCAGTCTCCTCTGATTGGCCGGCTCTAAAACACCCGACCCAGCACCGCTAACAACAACAGAACAGCTGTGCTAAATCAAACCAGCTGCTAGGCACAAGTTACGCAAATGTGTGACATGGTGATGTAGTATGATGTCACAAAGTCACAGAATTGAAGGCGGGACTACTGACAAGCTGTTTCAGGATCAGTGTTTTCAGTAGGAGAAAGGAGTTTCTGTTGATGTTGACCTTTTTAACTTTCCAGATCTTTTACATACACGAATCTGTACCACTGAAACAAAAACAGACACTCGGTCTCCTTTAGTGTCCAAAATCGAAACACTGAATAACATAATAAATGGATATTCTTTGCAGCTCAGGCATACCAACCTTGGCGGCATCCATTAAAAATGCAAAATAAGGGTCAAAAAGAAGAATTTCCATTTCACTTTCTCTCTGCCTTTAAGGAATTTGCAATGCAAATACCGAGCCGGTTAAAAGAAAGGAGAGAGAAACATTTAGCACAGGCATTCGGAGTCAAATGCACAATCCCCCAAGGCCCCCGCTTCCCAGTCAGGACCAAACTCAGTCTGACACATTGAGAGGATATTTCTGTCCCTTCACACAATAGCCATGGTAAAGAACTGTACTCATGAATCCAGCCTGCTGTTACTGAAGATAAAGTGTCCACCTGAGACTAAAAACACGCAGCAGTAGCCTTGGGGTACGAGAAGCAGACTACAACCAGAGCTCAAGACTTATATAGTAGTGTGGGAGGTGAATGAATAATGTCATCCTTAAGGCTCTCCATGTGGTTGCAGAATATAAAAGTGCTAACAAGTCCTGCGCTGCGCAGCAAAACAGCCAGATGTATCAATGTAATCTTTTTCCCCAATCAGGTGTGTATGATGTAGTACAAAAAACGTTTTGTCGTACTTCAGCACTCTAAATGTCTGTACATCTTGCCTGAGACTACAGAAACTCAGATGGGATTTGGGTTTTTACAGGTAATTGTGAGCTCAACATGAGAGCACTGAATATGCTTGATAGTCCATTAGAAACATTAAGAAGGCAGCTTTGTTTCTTGATTTGCTTTGAGGGATTCAAAAACCCTGCGAGCCAAAGACACGGAAAGATGTAAGGAAATGGATTATGACCACCAGCATTTTATTACGTCTTTATATTGATTTAGATCTGAAATGTGTTGCTTTTCATCAGGATTCCATAAACTTTTTAGATCACAAATATACTGAACAAACAACCATTCATTAATCAAATCATCTTTTATTCAAACATAAAAGCATACAGTAAAAAAATAAAAAAAGTGCTTTGCATGTAACCATTCACTTTGAAAACAACCACTTGAATCATTTTTAAAAACTGTTGAGAAGATGCCAGGGAAGCTTTGCACACCAAACAGTAGATTCCGCTTTTCATTTATAAATGATTACAAAAAGAGCACAATTAAGATGGGGTGACCCTTCTGTCCTCCAAGCTACAAAGGAATCATTCAAGAGGAGTGTTTCATTTTAGCAAAAATGCTGTGAAAAAAAAAGTGACAGAAGCGCTGGTCTTTCAAGCAAAGTACACACGTTTCCCCTTATCTTTCCATTATCCTGAGATAAACCAATTCTAAATATTCAGCCTTGTAGAGGTCTGACTCTGACTTCCAGGGTGTAAGGCTCACTGGACACCGTCCAGCTTGAGTGTCCAGGCTCGACCGGGTGGGGAGGGAAGTTCAGGCAAAAGGACAATAAGGCCAGCACTGGGGGTGAGTGGGGACCAGGGTAAAGGCTGTGGATTACCCAACAAGGTCACCTGAACAAATGACAAAAATCTGTAATTTAGTTTCTTACATTTCATGTATGGACTTCTATATTCCCTGAGTAAATGAATAATCACTGAGCTGCTGACAGGAGGTTTATAATCTGTATGAAGACATCATTGTCTCAGTCTCTTTACCTTAGTAGCTGCTGATGTTTTAGGTCCCAGTAGTTGTACTGTGGGTTTGGGAGGTTTGGTTGTCACGATGGCATAGACGGTTGCCCCTTTAGATGTATACCTAGACAGATGGAGACGAGAACTTGCATCAGTTCAGTTCAAAATACTTTGATCATCCCTCAAGGTCTGATTCAAGGCAAGCGAGGGCACAAACAGATGCACACATATGACAATTCGTTAACGCACATAATGTAAAGATACACCGAACAGAGAACTGGGATGAGGACTATCAGTCTATATACAAGATTAACTGACCATTACCTGTACTTGTTCACAGGTGTAATGGCGTCTGGAGTAAAACCAAACTTAATTCTATTTCTTTAACATCTGAAATGCATTCCCACTGGAAGCTATTTAAAATAATCCTAGAGGACAATTGTAGGGCCGTTGATAGTCTCATATGCTTTGATTGAGGACTTAGTATGAAGTGAAACTAAGGATCTTTCTGTTTTACCAATAACTTTTTATAGATTAGGTTAACAACACATTGAAGTCAGTTCTTTTTCGTAGGACAAGTCAGGTGACAAATGAACGAAGCTACACAGCGGAGCGAAACTTAAATTGAGTGCCTTAACACTTATTTCACTCCACCTCTGTTCTTTATACAATATGTGATGCATCATGAGACACACTTTACCACTCCTATACAGTATTTGAGGAAATTGTGCTTTCAGTGATCAACAACAGGAACAACAAGATCAGCGACTCCTAACCGCTTCTTACCAGACTGGCACAGTGGTGTTCTCCGTCTGTATCCTCCAGGGGTTGGAGGCGTAGATGGCCTCCCCGTTGACCTCTAGCCAGGCTCCGATACTCCTGAGCCTCTCCTCAAACACAGCAGGGATCATCCCATCAGGTGTGGGACCCACATTCAGGAGGTAGTTACCTCCCAGAGCCACCGTGTGAACCAGATCCTGCAACAGAAGCAGGAGGAGAACCAGTCAGAGACGCCTGAATGATCTCAGTGTTGTTCTTGTACAACTTTTTAATCAGCAGAACATTTAATGACTGACACATCTTGGCTTATTTTTCTGCTCAGTATTCTCTTGACAATGATGAGAAAAATAAAGGCACAAGTGATTGTCACAGCAAAATATGGACCTGAAAATCAACTAATAATAAGAGCAAAACTTCATTCATTCGATTAGATTAATCCCTGTGGGAATGTTGGCTTTTATTACAAATTTATATTTTAGCAAACAGTACAGCCACATGTAACACTTGACACATGTGTCCATGGCAGGTGTGTAAAAGAGCAGAATGATCCGTATTCTATATGTATGATAGCAAAAAACAGCCTGTGTGGTCATCAATTCAAAATCATACTATCACATATCCTCACCTCTATGATAGTGGGCAAGTCCATCAGTTCACTCATCTTCATGTTTCGACGGTAGCCCCAGGAATATGTGTCCACAGATGTGCACTTCTCCCACTTGTGCTGTGGCAGCTGGCCCGGAGTATATTTGTCGTCACAGTTATAGTAGCCACCGTGTTTACACGCACAGCCAGCTCCCCATCTGTCATTGGTCACTACTGTATCCTGATGCAAGGAAGATCTGGTAAGTTTCTGCAACCATACAAAAAAAATGAACAGCTGAATGAAAGCACACTGACTTTGACAGGGCTGTCATTGTAGAGCCAGGCCAGGAACTCGGTGGAGTTCCAGTAGGTGTCGGGTGCCTCCCAGTCCCCATCGGACCAGATCACCTCAGGTCTGTACCTGCAAAACAAGAGGAAGACAGAGATTTAAACATACTGATGTCTGGCTTTATTATCTGCAATAAACATGTTTGTATTGAAATCAGCCAGTAGGTGTTACAGACCTTACAACCATGTTATAAATCTCTGGTAGTAGTTTATTCATCACAAACTCCTGTGTTTTGAATCCATTCTTCTTGTCCTTCAGGTACAGAGGGTGGAACCACTCATACAGGGAGTTGTACAGTCCATAGTGCAATGACCTTAACGAGGAAATTAACAACATTAAATACAAAAGCTGCAACATCACAATATTTAAATTGTTTGATCTTACTCCAAGTGTTGGACATTTCCCTGATATCTGGGGTAGAGTCGGACTGATACTCGATTTTTGGGGCTGATAAAAAAAAAAAAAGATATCTAAATATCAGCTGATACACAAATTTTATGCAATGATCCCTCAAATGTGCTTAACAAACACTTGTGACAAACATATGTAACGGATGAAGGATATCTTGCAGTATAACAATCAACTGAACTAAGGAAATTCACTAGGAATTTAGTAATTATACATTTCCCAAATCTTCTTTTTCTACATTATTTTAAGAAGATGTTTTATATCGGCATCTTTAAGAAAATATATGTACCAATACTAACAAATCTGTGAAAGGCTAATATCAGATGATATCAGCTGACCAATATACCAGCTGGGCTCTAATCTGGAGTATGGGTTCACTGATCAAAATGTATTCTCCCACAATACGATAACTCAGCACAGGATATCTGCCGATACAAAAATACTAATCTCCTACTAAGGCCCCTTTACTTATTGGAATAACTTTTATGTAAAGTATCATGAGGACAGGGATGTTGTGGCACTAAAAGCTGAGTCTGCAGCCTGTAATGATTGATGAAACTGGATTTAATGTACATTGCCCATACACAATTGACATAATAGTGTGGGTAATAGGGCTGCAACTAACAATTATTTTCAATCGTGATTATTTTACACGATTCATCACTGCAGGTCTGTAAAATGTCAAAAATAAAATGTGAAAAAAATGCTCATTATAATCTCCAAGAGCCCAAAGAGAGACTTCACTTTGCTTATTTTGTCAAACCAACAGTCCAAAATCCAAAAACTCTTCATAAGATTGATGCATCACCAATCTACAGCAAACTTACTACTATTGCATCAGGAAATGAATTGGCCCTGAACTGGAAATGGAGTGTGTCAAAATACTCGACTACACAACTTGAAATCAGACCACATATTGGCTCAACAGAAAGGGAGGAAACAGCTGGTGAATGTGTGATGAGCAGGACAGGTTGTGCAACATTCTTGAACCCACTGTATTCCCTGTGTTAGTACCAGCCGTAAACTCTTTCCTTGAGCTTCATACTAAACACCTGATGGCCCACCTTTTGCGCACCGCCTCCCCCAGTTCTCCCACCAGGTCCCTGTGAGGACCAGTGTCAACTGAGTTCCAGTTCCAGGAGTGTGGAGACCCCCAGTTAGTAAACCCTTCGTGGTGTTTGGCAGTCAGGACCACATACCTGCAGTGGAGACAATGTGTAAGCTTAATAAACAGTTTTGTGTGATTATGATTATGTGCAGGTAAAAAAACAAAAACAAAAAAAAAAAACAGTTCGATACCGGAAGTGAAACTGTCTCTTATAGAAATCCACTCACTTAGCACCTGATGCCTTGAATATGTCCGCCCAGTCCTCCGGGTTGAAGAACTGAGCGTGAAACTGGGGAGCAAACTCCGGGTAGCTGAAGCCCGGCGGGTAGTTCTTGGACATGTAGCTCACACACTTCTGGTCCGGGGGCTGCTGGCCCTGCCAGTGCCACCAGAACCACTCACTGCCGAACCCGGGCACAGAAAACACCCCCCAGTGGACAAAAATCCCCACCTTGGCCTGGTCGTACCATGGCGGCAGCGGCCTGGCGTCCAAACTCGTCCAGTCGGCGGTGTACCGAGCCGCAGCTTGAGAAACCACAGCAAAGACTAAAACTAATGGCGCTAGCATGACAGCGGGTTAGCCTGATGCTAACTCCTGCTACACTGTGATGCTACCACGAAGCTAACAGTCGGTTTAGAGCTGTTACTGTTGTCGTGAAGGAATAAACCTGCGGTGACATCAAGCTGCTCCACTGCCGGTGTTCTACATTAAAATGAGAGTTCGACCTTTGCGCAACCACTAAGGTAAATAAAAGCTTCCGTCATATGACTGTTATCACATGAAGCATCACGTGACTGTCCCGTCTGTCTTTTTTTTAAATTACAACTTTATTTAAAAGATGAGCATTAACACAGGGCATACCTGCATACATACAGACTGACGACATCTACACGGTATTTATAGCATCCAAATAACAAGAAATTGCTATATTTGTTGCAAACGTTATATACGACATGAATGTCCTGGTTGCAAAATACTGAACAGCCCACTGAAATACCATATTAAAGTTTTTTATTGATACAAACAGTCCTGCTGACTTCACACCGGCAACGACCTGCTTCAGTCCACTTCTAATCTGAATAAAGCAAATTCAACATCCCATATTTAAAGGGGCACTATTATTATTTTAATGAGGTGATAACACAAACTCCATAAGTGAATAAACGTGCTGTTCTCAGAGGAAAATAAGGTCCCAGAACACTGTTTGAAGCTGGAAAGGTGGCAGGGTCCGCCACGTAGAAACAACGTAACAACGGTATGAAATTCTGTTGTCCTCTGAAGTCAGTTTGATTATTCAGCCATGATTCAAATAGTTTATTTTCAGTTTGTGTATGCATTACATTCATTGAAGATCTTCATCGTCTGATTAAAAATAAAAGCTACCCCAAATATTTGAGAAATATTTTGTTGATAAGTAAAGATATTAGTATTTCCAGTATTAAATCATGTGTTGGGGAAGCTTAGAGTATGTATTGACTATTTTACGATTTCTAATTGAAAACTTCAAAACTTCTCGAAATGTTCTTTCATTGGAAATAGGCGACAATATTTTACAAGGACAGTTTCTAAAGACAGAGCGTTAGAAAATGATTCAGACAGACATACAGCATACAAAGTTTATTTCAACTTAAAATAATGTGTTAAGATTGGCATCAGAATGTGCAAATCTAGCTATATAAAATGCTGCTATATAAAATACATTAATTTAAAAAACGAAAGAAAAGACAAATTTAATTGATTCACTCAAAAACAATATTCAGATCCCCCCAGGCCTATCAGAATATGGCCCTAAAGCTAGATAGGCACATGCCAAAAAAACAAAAAAAAAACAATGTGATTTTATTTATTTATTTTATTAATTTGCTCATAGACTTATTTTTAAATTAAATTTGTGTTCCTTTTTGTATTTGTAGTTTTCCAATACTTTGATTATATAGTTATTTCTGTTTGGACATATTTACACATTGTCCCGTTCATAAAGAAATGCACCCAAAGGAAACTCTCTGTTTTTAACGGGGCGCCACATGTGAACGAGGTCGGCCTTTCGCGGTCTCTGCACCCAAAGGTCCCGGGTCATTTCTGCCGACACGGTCCGTGGAGGTGTGAACTCTTCTGCCCGTCTCGCTCTGGTCGCTGCCCACAACATCTGCGGATGCTGTCTCCAGCTGTTCTGGGCAGGACGCGCACACAGCCAGAGCCTCCAACCCGGCCATGACGAGCGAGTCCCGCCGCTGAGCCCGGTGGCTATACCCGAGCCGCTTCAGGGTCCGTCGGGTGGTCCTGAGCGAGATGGGCTTCTCGTGTCCGCTGCTGTTGTACAGAGCCTGGATCTGCACGGTCGTGGCGCGGTTGTTCGCCTCCACCACGCTCTCCATCACCCTCTCCCCGCTGTCATCGACGAGGCGCTTCCTCCCGCAGGACCCCCGGTGGCTGGAGGTCTTGTGCTCCTGACACCACTCCCTGTACACCCGAGACACGCTGGTCTTGGAGAAGCCGAGCCGGTTCACTGTTTCCGAGATGCTGCAGCCGGCGCGCCGGGCTCCCACTATCATCCCCCGCTCAAAGTCACTCAAGTCCGGCGACTTTCCCATGTGACCCCGCTCGGTCCGGCAGGTACACCGCACACACTCCCTCTCTGCCAGCAGCAAAACAAAGTCGTAAACAAATCCTCCTCCTCCTCCTTCTTCTTCTGTGGTTTTGTGGCATATTGGACTGACGAAGGCTTATTGTCGCCCTCCTCAGTTGGCTTCATGACTTCTTCTTCATCCACAGACCTTCTGTCATTGATACATCATGTTCAACACACCACGCACATACTGTAAGTACTGTATATACTGTATTTTAACTAAGACATACGTGACTTTTTCATAGCAGCCATTTGGACTTTTGGAAATAGAAGGTGAACACAAAGACTGGTGTTAGAAATGACTTTAACAAAGGCCTGTTCAGTTATGGAAAAATTAAACTTCTCTGAGAGCTTTTTTTTTTTATTACTAACTCATAAGATTTTAAATGTTACAATTCTAAGTTTGAAGTTCTTTCGCAAAACGACATTACTACGATTAGTATCACCTGTCTTTACCTTCTAATTCACGTCAGGCTGCTATAGAAAAGTTATATTGTTACTCATAATTGACCAAGAATGTGTGTCAGAAGGGACTACAGATGAAATTTAGCTAGTAGCTAATTCTGGTACGGCTGAGAGCCGTGCACTGTCCCTGTTAAATAAACAAATAAATAAATATGTGTATGATATGGAAAAGGAAGAAACATAGAAAACAGAGTTCACTCTCTTGAATATTTAAAGCATTTTCAAAATCATGTTTTATTGTCTCAGCTTCGGCTTCGCATACCAGGAATTAGTTAAAATGAACAATAGAGTGGACAACAACATCTACAATGTCTAATGCACATGTACAGACACAAACACACACCACACACACCACACACACACACACGAGTATATTGTAGACATGATTCATTTTAGTTAAGAAACCATATAAAAACAATTCTTTTGGATTTGTAACAACATTTTAGTACATTCATGATTCCTCTGAAAAGGCAAGGTACTGCTGGATCTCTAGGAGACACTGACACTCAACATTTTTAATTTTTAATTAGAAGAGAGAGGTCGTCATTGACTGATTCTTTTATGCCTAAACAAAACTAAACGAACAAACTCATGTTTTTATGACTGAATTAACAAACTGACCTTAAAGGACAACACATTTTCATACTGTTTCCTTTTGATTGTATTTGTGAAACCCTCCCACCATTCCAGCTTTTGTATTATTAACTCATTAATATTGTAAATATTAAAATTCTGAGTCAGACTTTCTTCTCCAGAAGTACGTAGTGCACTTTTGATATAGCAGCAAACATCTTTTTGCTATGTGAAGATAAAGTGGATTAACGAACAGAGAATGATGTCACATTCCTTCTGTCGTCCCTGCACATCTGCTTAACATGGCCGCCTCACGAGACATTTTCTTAGGTTATAGTTAAAAAAGTACACTAAAATATGGCTCTAAAAACATTTGAGGTAAGGAAGAGGCAATGCCGTAACAGAATCTTGATTTGTGTTCTATCAGCACTGCTTATTTTTACAGTTTGATCTGAGTTTGGAGAGCAGTGTTTATTCAGGTGCCGCTTTCTTTCTTTTTTCCCAACTTAGCCTGCGTCTTTCAATCAAAAGTACTGTTTGTTTTTGCTCTAGTGTTATCCAGGGGCAGTGAAAGCCCCTTTTACACTTCACTTTCAAGATGTCAATGTTTCTCGGGTGGACGGTTCCATTTAGTCTCTGATCTGCCAACAGAGTCAGTAACAGATCTGTAACAACGATTGCACACTGGGGCGGCGTTATGCCGGTGCCCCTGTCCTAGGTTGAGTGTAAAAAAAACAAAAGCTCCTATAAAAAACACCTATACGTATACCTATATAACGTCTACTGCAGAATCTTTGTGTAAAACGGGCTTTTCTACGTCCCGCTGTGCATTTTAAATCCCATTTCACCCTGAGAGTTAAATCATCACCATACAATTACACACATATACATACATTCATTTTGAAAGTAAAGTGTAACAGACCCTTAACCCAAAAAACGAGTTGTTCCCGATCTTGCTCCATCTCTCTGACACTAGGCTATGCCCTCTAGTTTCAAACACCAGGCGTTCGCCGGAGACGATGGCATCGGAGGCATCAGAACTGTCAGTCCAGCTGTCTGTGTCATTGGGGCCCACTTCAGTGGTACATTAGGATAATCCAGAAGTGTGACCTGTATGTAGAGGAGTAGTGTGTAGAGATTATGTTGATGACAAAGACGGGAAAGCAAAATCAAAATAAAGAGACATGAGGCTTACCTTTGTGGCCGTAGACGTCTTTGGTGATGGGAGCTGAAACGATTGCTTGGGCGGCCAGCTGAGGAGTATGGCATAAACTGTGCCGTTTTTGGCAGTGTACCTATAATAGGAGTAAACATTGGTTAGAGGCAAGCTACTTTAGACAAAAACTGCATTATTTTATATCGCAAAACCACAAGATGTTGCTAGGAAGAGAGGACATCTTGGCTAGCATGCTTAGCTTGCTGCCATCGTTACCTGGCTCTCAGGTAAACAGCAGGAAATAGAATGAAAAAAATGACAAATAAAATCTCAATCTCACCAGACAGGGGCAGTGGTGTTGTCTCTCAGGACCCTCCAGGTCTTGGAAGCATAGATGGCCTCCCCATTGATCCCCAACCAGACACCAATTTGCCTCAGCCTCTCCTCAAACACCGGGACAATCATGCCATCTGAATTTGCCCCAACGTTCAACAGGTAGTTACCACCCATTGCCACCACACTCACAAAGTCCTGTGGACAGAGCGTGGTAGAATTACGCAAAATCACAGAATAGTTGATCTCGAAATGACCGGACAGACATCAGCGGTAGGCGATGACCTACTGTGACCTCTCACCTTTATGACGGACGGCAGGTCCATGACATCGGTTAGCT
Organism: Diplodus puntazzo; assembly: GCA_963678695.2. Taxonomy (NCBI): domain Eukaryota; kingdom Metazoa; phylum Chordata; class Actinopteri; order Spariformes; family Sparidae; genus Diplodus; species Diplodus puntazzo. The sequence continues at coordinate 21,273,306 of OZ023169.1, forward strand.
TCATGTTTCTTCGGTAGCCCCAAGACATGTAGGCATCGAGGTCCTGGCATTTCTCCCATTTGTGGTCTGGAACTTGACCTGGCGAGAACCTGTCAGCACAGTTGAAGTAGCCACCGTGTTTGCAGTAGCAGCCTTTACCCCACCTGTCATTGACAATCACCTCTTCCTGAAAAACACAAGCCATTAACTGCAGAGTGAAGAACTACCAGCACTGCAGACCTTTTTCTCCACCGTCACCAAAAACTATTTCAAATGTCCCTTGAAAGTGCTTGAATTTCAATGTTGTGTTTTCAAGGTCTGAAAAGTGCTTGGATTTTAGTTTAAGTGTAGGTGTGCGTGTAGATACATATTTTACCCCAGCAATAAGGTGCTGGAAAACCTTGAAAATGACCCTTAAAAGTGCTTGAAAAGTGCTTGAATTTGACCTTGAAAAATGTGTACGAACCCTGGAATGCAAACCTTGCCAAAATCAAAATGTACTTTCTTTACTTTATTTTCATCGAAAAACCCTCCAAACTATTCTCTGCTTAAGTACTTTGTACTTTTTAAGTAACCTTGTTAAATTAAACACTCCATGAAACAGGCAAGCATCCAATTGGACAACGCACACCTTAGAATAAAAAATGAAACCTGTACTGATAGATTACAATAGAGAAGGGGTTAGCCTACATTGTTAAATCTGCTAAGATTCAAAAAGATTGAAAAGACATCATGGAAAGTAAGCAATGTTAGTTACTTAGATTAATTAAGAGTAATAAAAAGTTACAGAGTAATAAAACAAAACAAAACAAAAAAAAACATAGGCTAGTTTGTCGACCACCACTGGACTTAAAGAAGAAGTAAAACTTAAGGAAAACAAAAACTCAAAGAAGAAGTAAAACGCCAGTTTAAACCTCAGTTCACTGTTTAACACCTAAATGTTCCTCGAAACAAAAACTTGCAGTCCTGCTGTGCATTTAGCTCCATTAGCTATGTAGTTAACGACGACATCAGGCTCACTTAGATTGCGCCGCCAATACAGCTGAAGCCTTGCTAACTCTTTTTAGATTATGCACACTAATGTGTATAACATCTGTAATAGCAAGGCATAATGCTATTGCTGCACTGAATGATGTTTCCCGCAATGATTTAATATACAATACTATCGTTCTGTTTTCCCAAGATCTCGAATTAATTATATCTCGAGATCTCGAGAAAATTATCCTGCTATCTCGGGAAAATGGAGGAAATAAAATGTACGAATGGATGGTCCTTTAGGATTTCCGTACAATAGACCCTTAAAATAGCCCAATATTATTATATTTCTGCTGCAGACGTTATTTTCTTTGTTTAAGACTCAACTTAGGCCCACATCATGCTCACAGAATGCGATGGAACAAACGGCGCTCTGATGGGGCCTGTTGTTGTGAACGCCCCCCTCACCTTAACGGGGCTGTCATTGTACAGCCAGGCCAGGAACTCAGTGGAGTTCCAGTAAGTGTCGGGTGCCTCCCAGTCCCCATCAGACCAGATCAGATCAGGTTTGTACGACATCACGAGGTTCAGTAGCTCCGGAAGAGTCTTGAAGGCAACAAAATTCTGAGTCTTGTATCCGGAGGCCCGGTCGGCCAAGTAGAGGGGATGGAAGAACTCATACATCGAGTGGTAGAGACCCAAACGCAGTGACCTGTAGGGTGAACGCACACTTCAGTGAAGCTCTGAACCCTGACCCCTGGAAGATTTACCTTTATAAACCAATCATTATCACGTCATATCTTAACGCCTTCTCCGGACCACCTCACCTCTTCCTGACAGCTACAGCCAGCTCTCCCACCAGGTCCCGGTGAGGACCGGTATCCATCGAGTTCCAGTTCCAGGAGACGGGTGAGGGCCAGTTTGTGAATCCTTCATGGTGCTTGGTTGTGAATACAATGTACCTGTACAGACATGGAGACTGCATATAAATGCTCTTCCACATTTATGTGACAAGGAAATGCTGCAGTATTCTGTTACCAGTATTCTGGTTTGACTTTTAAGTGACTACCAAACATGTGCTGAATAATACAGATAACTTTCTTCTGGTTATTATGTGCTGGATAACAAAGCCTGCAGGTGCAGCTGTGGTACATAGGCTGACAACAGAGGGGCTCTGAGCAGTCAAACCAAAGCCAGGGGTATGTTTCCAACAGGTGAGTGCACACTGTAACAGCAGTCAGTGATCACCTGATGGAAGCAGGAAGAGATCCCGTGGTCATACCTGGCTCCCGAGGCTTTGAATATATCTGCCCAGTCATCCGGGTTGTAGAATTCTGCGCGAAACTGGGGCGCGAAATCCGCGTATTTAAAGCCTGGAGGGTAGTTCTTCTTCATGAAATCCACCTCCGCTTGCCTCCCGGTCGCCCACCACCACCAAAACCACTCAGAAAACTGCCCGAAGCCGGGGACCGAGAAGACGCCCCAGTGGATGAAGATGCCAAACTTGGCGTCGTCGTACCACTGGGGCAGAGGTCTGGCGTCCAGACTGGCCCAGTCCGCCGTGTAGCGCGCTGCGCATCCCGGTGCCAGCAGGAGAAGAGGGACAAGACAAACCAAGGACGCGATGTGTGCAGGTCCCAGTGCCATGATGCCTCTCTTCTCTCTCTGTGTGCGATCGCCGTCCTCTGCAGACAGAGAAGGAAGTTATCCTGATAAACAGTCAGACGGGACACGTGACTCCACCTGGCGGGGAGGACCAACCGTGTAGTCGCTCCTCTGTGGCAGCGGAGACACGGCGCCGACCTGTGGAACTGGTCCTCAGCAAAGACAGGACAGGGTTTTTTTTTTCACTGTTTATAATTTTAGTCATAAGAAACACGGTGAAAACACGTCTGACTGAACATTTAGAAGCACACTCAGAAGGGGGACCCAGAGACAAAACCTCATCAAATAGAGGTCCGTGGTCTAATTGGTTAGTTTAGGGGTCCTTGACGGAAAACATTATAGAACCTCTATCTTAAATAAAACTGATTTCCCTCCCACTGAGCAGGCAGGAGCAGAGATAGAGCACCTGTCCTCTTGCTCCGTGCTGGTGTTAACTGCATTAGACTTCAGTTATAATTTTTCAGTGATTATAATTGATTCTCACAGTTTTCCAGCAGTTTGAGATGTCTGTACTGAATGGAACCTGCTGACAGTGGCTAGGTGTGTTTATCAGTGACTGTGCAGCTGTTCCTCACCAGCAGTGCCAGCAGGTACATGCTTGTGTCTCATTTGAGGAAGTGGCCAGTGACAGATTTTCCCCCACTAGGCATTTCCATGTGGTATCACTGCTGGCGTCGCCGTGGTGAAGACAAACTGATTATTTCTGTTTCCCTCAGAGTAGCAAGTACCAACGACACAGGACGAATGTGACTTCAATAATATGACTTTCCAATTCCAATTCCCCGGTCTGTGCACTTTGTAACCACACAAGGTAATCACCTGTTGAAAGCACACAGAGAGCTCGTGATCACACTCGGCCGCACAGGCTTTGACTTCCTCTGATCGTCTGGGTGGGAGAACCGAAGAGTGTGAAGAGCAAATCTTGTGAATTTAAAGCCTGGCATGTAGTTTGTTTTGAGCGTGATTTCAACTTTCTTGCCAATCACTGTAATAATTCAAGATCAAGAACAGTATGGCAAGGGTTAGCAAGAACAGTAGAACCTGAGCAGCAGTTTTCCTCCTCATTCAGTTACTTTTTGAGATTTCAGTCAAAAGCAAACCCGCGTCACAGAGTGTTTCAGTTGGGTATGTTTTGTCTTGCACACCAACAAGTTTCATTTGAAGAAGTGGTGTGCGACAGATTTTCTCCCAGTAAGCATTTCCAAGTGGTGTTGTTGTTGGCGGGACTGTGGTGAAGACAAATGGATCATTTCTGTTTTCCTCTGGGTAGCAAGCACCAACAACACAGGTCAAAGGTGACTTCAGTGACTCAGTTGGCAGTTAGTGGCTGCCAGCCTGACTGGATCACAAGGCAGCCTTCTTTTTCCTGGCAGAGTTCATGCCTGGTGGGAGTAAAACTAGCTAAATGAATGTGAGGTTTATAAGGAATCGATCTGTGTTATTATTCTATAGCCATTACATTGTGCAATCCATACGTATCATTCATAGTATGTGAAAACTAAAATAAATACTTTGGGCCTACAAAAAAAACCCAACCAGCTCTTGTACCTAATGTAAAGTTTGGATGCCATTAAATTGCATTCTTTCTCATTTTCTTAAATGTGATTGTCTTAATATATGAATATCATGTCAAATGTGTGGATTATTTAAGGAATAAAGTGTTTGAAGATAGAGCATGATGTATAGTGTCATAATAAATGGCAGTGTGCGACATCGAGCTGGGAATAGAGAACTTGTGGACCCCCCTTCTTTTTTTTTTTTAACTTCAGCCCCCGCTCCCCAAAACGCCTGTGCACATCCCTGCCACGTAGCTTGAACTCAGTATGTCCTGACTTTGTGAAGGTCCACGTACAAAAGAAAAAACACAGTTAAAAAGTATTTCAGCTGAACTCTTTATACATTGTACTGCTGTCAGCGCTTTTGCATCAACTCTCAACCGCTGACTTGCTGCAGTCAAAAAACAAGCGCAGGTACAAATACAAGAGGTTTGTGTACATTGTAACCAGATGAATACCTGCAGAGGGCATTAAGAGAGCTACTGATTGCCCTCTGTGCCTCCTCATGTATAACCCTAACTCTGTTTCTCCACTAGAGGGAGTCAACTGGCACTGTCTGTATATAATACAAATGCAAATACATGACAAGCAGCAGGGGAATGTGCATATATCTGCAGATTAGAAAGTATATACATGTACATAAATACAAAGTCTAATATAGAGAAATATTTACAAAATTACACAAGACATTTATTGCAACAACCCTCACACCATAACCACGGAGCTCAGTCCGTTATTGACCTGTCATCTTCTTGGACCAAACAAATTACAATACAGGCTACTTTGTGTCAAGAAAAATCCATAAAACTACAGCTTTGATGGCCACATTCTTTTTATGTGCAGCACATACGGAGACATTTTGAGTAGGTCAACTGTGCAAAGGCATATGCAGAAAACTAAGGACTACGTTTATGATTTCAAAAAACACAATCTACAGTATTTGTTGGCAGGCAATACAACAGTCAAACTTTTCTGAATACAAATGATTCAATAGATAAAGTCATTTTACAGTAACAGTTTAAGACAATAACAATATGGCAAGGGTTAACCCGAACAGTAGAACGGCTCAAGGAATGGTTCTCCTCTCCGAGTATAGCAGGCAACAGATTCACAGTGTGTGACCTACATCAGTGCAGACAGCCAGCTGCCTTTCAAGCATCTGTTTCTCTACCAAGTCCTCCACTCTGCCAACCTCCACCTCGTCCACGTCGTCCATAAAACTGGACCAATCCGTACCCCCGTCTGCACGTTCCATGGGCTCTGGTTGGCTGGCGGGGTGAACAGGGGCGGAATCGTCGTGAGTCGTGGTCACGCAATTGCAGCTGTCGCAGATACCGAAGCGCCTGAGTCCTGGTGAGACGCTGGATCCAGTGAAGGTTCTCCTGCAGCTCTTACATGACACTGGCCAGTAGTGTCTGTGGACCTGTCAGCACCAACACAGTGAGACAGAAGGCAGCACGTTAACCATTCTGCACAGGTAACACCGTCGTGTAGATCATTCATAGGTGAAGAATAACACCAAGGGCCTAAAGATTTGCTGCTCTCATTATACCTCCTTCACTGCACACAAAACACAAGTGACTGAGAAAAAAGAGCTGCATTTAATAACACTAACAGCTCTCAATTAAACAGTGAGAAGGCTAATTACTGTCAACATGGGCTGCAACTGACCATATTTTGCTTGTCAATTAGGCGGGTCATTGTTTTAGATTCTAAATCGAAAATTTATCAAAACGAGCTTTCACTGAAATCACAAACAGCGTCAGCAATTCTCCCCTATTCTTTGTCTCCGCCGACATGCGCGGGTTCCGAAAGAAAAAAATCAAACTAAATTTAGAGACAACACAGCTGGTTCACGCTGCTCCTTTATTGATTTGTTTGGGAAGAGGGTTTACTCAATACAAATTTGAGAAACTAACTTTGTAACTTCATTTATATCCTTTGTTGTTTATTGTTTTAACTCTAATGGGTGCTGTATTTCATTTTCTTGCCTAACCCAAACCTGCAAAAAAACACCCGGGAGTGGAAGTGTTGCTTTAAAATACCCATATCTTTTTAGAGAAGAGTTGATTTTTACAAATCCAGATGCGACGTCTAACAATGTCACAGCTGTCAGCTCTGAAAGGAATGTTTAAATTCAAGAAAAACATTGAATTGTATTATAACGTAAAATGAGTATATGGAGGATCATCATCACGCCCCTATTGTCAATTAATTTGTTTGATTTTTCACCCTCAATTAGTCGATTAAAAGGTAAAAAAATGCAAAGTGTCTTGTTTTGACTTCAGCCCCAACATTTTCAGTTTACTGTCACAGAGGAGAAAAGAAGCCAAAAATGTCCGGTTTTGAAAGAAATGGAATCAGATCATTTATACAATTTTTCATAAACCTTACATACTGATTAATCGATGTCAAAATAGATGGCATTTAATTTTATAGACAGTTGATGGATTTATCGTTGCAGCTCTGCTGTTTATGACTAACAGATAGCAATTACTGGCTTTTTTAACTTGTTTTTTTTTTTTTTAAATGTTATTCCTAAATAGTTAAAAAATAAAGATAACTTTTCATAACTGCTTTTAATTTCCCTGTTTGACGTGAAGTGGACAATGTTTGGACAAATGGAAGTTTGATCAAACTGTGGGATTTTCAGTTCAACACGCTACACAATGAAAAGAGCTCAGCACAGAACAGACAGCAGTTTGCTGAATAGCTGGAAAAGAAGGCAGAACAATTCTCATACTTCAGACTGAGAGGCCTGCGTATCAAAAGCAGGTCAGATGTCACAACATATTACACAAACTGGGCCAATTATCTTGAGTTCTTACACTGAGGGCGTGGCTGCGAAGGTGCTCCTGTCTGGTGAACCTCTTGCCACACATGGGGCAGGGGAAGGGCCTCTCTCCTGTGTGGCAGCGGATGTGTCTCTTCATGATTCCCTTCTGCTTGGCAGTGTACGGACAGAACGGGCACTTATGGAGTTTCACTGGCACTACCAGACCATCACCTGCAGGGGGAGAGAGAGGCCAACAGCTCAGATTCACATCAATAGAACGGCACTGCAAATATGTAGTCATACTCTCCTGCTTCGGCTTAGACTGCCAATTACCTGCGTCCTCTCCGAGCCAGTCAGACTGGATCTCCATGATAGATGATCCCACAAACCCTAAACTTTCATCCATTCGGCCTCCTCCTGTGCTATTACCAAGTCCTGGGTTAAAACGCTGTCCCACTCTGTCCCCCAGAGGACTGGGGCCTTCGCCCCGGGCTAATATTTCCATCAGCTGCCTTGTATTAAAGGAAGGGCTGTATCCTAAGGGAGAGCGCTCATTAGAGGGAGATGGACTTGGGGGAAGTAGTCTGCTATGATGAGTGTTATGGAGAGAGGGCCCAGGGAATGAGGCCAGGTCTTTGGTGTCAGGGGACTCTATAAGCTCCTCATCAGGGTCGTACTCTATCTTGGGGTTGACTAACTCCGGGGTTAAGGCAGACGATGAAGAAGAAGAGAGGTTAGTTTGATCCATGTGTCCTTTCTGCTCTTCACTCCCAGCTCCAAATTCCTCCCTGGAATGGTAGTGGCTGTCCATGCCGGTGCCCGGAGTTGTGGTGACGGGGATGGACAAGGGGGTTCTAGCCGAGGTCACAGACTCCGGACCTGAACCCGACCCCCTATCTGCCTCTGCCACCCGTGAACGAGGCTCCGCAGCCTCCGCACCGCTGGAGGTCGTCGCAGCGGTTAGTGCCGCTGTCTGCAGGGGCCATCCCTCCATCCTGCGCCTGGTTCTCCTTCTCCATGTACCCCTCCTTCTCCTTGTTGCAGATTTCCAACGAGGAGCGGATGTATACCTTACAGAAGTTGACCAGATCCGTCATCTGCAGGTAGCTGGCTGCCGACATTACCTCAATGACGTTGCTTCTGTTCAGGGCCAAGCGGCCAGAGTACAGGAAGTCCAGGATAATCGAGAAGGCATCGGCTGTCACGATGTCCAACGATGCTGTGCTGTAGCGCTGTCCGTTATCCTGAGAAGAGATAGAAAGTGATCTGCTTTGTTGTTGTTGTTGTTTTTTTTTAAGGATTTTAAGGCACTAATGTCATCATTAATAACATAATTATAAACACATTATCTTAGTCAAACAGTAGCCCAAATCTTCTTGAAAAAACATACAATGTGGCAAAAAAAAGTACTGAATCTTGAATCTTCTCACCTGCAGATAGTGAACCAGAAGAGCCCGGAAATAGCCGCTGCCAGCAAACAGCACATTGCGATGGGCTTTGAAGACACGGCCTTCGACAAGGATGCTGCAGTCACAGAAGAAGTCCCGCTTGCGCTGCTCATTGAGCTCAAACAGCAGTTTGGGCATGTAGCATGGCACTTCCATGACTACACCTCAGTGAGCCCTGCTAGAGAGAGAGAGAGAGAGAGAGAGAGAGAGAGAGAGAGAGAGACAGAGAGAGAGAGAGAGAGAGAGAGAGAGAGAGACAGAGAGGGAGTAGGTAGTAGGAAAGACAGAGAGACAATCATTTAAAAGGTGTGTCTGTTTATACAGGGGGACAGCAAAAGTTTGACAGTAGCAGTATGATCCTGTGCAACACTTTATTGTTTTGCTTGTTTAGGTGGCAGTTTATTTACTGATATAGGATACTAAGTCAAAAATGGGTCAGAGGTAAAGAAGGACATAACGTCACCCATTAGGTGTGCATATTGTATTCAGCCTTAAAGACAAAAGGGCTTAAACAAACGTTTCACCACATAGATACACGTTTGACAGCTCGTTGTGTTGTGACTACAAGCTAGCTTGTTTTGCTAGCGCCAAGTAGCTAGTTGGTGACACTTTAGGACTCAAAACAGCAAAACAACAACTCCGACTGAACTCTCGGAAGCACGGTGACACATACGGAGAAAAAAATGACATTTAATACGGTCTCACCTGCGGAATGACGCAACTGTCCGTAATAAAACCTTTCTCATATCACGAAGAGAGACAGTAGCCAGGTGCACGTTAGCCAACAACTTCCGCTTTCCAAATCTTCTTCTTCTTCGCTTTTTTTGGCGGATTGTGATGTCAACTTTTAGGTGCATACCGCCACCTGCTGCATCGGAGTATGTAGAACAGGATCCTGTTAACATTATTTAGAAAAATTAATAAAACTATTTTTACTAAAACTATTATAAATTTATAAATATAATCTATGAAATATATAGAATATTCTATCTCATATTTCTATTATTGTTATATTATACAATCTGGTGTTTAAACCCGTAGCCTACATAGACCTTGAAATTATTATGCGCCTTCGGTGACCTTCATGTTTTAAAATTTATTATCAGTAAATGATGTAATTATGAACCCTGAGGACAGTGTTAAAATTCGAGACAATCTAATTCGTTTTTTATCTGATGTAAAATGACAATTATTATTATGATTATCTAGCGGATGGATCGCAAAATATGGGAAAGTCCGAGGTTTGACAGGAATAAGATGTTTCCTGTCAAAGTGCTCTTCAGCAGGGCAGATTTCACATGGATGTTGTATGGTTTACTGTCTTATGACACAGTGATTTAAATGGATGGAGTTTTCAACCATAATATTTAATAGAATTATTAAAGTAATTTCTTTATGCTCATGCACTGTATCAAATTAAACAGCATGGTGCCAGCTTTCATTTGCTGCAGTATGGTGTGATAAGCCCGGTCTCATATGGGTGCTCCTGTCCCGTAGGGTTGCTGTAGCTCAGCCGCTAGTTGCAAGACACCGTGCTCTTGTTGTACATCTCTAAAATAGGGACACAATTGTACAAATGAATAATCAAAACAACCTTAAAATGATTCCCAGGACTTACAAAAATGAAACACAGATGAAGTGGCTAATTAGAGGAGAGATTCACAGGAGCATTCAGAGGAGAGACATATAAAATACTAATTTAATTCATGATGAATTAAGCAGACATTCTAAAATGTCATTCAACTGTCATTATTAATTACAGAGCAACAGTTATCATCAAGCAGTTAAAGGGGCTCTGTGTAGTTTTTGGAGAAGAAATTCAAACTCAGAATTTCGATGCTTACAAAATAATGAGGTATTAATACAAACTCAGAAATATTATTATTTTCCATAAGTGAGTGAACAGGCAGTTCTCAGATGTTTATTCAGTCGTGAAAACAAAGATAGTTTGTTTAGTAATGATTCAAAAAAATTAGTCAGTGAATATATTATCCTAATCCCCCTTTGATACATTATAGTTGTCATGTGTTTTTGACCGTTAAACGTTTTCTGCACTGGACTCCTCTGAAGCTGGATCCATGTCTGCCCCTCTCGAGGCAGAATCTCAGTGATAGCGATGATGGCAGTGATGATGATGGTGATGATGTTGTGGGGAAGAACCTCAGAGTGTCACCCTCCTTCTCATGCTGAGTCCTGCATGCCGCTGCGCCACCGCAGGCGGCTCGCTCCTGCCCACGTTGTCTGCTCAAGAATACTTGTTTATTTGCCTTCCATTTTAGGGAGAAAATAATTCCCTTTTTCTTTTTTTTTTTTTATTTTCGGACAGAGCGAGAGTAAACAAGTAGTTCCTTCAGCGCTGCGCCACACCCTCTCAGCACAATCCACAGCTCTCAGAAGTGTTTTTTACACTGATGGGTGCCGACCGAGCGACTTATTTGTTTCAGATATTTTCCCATGGCAAACAGCGAGAATACAAAGGCTTCGTGGTGGCCTGTGGAAACCACAGGGTAGGCGTACATGAGCCTCCATGCTCACCCTCTTTTGAAAATGAAATTTATAGCACCTCATAAAAACTCTATTCACGCTTATAAGCCCTAAATATAAACTAGTATAAACCAGCGGGGTTTGACTCAGTCCTTGTAAACTTGACCTGGTGGAGCGTTGTGTCCGGCTGAAGGCAGGCCAACGGTCGTATGACCCGGGTGCCCGGCCCTAACACGAGTCTATCCCAAAGCAGGGCTGAACTCTGAGGTAGCTGACCTTCTTCTTGCTCTGACTCAGGGAAACACAAAGCCTTTGTTTTGGTCCTTTTGTTGACATAAGGGCAGGAAACTCCCTCTCCACAGACGTTTCACAGCCAAGCAATCACACTGAGGGTTTGTACAATGCTGCCCTATCTGTGTGGCAGTTTAATGCTAGTTTACACCCAGCAACCCCAAAGGAACAAATAATATTCTTGATTTATGATTGGGTTTTGGCTTACGCCTATGATTATGATGGCGTATGATTTACTGATCGAGGCCCAGTCTAAAAAGTAAATAGATGTAGCTATGGCTGTTATGTAAGGCTGCATCCAGATTTGGGACCTCACTCATTGTGTGTGTTAGCCACTGTGAGACCCACGGCTGGCACAGAGGGCTCCAGCAGCACCCCTCTGGGTCCCTGTGGTCTGCGCCTCAGCACATAACAGCCACTTAGGCCGGCATTTTCCCAGGCTGAGACAACACACCACGGTGGCAGCGCGAGCCACAGAGAGGGCCTGATTAAAGAGTAGGGACAATGGAGGGAGAGAGACCGTGGTGGCATTTTCCATCTCTGCCGCTGTCTCCTGGGGGGACCAAGTATGTGCCGTGAAACGTTTGAATTATCCCAGAATCTCTGGAATTCAGACGGAGGCACCGCGGAGAGGACCCTCGACCGGGGATCAAAGAGCTTTGAGAGGAGTGCGGTGGACTGGTGGTGAAGTCGAGTACATAGGGGAGTATGAGTGTGTGTGTGTGTGTGTGTGTGTGTGTCTGTGTGTGTGCGCATGCTTGTGTGTTTCAGAAAAATGACTTAAAACAGATAAAGGCAATGTTTGAATTTGAACCGTTTTGTGTTTTATGGCTGCACGTCTTAAGATGTTTTTTAAAAAAAGCCATGTTTGACTTCTGAGAGGGAACTGAACATTGAGCAATGAAATACAGCCGTGTGGTGTGTGTGTGTGCGCAAGTGTGTGCGAGCGTGTGTGTTGCTGTCCTTTTATCCCTCATGAGATCAGATAATGCAATCATAGCCAATCATTGGGAGCCTAATACAGCGGGCGCCCCTCTTTAGTTTGGAGACGCCACTCTCCTCTGTGGTGGCAGAGGAAGAGGAAGAGAAAAGCGAGAGGGGGAGACCTCGTCCCTCTCTTTCTATCTCTCTCTGTAATTATCACTTAATGTTCTTCGGTGATCTGGAGACGTCTGTCTCTCGCCGGCCTTTCTTCCCCCCCCCGCTGGAGAGGAAATGTATCACCGTCTGAAATAAATCTGAACAGCCTTTTTATTATTGTATATTTAGCACCAGAACAGAGTAGTAAATGGAGCCGTCCCAGACCACAAGCTTCCGGTAGCACAGGGCCTCAGCGCTGGCTGGCTGTCTGTGCCACAGCCAAGTCCAAAGATCAAAGCCTGCTGCACTATATGCAGTCAGCTAGTTGTCCTCAAGCACTGACCTCAAGCAAGTTTTCATGTCTGAGAAAGACGGCGCGTGTCTGTGCATGAGCGACATGCAGAGGTTACAGAATTAGTTCACTGCGCGTACACACCTCACATGTGTGTGTAAACGCTTTTTGTGCCTGTCTGCATCCATACATCTCTGTGCTGTAACTCATGCGTTGTCATGGGATCGTCTGGTGCTTGTTTGATGCCAAACATGACAGCATTGTGTTTTCATATTTAAAAAAAACAAAAAAACATTCGAAGTGGTGGCCTGGGAATAAGTATAACCTGATATATTTATGAGTCCCAAACAACTTAATAAACCAACTGAACTCAGCTGCTTGAGACTTGAATTTCAAGGTATGTCCACATGTTTGTGTTAAGAAGGAAAACACAGACAAATAGGATTAGGCCTGCAAATGCAATGGGTGGATCTTTAGCAACGCTACACATTTCAGAGGGTAAAAACAAGTCAGCAAACAAGCAGAGAAATTTAGTCAGCTAGCTAAAATTACACCTTATTACACAGAAAGGCCTATAGCTAAAAGTAGGCTAACAACAAAACAGTTGAACTTGACGTAGCCTTGCCTAATTTCTTAGCTTAGTTTAAAGATATACTGTAGCATCACTCCAAGTGGTCGGCCTTGCAAACTCAACCGACGATCCTTAATGTATTTAAATTGGATGAGAAGAGCCTTTCATACAATTGTCAGTGTTCATTACCATCCAGTTTATAATCCATTCATAAGAACATTTGAAACAGCATGCTCATCAGACAGCGGGGGGTGTGAGACCATTCCAGTTCATTACAGAGTTTGAATGTTTGTCAGCTGAGCTGATCCAATTCATTAGTTTTAATGAACAATACAGACTTAGTTTGGAAAATGAACCAAACAGAATCCAGATTGTGGTCAGTGCATCCATTATTTCAGTAATGGTAGTATTTTTTTAATAATTAAAAAAAGCCATCAGGAGCATTTAAAGTGGTTCCTCATCGTGCCTCCATCAAGACTCTTCTGTTCTTTCCCTGCACACTCACTGTAATCCCCTTCTGGGAACGCTAAAAATTGCCCAGCAGTGCGGTGGCGGCAAGTTTTTATGCTGGTTTTTAGGGGCTTATGCCTGCTCTTCTGAGCTGCCGTCGGAGCGAGGTGTCGACCGGATGCCTCAGTGATAAGGCCGTAATCTGAGGTGTAAAGTTATAAGAGGGATTTGGGGAGGTGAGAGGCTGTCAGGGAGCAGCAGCCACGGGTGTCTGGGGCAGCGTCAAACCCGGTATCCGATCGATCCCAAACTTAAAATTTCAAGCTGTCCAAGGAAGAGAAACACATGTTTCCAATATATCCTTGTCATGTACAGTTTCCTCTCAGAATTGCACATGTCTCCTGGACGCCTTTTCTTTGGACACTGTCATAAATAAAAAAGCTGATGGAGGAATTAAGCATCACATGACTCCATGCGGGAAAAATTAGTCCCCTCCATAAACTTGAATGATAGTCAGCTTCCCAGTGAAAAACGCTCGGGCAAAACTAGCTTTACAGTGGCTAATATTAGCCGAGCCCTAACCCCCCTGCCAGCCATCAAACGAGGCACCGTCGCATGCATGGCTGAGGGGACACAGTGGATTAGCCCTGAACTCTTTCATTTTTCACTTTCCCCTTTTCCTCCTCCTCCTCCTCCTCCTCTCTCTGCGGCTCATGAAAGATTGCGTCCTGTGTGTGATGTGGCGGAGGAGCGCAGTCAGAATGAACTGATTACGGACGAGGGCCGGCGTGCCTTTGAGTCATGGCACCAAACGACATTCTTTAAGCACTTAAAAATAGTAACAGTTGGATTTTTTTTTTTTCCTTTTCAGGTTTGTTTTTCTCATTGGAGGACTTTGGGGCATCCTCTCTTGGCTTTTTTTTTTTTTTTTTGGAGACTGGAATCATAACCAGATTATTTTTTTTTTCCTTTACCCCCCTTCCACTTTTTCTTTCATTTTGTTATTGGGAGTTTGTTTAATCTTGTGAAGAAAATTGGCTTAGCGTGGGAAAGGCAGAATTCTTTTGGGGAAAGGTTTTTTTTTGTTGTTGTTTTAGAGTTGTGCACATTGTTTGTTTTTTTTCAGTGCAGGAAAGAAGAAGTGCCAGTTTGTGCCAAAACCTCATGAAGTATAGATAAAAAGGGGCTGAGTGAGAGGGAGGCCGCAACACCACGACAAAGATATGGGCTGTCCGAGCAAAGAGCTTTACAAATGACGATCTCCAGGGAGAAAAAAATGGGGGGGAGGCAAAATAAGGGAGGAATGGAGTGGAGGAGGACGAGGAGGGAGGAAAAAAGAGGAGAAACAAATGTGGATGGATTGGTGGGAGGAGGGAGGAAGACGGGTATTGGGGGGAAATAACGCAGAGCAGTGGGGAGGGAGGGGAGGAGATGAGAGGGGAAACATTCCCCCTTGCCCACATTAAAGACATAAAAAAGAAAACAAACAGAAAAACATGTCTGACATAAAGAGGCTGGTTTCCGCGGCGACAGCACAATGGCTGCCTGTGGCTCTCGGGGCCCTCGCCGTCCCGTCTGGGGCCCGGCACCAGCGAAAGTCACCGCAGTCACAGGGCCCATCAGCGTGTGTGTATGTGTGTGTGGTGAATGTCATCACGGGCCTTAGTACTGTGGGAACGGCCATGAAAGGGACCCCACTCGGAAGCCACAAAAGTTCCTTTCTGCTTCTTCTCTCCGGCTTTTAGCCTCTTTATTTATCTGTGTGTAGGGGAGCCGGATGAGGAGGGAGGACTCTCTCTCTCGCTCTCTCTCTCTCTCTCTCTCTCTGTTCACCCCCTATGTCTCTCGCTCTCTGACAGGCAGCATGACCCGTCACTGCAGCCCTCCTGCCCTCTTGACACCTTAAAATCACAGCAGCCACTATCTCACACTCATATATACTGACTGTGTCTAACCCCGTTTCTCTGGAGGTTTATTCACACCTCATATCGGCTCCATCAGATCATTAAAAACACAATGCGGCTCTGTGGAATCGCCCTATAGGAACGGACCTGGTGTTCCCAAGAACGCCTCATATATCCAGGTTATTCCGAGTGAAATCGTGGAGACGGCCAGACAGGCGGTGCCACAGGACCCAGGCATTCCTTATGTGTCTGAAGGGCAGATAATTCCCTCATGGGTCCAGCCTGGACAGTGCCAAGCTGCTCCGGTGCCAGTTCCCATGCCAATCCAATCCTGACCCCAGCCACTGAGCGCCCAGCCACAGGCTGACTGCTATAAAGGCCTCATACCAATAAGAAATCAAATGATTTTTTTTGGAGGGGGTGTATGTCAATAGCACTTGCATACAGCAGCGCACCATGCGGGGCTCCTTTGACCACAATTGGCCTTTCATACATTCTCTGCAGGAGCTCGAGACACTGAACACAACAAACATTTGATTTCGACTACTGCTATATGAATACATCTGAGGAATTGTTTTCGGGTACCTTGTTATTTAAAAGACACATTTACAAACTCTAAAAACATTCTTATTAACATTCCTTAAACACAGCAAGTGAGCAAAACCTCGTTAAGCATTATATTAATATCAAGGATAAAACGTTTATAAAGAATCATTTTCTTTTCATAAAGAATTCATAAACAATTTGTGAGCTTTGACAATTTTCAACTGTTTCAATCTGTGTTAATGAGTTTTTGCATTCATTAACACATGGATTGATTCCTTAGCTTGCCGTCCATTACAATTTTTTTTTTAATAATTGTGTTTCATGGGTGGAATGCAACTGTTTTTTCTTACTGAATGAAAACGCGACGTTTCTGAGATGCATATCGAGTTTAGCCTTAGCTTGTTATGATCTCTTCTTTTTTCCTTTTTATGTGTCTCTTTCTATTGTTATTCGTTTCTTATCATGTGTTTTATATCTTCATAATCACATTTCCGTGTGCAATAAAAAATAACCATACCTTGCTCTTGTCTTTAAAACACAGATGTGCGCTTGTAACATTTTTTAGAGCGCAAAGGATACAAACAACATGTCTTGGTGAGTAACACTGACTGGAAGCTTGATTTTGTTTCATTATTGCAGACTATCTCTGCATTTATTTTATTTTTTGTCTTTGTTTGACACCTTTTAAATGATTCTCTTTTCAGCACAAACTTCACTATAAAGCTGCCAGGAACCAGAAATAAATTCAGAATGGCACTTACAAGAATTACATACTGTATCTTTAATGATAAACATGCCATATAATATAATGAACAACTCTGTTTTGTAAAATATAGCACGCACACAGCAGACCGTGTAGGAAATAAAACTATAATGGCGTCTATTTCCATGTAAAGTGATTTTATCATGTGTGTTAGTGTTTTATGGTCCACTGACATATGAAACAAACACATTCAGCAGTTTGTCTGCATGATAAATAAACTTATGTTACTATAAATGAATATATATCTTTAGTGTATTCACAGATGAATAGACGGACGCCACTTGAGTTCACTCGATTGGCTCTTACACTGTACATGATTTCGGCACCACTACTGTTTGTAATTGTGCACTTTTGTCTCGATTAAAATCCACTAAACAGATTGTCTCTGTGCCTGTTTGATCTTTAATGGTTTACTTATTCTGCTCTTTCAACACTCAGATATCGGCATTTTAAGGGGGGAAAGTGTCGCTCTGAATGTTTTTTTTCTCTGCTGCTGAAAAACAGAGAACAAATAATCAAAGTCAACCGTGCAGTGAGACATATCTGATCAGTGATTCAGTCTGACGTGAGTGCGGAGAAAAAAAAGTCACAAACAAACCTTCCTGCCGAGCCGGTTCCATCTCACAGACTCTCGAACAATAGCAATAGTCATGCATCAGAAACAATAATTGCAGCTGAGTGTTTGTGTCTTATAAATTGTGGGTATGCGCTGTCCGCATTCGTGTGAAGGGGGCTGCGTGTGTGTGTGTGTGTGTGTGTGTGTGTGTGTGTGCGTCCCTGAGTGTTCACACGTTCATATTCCAGTTGCGCATGTGTGCGTGTGTGCGCAAATTGTAAAAGTATGAGCTTGTTAATTTCAATAAGGGACGTCGCCTTGTTGTGGTTTGGAGGGATGGGAGGGAGAGGACTTGAAGTGGCCGACCAAGATCGCCAGAAATCTCCCAGAATTCCATCCCACCATCCAGTGCCAGCTCTCTTTCTTTCTTTCTTTCTTTCTTTCTTTCTTTCTTTCTTTCTTTCTTTCTTTCTCTCTTTCTTTCTCTCTTTCTTTCTGTATGTTTCTCTCCATCACCCTCCTCTCACACACCCCCACCATGAAGCCATTTTCATAATTAACTTATTTATTTATTCACTCACCCTCTTAATTACTTTCCACTTATCACATGCTTTTCATGCAACTTGCCTTGTCCTGGAACAACCGAGAGGAGTGGCCGGCCAGCATCGATGAGTGAAACCAGAATGATTTCATCAACAAAACAAAAAAAAAAAAACCCAAAAAAACTGTTGATACAGAGAGGAAAGTTGTTCTTTGAAGAGGCAGGCGGGCGAGTGATAAAAATAACAACAGAGAAGAGACTGAGGCCTGACTTCATAGATGTCTCTTTCCTCTCAGACTCTTTCTTCCCTGTTTTCTGATGCTGAAATTAGATCCAGATCTGAATTAAGGAATGATTGGTAATGAAAGGATGTGTAGACGGGGGGTTTGTTTGTAGGGAGGGTGGGTCGGAGAAAGACAGGGATTTCTCTTTTCTGTTAGCCCTGACTCATACTCACCACACTATAATCCCCCCTGGTGATGGTCACACTGATTACTGACACTCGGCTAATACAAAAACACACACACATGCACATGTTTTAAGTTAGTTTATTGCTTTACGTGTATGATATGATAAAACGCAGGAGGGCAGGGCTGAGTTACATCTAATGCGAGTGAGATGGTCAGAAAAACAAGGCTGCTGGAAAGCACATCATCCTCAAAGAAAAGGAGAAAAAGAAACATCTGGAGTGAGAGAAATGCATAAAATATATCTAAACACACCTGATTTTATTTACAAAAAGCTTGGTGCAACTTACAGGACCGAACAGGATGAAAAAAGAAAAAGGAAACGTCACTCGCTCAAAAAACATCTCACATTCATGCATTGTGGTATGTTTAAAGTAACACACCCTTCCAGTCTGCCAGGCAGGAAGAGACACACTCAGCTGGGCATTGTGTGGAAGGGGGCATGCCACTTGGCCTCTCTCCGTCTTTCACACACACATATGCACACACATATAACAACGGGCGCCTAGGCTTCGTGTTTCCATGGCAATCTGTACCAGCAATCTTCCCACGGTGGCAGCGGAACATGGTACTAAAGAAGTGCCGCACGAACCGTGTGTGTGTGTGTGTGTGTGAGTGTGTGTGTCTGCGAGCGCACAGAGTTATCTTGTCCCGTGAAGAGCCCAGATGTTCAGACACTCACTGGACTGCTTCCTCTCTTGACCCTCCGGTTTCTACCCTCATCCCTGCACTCACTGAAACACAGATTAAAAAATGTTTGGAAGCTGCACACGACATCTCATTTCAGAGGAAAAGGGGGCTGCCAAATCTGTGTCATGTTTTTTAAAAAACAATATACAGCAATTGAAGTTGGACATTCCTCAAGGGAAAAATCTGTGAATCCCAAGCAGATGTACTTACAGCTGGCGATAGTTAGCTAACTAATTCACTGACTATAAATGTAACAGATAAATGTTTAAAATACTTAATTCGCTAAAAGTAGTTAACTTTAATGTTGTAGCTCACTAAAACAGTTGTTGCTAACTAAAAGTGTGGCGAAAAGTTGAAATAGATATTAGATAGTTAGCTGAAGGTCATTTTGACAAAGTCGCTGCTCGTTAGCTAAAAGTAATGTTGAAATAGTTAAAAAAAAGTAATGCATAAACATTAAAACAGCCTAGCCTAGCTGTAGTCAGCTAAAAGAAGATTAACATTTTAACAATAAGAATGCTAGCTATGTACTGCACAACAGTTTAAATATTTATCTTGAGGTCAATATGATGACCGAACTGTCCAAGTTAGCTAAATAGAAACAGAAAGTGTTCAGCTAACTTGGAACAATGGATAATATGAATAAAACGTCTTGCTACTGCCACTCCAAATGACAGCTTAATAGGTTAGTGTGTATGTAAATGTGTCCAGTGCAACTTGTAACCTACACTGGCCATTAAATTGTATGAAAAAAGATAACAATAACCACTTTTACATAGCTTAATTAAATGGTGCTAAAAAACAGAACACACATAAGATCATGAGAACAGTTTTGGAGAATAGCTGCAGGAGCTGCTATGTCTGACTGGTTTGGAAATACTGTTGTAAATGATTTTACACGTTAGTGAGCAGTATTTAAGCGTTGCGAAGTAGTGTTCAAGAATAAATGTAAAAAAAAAACAAAAAAAAAAACATGCACAATATTCAGATTCTTCATAATTGCTGATCAGTGACAGCTGCCTCCAGGTCATGTACTTCCTGTCTGTTCATAGCTGCAGCCGTGTTTTCTCTCTCTCTGTGTTTGTCTCTCATAGTCACCCAAAAAAAAGGAGTTCAGTCTTTCCATTCTCCCCGTCACCTGTGTGACTGTGTGAGAGTCAAGCTTTGTGCACTGTCACACACTCCCCTGCAGACGATGGAGCGTTTTCACAGTCCATCATTCCCACACTCCTCACCTCTCTCCTCTCCTCCCTCCCGCTGCCATTGTTCTACAAAGCAGTATAATTAAAGGAGCAGAGAGAGACAGAGAGAGAGAGAGAGAGAGAGAAAGAAAGAATGGAGGACAGAAAGAAGGAAGGAAGGAAGGAGCGCAGGATGGGATTGGAGGCTAATTGACTGAGGATGACTGAGCAAAGGGGTGGAAAGATGGGGCCGAGGGGGGGCGTTGGGAGGGAGGGAAGGAGGGTGACAAGCCAAGGAAGGACAGATTAAAGGGAGGGAGGAGGGACAGGGAGAAGAGGCGGGGGGGAGCCAAAACTGGCAACCCTGCCCCAACTGCCAAAGTCCTATTTTGTCATTGGGTGGCTGTGACAGAGAGAGGCAGCCAACAGAGAAATAACAGAGAGAGCGAGAGAGCGAGAGACTATGATTGGATGCCAGTGATAGAGTAAAAGACTAAAGCAGCTTGTGAATTTTCTTAGTTGCCATGGGCCCTTGGGGGTCGATCAAGTGGCAGTGCTGACTCACAGAGGACAGGACAGAAGACACATGAAGAAGCAAGACAAAAACAAACACAAGTGACAAGAAGTAACTAAGGACAACAAGGCTTTTATAAGTAGGAGCGCGAGAGAAACAGAGTGAGGGGCACACAGGGTGAGCGCTTCGTCTAGAGGGGAGACGGTCGTCGGTGTGTTGCCTCCACGCGGCAGAGAGAACGGTTGACAAGAACGTCCAGATCCATCCGTCCGTCCATCCATCCATCCATCCATCCATCCATCCATCCATCCATCCATCAGTCCAGGAGGTGAGGAAGGGTCAAAGACATGAAGAGACCTCACGACTACAGCTCCCCAGACTCGGACACAGACGAGTTTATTGACGTGGGACAAGAAGACAGCTTCTGGTGAGCATCTGCCGACCACACCTGAGGCTGCAGCGCATGCCCTCAGATCACACTTTAAAAGGAAAATGACAGAGTGAACAGCTGCAAATTAGAAAGGGAAGACAGATTTGCTCTGGACACATTTGGCTGTAATCTGTGGGCGTTACAAGCGTTTTGACACTCTGATGCTGCCAAACATGGAAAATGCAGACAAGTTGAAAGACGACAGGAGAAGTTTCGGTTTTGAAGTGTCAGAAGCTGAGAGCAGTAACTGAAAATAAGAGATTCCTGCCCTTCTAAAGTTTTCTGCATTCATCCCACATGTTAGAAAGTAAAAATAAATAATGTTCATGGTGATTGAACGCCTCTGACTCTTCCAAACGACCTGAGCTGGCAGTATTCCGTTTAACTTGAGGCCTCTAAATGAAACTTTGTCATGTTTCTTTAACATCTGAGTAAATACGTGGGTTTGCATGTATAACATGCACTACTGTAATAAGTAGAATTTAAAAAGTCAGGCCTGTCCTGTCTGAAGCACGGAGAAGTCAGGATCGTCTGACATTTCAAACTAAATGGATTCGATTTAGAAAATGTCTTCAGATTAAACACACTATAAAGAGTGTCATGAGTTGAAATTCTCTTTTCAGTAACCAAAACGTTTTAGGCTTAATTTATAATTGAAAGTTATTGTGATGTAACAAGATTACGTTTTTAATCCTTTCCAGTTCAGGAACTCTTTGATGTCGCGTTAAACAGAAGAAAAAGAAAAGAAAAAAAAACCAAAGGCTTAGCTGTCAAATTAACGCTGAAGCAACAGAGAGCGACAGCTCCTCACCAAACACAGTGAGGAGTGATTTTTTAGCATTTCGTGGGAACATTGTATTTGAGTGAATACAGTGGAATTATTTTATTATGCTTTAAAGGTGCACTGTGTAATTTAGGGGAGGAAATTTTAACCACAAGATAGAAATTTTCAATGACTGATTTTTTTTTTTATGCCGCAACTCAATAAACAAACTCTTTTTGCTTTCATGACTGAATAAACTGAATAAACAGACCGACCTTCAAGGATGACACAGTTTCATACTGTTTTACTGTGTTTATACGTGGCGGACCCTGCCACCTTTTCAGCTTCAGGCAGTGTGTTCTGGGGAACTTATTTTCCTCTGAGAACAGCTTGTTTCTTCAGTTAAAAAAAAAAAAAATATTTCTCAGATTGTATCATCACGTCACTAAAATTGCAAATATTACAATTCTGAGTTTGAATTTCATCTCCAAACCTTAAAAGTGAACTTTTAATATGAGACATACAAAAATGTATTTATTTAGAAATACTGATATTATTATCATTCTCTTTAGCTTTGTTGTTTTAAGGTTAAAATCTTAGATACAGGAAACTTTGAATAACTTAAATTGATCATAATTTGTTCATTATTCATCTACAAAAAGTTCAATACATGTAGTTATAGAAGAAATGGAGGCTTGAAAATGGAAACTGTGAAGATGTGATGATACAAACAAAATGCTTTTAATTTGAAAGAAAATAATTGGATCTTTTCAAAGCAAAAGTGACGATGCAATGCAGGATATCATGTATGAATTGTCGAAATGTCTTGGAAACGTCTGATAAGCATTCAAATGTCTCCCAAAACTGCACACACTCTTTACACCTCATTAAATCATTTCGCTTTAAAGGTAAACTGGTCAGATTCCTTAATAATGGAATGTGGAATAACGGGAAAATGAATTTGTATCAGTGCGTACATTCACAGCGATACTGGTAACATCACAGGGGACGAGCAAGCCAGTAACACCAAAGACGGTTTGGATAAATCAAATTGCCATGTGTCACGCAAACAGAAGACAGCTCTGCCTCCTCCAGTCAGCCCCATCAAACATAAACCTAAACAAAAACACACAGCTAAATTGGCAGCCTTCATGTCAAAATCTAATAGAAACTCAATAAGTCTCTGGTGGGGCAGTTTGAAGGGAACTCCAAGCTGTCAGGCGTCTTTCAGGCCTGTAAGATGAGAGTTCGCAAACAAACACAATCCATATTGAGTGACTGTACTCGCTGGAGCCGCACGCTGGAGTCCCATGCGAGCGAAAGCATTGCCCCCAGGCTATATAATCATTTTTCTAAAAGTGCTTTCGCTCAGATGGAAAGGAGAACAGCATGTCATTTCACTGAGACTAATGTCCAGAAACGCATTAAACCAAAAACAATCTTGTCTTCCCTCCTCTCCCGGGCACTCGTATGCCGTTCCATGCCCAAAAAACAAATTAGATTGAAGGGAGCTGATGTGCCATCCTGTCTCTGTGTCATATTAAGGAGGGTAATAATAACAATATGCAGGAGAATCAAAGTCACTGTGTTGCTCTCTGTGCCAATGCCATCCCCCCTCATCTCCCTCTCATTCTCTCTCGCTCTCTCTCTCTCTCTCTGTCTCCATGGTGCAGCCCAGTCACCGGGTCCATGTCTCCTGGCAGTGCCTCGCAGATTCTGGCCCGAAAGAAGAGAAGAGGGGTGAGTGGATTGCAGCCTTGGATCATAATCTTTTCAGTACTGTTGGGTTTTTGTTTTTTGTTTTTTTGGTTTGCCCTGACTGTCTCTCTGCTCGTTTTCTTGTGTAGATCATAGAGAAGCGGCGCAGAGACCGGATCAACCACAGCCTGTCAGAGCTCAGGAGGCTGGTGCCCAGTGCTTTTGAGAAACAGGTAACTCCTCACGAAGCAAGGGACGAATTAAAACCACTGTTTCGGTGACAGAAATGTTAAACTGATTCAACTGATTCATAATGTTGCTAATTTTCCCTGCAGGGTTCGTCAAAGCTGGAGAAAGCAGAGATCCTGCAGATGACTGTGGACCACCTCAAACTCCTGCATGCCATGGGCGGAAAAGGTGAGACTTTTGAGTTTGCTGCATGTAAAAAAAATAAATAAATCACTTTCTAGCTTTTTATGCATCAGTTTCGTCCATCACTTGTGAAGCATCCGCACAAAAAGCCCTTGAAATGAAGACTAATGTCATTCCACGACTATTAATCAGTGTGTGACTAAACTCTCTTTTCCCCTCTTAGGTTACTTCGATGCGAGGGCCCTGGCAGTCGACTACAGGACCCTGGGCTTCAGGGAGTGTGTTGGGGAGGTGGTGCGGTACCTCAGCTCCCTCGACGGGGAGTCCTCGGACCCCATAGGAGCCCGCCTCGTCTCCCACCTTTCCCACTGCGCAAGTGAGCTAGACCCCCTCCTCCTCCAGTCGCCCCCGGCCTCCGCCCTGCCCTTCCCTCCTTGGCCGTGGGCGTCCTTCCCCCAGATCTCCCCCACCTCTCAGGCCTCCTCCTCGTCTCCTTTCCCCAGCGGGCGGAGAGATCTAGCCCTGTTGGGGAGCTACGCTACGCCCGCCTCCCTCAGCCTCGGCCCCCTAGCCGGGTGCCAACAGGGCGCGCCGCAGCTCCTTGCGCCCACCGCCCTGGCCACCGTCCACAGGGTGCCTTCCCTCGCAGCATCACCAGTCCTCGCCCCCTCCAGACCGACTCAGCCGTCCCCTCACAGCGCCACCAGGGCCTCGCCCCTCCCACTCCTCACCCCTTCCTCTTCCTCTTCTTCTACCTCCTCCTCTTCTACTTTATCATCTTCTGCCCCACTGCAAGTCTCTTTCAGGCCCTTCGCGCCTCTGGGGTCTCCCGCAGGCCAGCGCAGGGTCTTGAGCGGATCGGCTAAATCGGCCCAGGGATGGGGGACTGAGATCGGAGCTTTCTGAAGGTCGACTCCGGTTTTCCAAATGAACTCTGTACGGTGGACATGGAGCTCCATTGTGCACCATGTAGCAGATATGAAGTGTTGAAGGACTCTAAAAGCCATATCAGACTGATAATCACAATCATATGTAATGGAATAATGAAGGAATGTGAGAGAAGAGAAGAGCTGAATAAATTCATGATCTCACTTGACAAACACACACATCCACATGTCCGGCAGAGCCATACTGTACATACACCGCTCAACAGAGCGACGCTGATTTTTACTGACTTTTAACTGTGATGTTTGTTTTTTTTTCTCCCAAAACCTTTATACATTTGATTACATTTTCCTATTTTGAAGAATGTTCAACAAAAATCTCTATAAAGACTAAGTGCCTTTACCTTGTTCATGTTCATGTGTGTTTTTTCTGACCGTACAAGCAAGCGGAAACTTCTCGAAAGCCAGAAATTAACTGCTGTCAACACGAATGGAGGAGGAATGGTTGAAAGCGCTCCACTTATCCATATTAGTCATGTCTGCAAACACTGCTTGCATGCTCGCCAGCCGTAAACCCCTTTTTGGTATCTAAGCCGTCTCCAGTGATGGCTGATGGGAGCTGTGGTCTTGTGGCTGCAGAGGATAAACATGGTGGGAGCTGGTGATGTTTTTGGGATGCCGCGGCGAGGCAAACAGACCCATCACTTTGCCCTCTAATTGGCAGTCCCCTGTAATTAACGTTACCCTCATATCAGTCTATGTATCTTCCTCTCCTCTGCTGTCTCTCTGCCATTCTTTCTCTCCAATCTTGTGGTACACCAGCGGATATCTTCTCTCCCCGTTTGTCTGCGCCACTGTCTCCTCAACAATGGACAGACAGTGGAGAAGAGGGCGAGATGGAGAGACGGGAAAACAAAGGAAAAGATCTGAAGGGCTGTGGTCGGGTGACTGATTTGGCGTAGACGTTCAATAACAGGGTTGGAGGGAGGCAGGAGACAGGGTTAAAGGGAGATGAGAAGGATTGTGAAGGTTTTAAAAGGACAGGAAGAGAAAGAGTGTGAATCACGGCGAGTCGGCCAGCGCGTAGAGGGCGCACGAGGAGCCCCCTCCCGACGATGATGAATGACAGTTGGAGGAGTCGTTTCTCGAGAAGATCAACATAATTGTGCCGTGCTTCACCAAAACGGCTCCGCGGGGATGAGAGAGCAGAGAAGAGCCTTGTGTGTGTTTACTGCTGGAGAACGCTTTGATCTACTTCAGGATGCAATGTCTGTGGTCTGCGGTCCAAAAATGTGTGTGTTCCGCAAAGTGCATATTGTTTATTCGAGTGAGTGTGCGAGTGTGTGCTTAAAGCCAGGCTCATGTGCTCGCCGCCCTGTGTGCATGTGTGTGTGTGTGTGTGTGTGTGTATGTTTCTGAGTGTTTTGTTTATGTGTGTGTATGTGTAATGTGAGTCTTCTGGGCTGGCGTCAGGACTGAACCGCGGTGGCGGCGTGGCTCTCGTGCGAGGCCGGCCGGCGGTCGGACGGACGGTACGGTGGTGGAATGTTTGTGGAGGGTGCATGCTACACACACACACACACACACACACACACACACACACACACACACACACAGGCACTCAGACAACACACAAACACACACACAGGCTGGCTGGCACTATTCTAGCCTCTGAGCAGAGGAGCCAGAGTCACCACCACAGCTTCCAGGAAGGACAACCACAGTCACACTGCACTGGGTTTCCCACGGGGGAGGGGAGGCTGAAGGGAGAAGAGAGGAAGGAGGGAAGGGAACGATGGAGAAAGTGCGTGTTTGTTGGTGTGTGCGTGGGGTGAGGGTGTACGGAATAGGCCAGCGTTGTGGTTCAAGCAGGAATTAGGAAAAAGGGAGGGATCAATATGCTTGGGGGAGGCAGAAGTGAGAGAAAAAAATGGCTGAAAACAGGAAGTGAGAGAGATTTCTCCTGAGGTGTGATGTATTGAACGTATCAGTGCGATCAGTTTTTTTATTGGAGTGATGTCATTTAATGTCTTTGTTAGTGTGTTGACGAGGGCTGTCTTTCCCTTAGAGACATTATTATGATTGGGAATCAATAATTTAAAAATGTTTAAAAAAAGAAGAAAAGAATCCTACTTCCTGAAGTAGACTATTCCCTTGACTGTTGTCTTTATTATTGTGTTATTAGCATCATAATGCTATACAATCTAGGATACTGTCGGCTGATCAAGGATTTTTCTTCACTTATTGTTCATTAGTAATAATATTAGTAGGGTTTTGGTACATAAGCACCTCAAACATTAATGTATCCGTGCAGCACTGACACTAAAATCTGTCAGTATACAATTTAAAGTGACATTATCCCTTTTCACCTGTATTCTGCTAATGTATAGTTTCTGTTCATAAAGGTAAAGAACTGACAGTAAGGGTCACAATCCTCATGGTCTGCTGTGAACGAGGTCTGGTAGTCTGCTCCATGGACGTCAACACCGTGGTACACCTGAGACAGGCGAGGCTCTGGGAGACAGACAGAGTTAAGAGTAAAGAGTGTCCCCACTGACCGCTACGTAGCTTTTGAACTTGTTTTAAATGGTTGAACACCTACTTGAGACTGTGTTGCAAGGTTTGAGAGAAAAGCCCAAGGTGGCACCCTGATGAGTTGGACGTTTGGGCTTCAGAGGGATAAAAGCCTTTAAGTGTCAATGCAAGTGCCTGGCGAGTATGGAAGCATGAGTATTGAGGTCAACAATCAACAAATACACAAGACAGCGAGGCAACGGGTTCAGACCAAGGTACGGTAGAAGTGCTTGAGTGAGCAGGTAAAGGCATCAATTCAAAATAAAATATCAAATGTGACTATAATATAGAATATATCCAATTTGTCAAGCTCCCAAAACATTGGAACTTACATTTCCGATAATGCAGCATCTCTTATTGCTGCAGATAACAAAACGTGTGCCTTTGTCGACATTTCGTCAGATTTGCCGTAAAGAGGACCTTTAAAAAATACGAAGTTCTTGTTCTCCAGAAGCTTTGGCCTACAATCTAAAGAAATGGAACCACATGCACTGAAGCACATGTTTAGCTTTTTTGGGCTTTCATAGATTTAGGTTTTACCACATGCTCAGTCACGGAATTGACACTACTGTGGTTACACTTGGGCAGCCACAACAGCACATATATCCTGTGTCTGAATGATTTATGTATAGGGGCAGGTGCTGATTCAAAATTAGATAGTTGATAACAAATATCTACACTATAGCTATAACTAATTCACAGTTGTTGCCCCCGAACCCCCCATAACATCTGAGCTTGTTCTGTAGTAACTACATGGATGTATAATGCACTCACCAGTCAAGATACTTCGAGCTCGGCTGCAGTCAAAGAGCTGGTTCTGCCACTGCAAACTGTTTTTCACACATTTGTACTTTGTATTGTTTGACTGTTTGTTGACTCATTTAGTGACTGGTTGGCATGAATCCCTGTGCAGCTCTGCCCTGTTGTGAAAAACATGACGACACAACTCACAGAGAAGATCAGTGAGTGTTAATAGTTTCATCAGGCAGATACTTTTGGGATCATGGGAGTTGCTGTCTTTGTTGTTAATCAACCACGGTTACTGATGAAATTCATGACTAAGGCAAGAACGTTCTTGAATGGAGCGGTGTTGTAAAGTTGTATTCACATTCACATTACGACTGCCTTCCTCACTCTCAGACTCTGTCCCAGAAGATGGAGCAGCGAGTGAGTCGCACCATTACCTCAATTAACATTTTTCTGGGCTTGAACATTGTTTGAAGCATTCAGGATAATGTAAATACACAACTCAACAAAAATATATGACAAAGAATTTTAGATTTAGACATTCTAATGCAGAAATGTTACATATTCTAACGTTCAAATAGATTATACTATAGATCTATTCTGGTGAGCATAAGTTCATTAGTTTAAGCTAGGTGTGCCATGTGCAGCTGCAAGCTTTTCTGACCTGGTGCTGTAAATGACAGCTGTAACAAAACCTGAGGGCTACTGGCTGAGTCCAGATTAAAATCAGTGGGTGATTGACCATTTCTCTTACTTTGCAAAATAAAAACCTGGACTTGTTTTGTATTGTTTGAGGCTGTAAAGGCACAGTGTCAACACAGGTCTATGTGTCTGGGTTAGGGTGTCTTTCTTTAGGAATAAAATGTATTGAGAATTTGTTTTAGGGTTGTAAATGAAAACAGACGTCATTTTTCTGCAAGCATGACAGCAGCTTGTAATAATACTCATGACTCATATACATGAATGTGTGTCCTATGTTGCAGTATGAGGCTAGAGTTGTGACATCACAGTAAACAGCAGCTGCTCTTTTTAGGGCTGCCCAGCAAGGACATGCTTTATTTACATGATCCATGCATGTATATTGATTTATATTGACATCAACTCTAGGTTTATCGGGAGTGGTGATTTTCAGAAAAATATACAGCATTGGATATAAATGAAAGTGCTGGTCTTGCATTTCATTGTGGACAAGGAAAACAGCTTTTTCACATCAATGACATACTCAAGAGACAGCAACAAAGCTGGGAGACACACACCAAACCATGCAGTGTTTGACGGCAGTGGCCGTTATGAGGTGTATACTGTCAGTGTAAAGAAACTGTGGCACACACATTCACAGGTCCTTGGCAAAGGGTGCTGCTGTCTCACAACGTATAGTTTAGTGACCTCTGCTGTCAAGACTGCACAAGTACAGAGAGAAAGGCAGAGCTGCAGGGACAAAGATGTTTTCCCCTCTACTAAAATGAATTTCAAGATTAGAGATCCAAAACTCAAATATGCTGTTGAAGAGATTCATTTTGATACATGTGACACAGTATCATTGTGTAGAAATCCACATATTATTTAATATCATTACTCCCCTTATGCAGAGCTCTGTGAAACATATTTTTTACTGAAGTGGGTTATAAGAGGGATTTGTGGATAATCAATTAAGGGACAAACATAAAGTTTGTTTTGCTGCCTTTGTTAACAGCACAGACAGAATAATTAAACACCTCTTTAAAGAGCAAGTGCATATTTTTATGTAAAATATAAAACTGGCAACAGTAGCGCTGTGCAATGAATGGTCACATATCAGAAACTAGGAACGGCAAACATGTCAGCTGAAGGGTGTGGACTGTGGATTTCAGACGTCTACAGGACTCGTGGGTGAGCAGGTAAAGGAGGAGGTTAGGGAAAAGCTGAAGCTTTGGTCCAGACTAAATGAATGAATATGAAGAGAGAGAGGCAGTAATGACACATAAGGTGACGAGGTGAGAGAAAGCATCTCGAGTGTTAATGAAAATAAACTCCTTTACACAGAGTGCTTGATGCTGAATCTTTTATTGGATTATATGGATTACAATGATATTGATTAGATATGGATTTATATTGATCATTGATTACATTGATTAAATATGGACTACATTGATATTGATTACATTGATTAGTATGGACTACATTGATACATTGATTAGATATGGATTACACTGATGTTGATCACATTGATTATCTGTTGAGTCCATTGATGGATTGATTCAGGTAGCTTTATACTGACAGTTCCTCAGGGAGAAGCCAGCCACTAAATGAGCCTCTTTTTTGACTGAAGGTGGAACAGGCATGGTGATGACACGCTTGAGAAAGCAACGACGCCTGGAACACAAAAGAAAAACACCACCCTTAGAATAACAAAGTGGGGCTACAATAACATCTGAGGATGAAGTTTTAAGTATAACATGATTCATGGATATTGAATTATATTGCATATTGTACTTGGCAATGATGCTGAAGTACTGGCAGCTGGGATCTTCAGTACAGGTTCTTCGGCACGACTCAACGCCATCCGTCATAAAATCGCGAATGTCAGAATGTGGGAAATCAATTCCTACATAAGTCTTCTTGATCCAGTCTGTTAGCAGAGAGGAAGAGGGTCAGACTGCTGTTGCTGAGAGAAACTCACGTTAAATATAAACAGAACATATACAGTATGTTGGTACGAATTTGAATCTGTTGAATGATTTTTATGTTACACACTGTTATTGGGCTGACAGAAGCGTGTTGGTAACCCAGATGTGACTCCTGCTGCAGCAGTGCGGGCCATTTGATGAGGATTGCTCTTCAGGAAACATTTAAAGGTACGGCTGAAAACATTATGAGACATGGGTAAAGACTGTTAAGATAATACAAAGTGGAGACGAGTGTTTAAACCAATCAGCATTGTTACAGTGTTTAGATCCTGTTAGTCAACTTGAAGGGTCAAAGAATAATTTAATATCTGAGCTTTCTCATGCCACACAGTAAAATCTAATAGCATTTGATAGTTGGGTTGGTAAACACATTTTATGAAGTATTTAATTACCCAGTAAAGCCGTACTGCTTATACGCTATAGCAGAGGGAAAGATACTGTACTGATTATGGCTAAGGGGACTCGGGTAAATTAACTTAAGTCCGCAAGCTCACTTGGGACATTGCATTGTACAGTTTATATTTTCTGGCCCATCACATAGCAAACCCACAGCTAACCACTGTTAGATGGGAAGATGTAAGCATAAGACAATAACTTTTCAGCACTACACACAGCTATAAACAGGAGATCATTGTAAATGTTTTCAATAAAATAATTTTGATTTCAAAAAGCATTTTATTTGTATTTGAACATGACTGCAACAGCTGCAATGACAGCAGGTTAGGGATCCTCACCTGTTGTCACCGCTGCTGCTTTGTACAACGCCAATGACAACACAGTCTACCTGATGTAAGAGAAGTAGGTGCAGAGTGGACGGACGGAGCAGAATGTCTGACAGTGTTCAGGAGAGACAGCCGGCAGAACATCGATGTCGAACCCGGGGATGTTTGTGTGTGGAAACAGCTTGCCCTCACACGCTGTATGAAAGAAGCAGCACAGTGAGGAAGCATTCACAACAGCAAGAATGTTGCTAAAAATTATGTTCTTACCTTTGAGTGTTTGATGACCTGCGCCAAAGTTTTGAGTGTGTTGTATCCTCTGGGAGAATCCAGATATTCGTGAAGCACTTCGTACAATTATAGGTATCCTTGGTATATTCCGGCTGAATTTAAGGTGACACTTATACCTAAACACAGAAAACAGACAAGAAACACCAGCAGGAATTCACTTGTTCATGCATTCAAATTCACACACTGCTCACTAATACACATACACTGTTATAGGCCACTCCCACTGACACTCCCCCTTTTAGATAATTTACACCAACATCAAAACACACCTCCACAAACACACTTGACCTCCAGTCTCTTAGGACAAAAGCTGTGGTCGCCAAATAGGTGAGGAAACTTTTATGGGCTGACCGACCAACAGAGTGACTACAGAGCCAATAAAGGTATCAAGAAAACTCCAGTATAAAATAATGAACTTCATTTACCTGAACCTCTTGTGTGGGAAGCCTGTTTTTACAAAATCAAAGAACTGACAGTCAGGATCATGTGTGCAGGCTCTCTGACACTCCTCATGGTCTGCTGTGAACAAAGATTTATAATCGTTTCCATGGAAGACGAC
Organism: Diplodus puntazzo; assembly: GCA_963678695.2. NCBI lineage: Eukaryota > Metazoa > Chordata > Actinopteri > Spariformes > Sparidae > Diplodus > Diplodus puntazzo. Next base: position 21,305,738 of record OZ023169.1, read on the forward strand.
GTGATGATACACCCGAGGCAGACAAGGCTCTGGAGGGGAAAAACAGACAGAATTAAGGAGAGTTTCACAATAAATCATCAATAATTAACTTTATCACTGTGGTTAGATTTTTTTTATGTGCCTACGTGGATCAGGGTAGCAAGGTTTGAGAGAAAAGCCAGAGGTGATGCCCAGTAGAGGATGCTGATGTTTGGGCCGTCCGGAGGGAGTGGCCTTCAGGTAGCAGAAGAACTGTCTGGTGGAGAGAGAGGCAATTTACAACAAACATTTAATGTAAGTGGACAATGGTTTTATGGCAGCTGCAGTGATGGAATGTAACTGAGTACATTTACACAAGTACTGTACTCAAGTGCAGTTCTGAGGTACTTGTACTTCACTTGAATATTTTCATTTTCTGATACTTAGTACTTCCACTCAACTACATTTTGGGGGCAAATAATGTTTGTATGTAATAACTTTGCTCCATTTATTTGATAAATTCAGTTACTGGTTTTTCTGCATATTACATGCAGCCAAAGTTACAGTACGTACATTTGAATGAATTTATGTATAATTTATTTTTACTTGTACTTTCCATACTTTAGTCCATTAATAGTCAGAACATTTCTTTTGATACATTAATATATTTAAGTTTTTTTTCATTTACTTTCACTCCCAGCACAGTGATGTTTAACAGGATATCTTTGCTTTTACTCATGTATGGCTTTGGATACTATAGAGAAAGGGAAGGTTGTGTATTTTTTACTGTAACACTGCAAACATCACTCTTCATTAGTATGGCTGGTGCATGATCATAGTGGGCCAACGACGCTGCCATATTGCTTTGTATTCTTATTGTGTAACAGCTCAAGGAGCCGACAGAACAGCATTTCTCCCCGTGCTCCTGATGGCCAGTCTGAATGAATACATGAAAACATCAATATTTCAGGTACAGAACAAAAACAACAAGAAATAGATAAAATCATAATCACAATTATTAATTTTACCTTGTAATAATTCTGATTTTACTGGAGTGTAAACCCAGATGGGGCCTATTTAAACATTTTAATGACACATAAATGCAGCCAAATTCCAGCAACAGAAACAAGTTTAACTTCTTTTAAATCTCCAATCAAAGATCGGTCAGGATCTTTAATCATCTAATGTTCTATTTTCTTCTAAAATCCAAAAGGTGCACCTTTTATCTCGTGTCCAGTCAGGCCGAAGAAAGGAGAAGAAGAGACAGGTGGGGTGCTGGGTGCACAGGTACTGACAGTGCTCGGCATCAGGAGACAAGAGATATTTTATGTCTGTTCCGGGAAAATCCACATTCACCAGAAGCTCCCGTCTACATTCTGAAGAAACAGAAAAAGAAACACAGACACAATTACATGTACTTATACAGACATTGTTAAAAATATTTTGGTAAGTGAGTAAGTTGTAAAACAAACCAGCACTCACATATGTGCTGAAACAGTGTAAAAGAAACAGTATATTTGCTACCTAGACCAAGGGAGACGCCACAGATGAAGAGCAGACCCACTAAAATGAAATGTGTTCCCATCTTCTCAGTTTTGAAGACGGACAGATTCTTCAGTCACAACTGCAGCCAACGGGATGTTTCACCAACAGCACGAATTGTCTAAAAGTCCGTAATCCAACTCATGTATTTATACTTCTGATTGACTGACTTCTCACACATTCAGTCATTGGCTGGTAGTGACCACTGTACACTTGCTGTGTGATAACATAGCAATACAAACATAAAAGCTAGACTAGATGGAGACAGGAGAGGCACTGGGTACACATGAGATGCTCCTTTCTGCAGAGCTTAAAAAAACAAGAAATGCATGTCTTATATTTGATGAGGAAATATTGATGAACTCATCACAGTCAATAAAATGCACCCTAGATTCCATAACTTAATGTATTAGAAAGTCGACTGTGTTGATTTTTGCCAATAAATTCTTATTCTGAGTTTATTTTCAGCGGAACGTTTCAGACCAGTTGGGACAGCAAAAAGACTGGGAAAGTTGTGGAATGACACGCGATGCTATCATGATTTGGTATCAAAGAAGCACCCTCAAAAGGATCCGTCCTTCACAAGCAAAAATGAGGCGAGGTTCAGCACACACGATTGTTTAGGGACATTACTACACGAACTCGAGGAACGCCTCGAAAAACTGTTGAGATAAACACTTTGTTTGCAAATAATTATGTTCTAGTTATATTTATGTTTTAAACAATGTCCCAACTTCTTGGAATCTGGGTTTTTATGATATTATCTAAAGAAGTACAAGACCAACGCCTAAGTCATTTTATCTCTGCAAAGTAGCACAGATCGAGATTTTTATTGAACATCAACATCCAGTTTTATTTTAATGCAGTTTGGACAAATGGATGTGATTCTAAATGGCATTTACAGAAGAGAACTTGGGTTCCTGACTCAGGAGCAGTGATGGCATATACAGCAACAGTAAGTACATTTCGTAAAGTACTGTACTTAGGTACAATTTTGAGGTACTCATGCTCACTTGAGCGTCTAGATTTTTAGGTTCTTTATACTTCCACTTTATTGCTTGCTGATGGTGAATATTGTACTTTTACTCCACTGAACTGATTTGATAGCTTTAGTAACTAGTTAGTAGATAGTAGACTAGTAGTTAGTTATATTACATGTTGCCTCAGAGCCAAAGTAGCACATTTGATCTTAACAATGGGATGACAAAGAAAAACACTGATTCCGATTATCAGAAAAATGCTGAATATATATGTGTACTGTGCATAACATACAGCACATATGTGTTGTTACTTTTACTTTTGATACTTTAGTTCCTTTGTTTGCCAGAAAACTACTTTTAATGCTCAAGTACACTTGTTCCTTGTATCCGTGAGTATCGCGGGGATGTTGCCGCTTTTTCCCCCCTAAGGGGGGGCTTACTGGGGCCAAATCCAGTTTACTCGATGGGCACTCCCTGGATGAGTCGCCAGCTCATCGCAGGACCCTTACTGATGGCAGTGACCAACTGCACATCAGGAGCAATTTTGGGGTACAGTATCTTGCTCAAGGATACTTCGACATGTAGCTCAGTCCCACCCCAGGAGAGCCGGGATTCAAACCAGCGACCTTCCAATCACTAGTCCACCAGCTCTACCCACTGAGCTACAGCCGCCCCAGACACATGTACACATATCAAGTACATTTGATATGAGATATTTTAAGGCTTTTACTTGTACTATTTGTATGGGTGACTTTACCACATTTACCAAAGTTGGATATAAACAAGCTATCTTTACTTTTACTCAAGTATAACTTTTGGGTACGTTTTCCAGCGATGCCCAAGTGCGATATCCAAATCACAAAAAAGAAAAGTGAAAAGTGTCACAAACAGCATTATAATGAAATACTGTAGCGCTGCAAAGATGTCCTGGAATACATATCTTGATCACCAGATGTAGCAAAACATGTTTGTCTGGTACAACGAATGCACGTCTTAATGGTGCGTGATATGTGTTGAGACGTTTCAGATGGCAGCACCACCTGGAACACAAACAGCACTTTATTTGTATTTGAACTTGAGGGAGGTTTGTATTTCATCAGGGGTTTTTATCAATCTACATAAAAAATGAAACAGGATATCAGAATAACCCAAGGCAGAACTCAGCATTGTTTTCTGGGTAAACCTTGAAAGTCTTATCTAACATAACAAGGAAGTTGATGACATTTCTCTTGCTTTCTCTTGGAAATGAGTCAGCCAGTATAGACAGTCTCAGGTTATTGTGACTGGTACCATGGCTCTATCGATGAAAGTATTGGATTCAAATTTACCATCGCCACCAGCGGTGGCAGGACAAAGCTTTCATTTCATCCTGTGAATTACGGCAGCATCAATTGGACGGACTGGCACAATAAAAACCTACATTCAGGTTTCCCACAAAATTAATCCGATTACTTTTTTGTAATCTGCTGGCTTTACTTCTAGCGTCGCCATCACGTTAGCTTTTGTGGCTTGGAGTGAAATGTTTTGACAATTATTAGATTGTTTGCCATGGAATCTGGTATAAAAACTCATGCTCCCTCATGATGAATTTTTTTTTATCACGCACCAAAGTCTAAATTTAAAAATTGTCCAATTTTGTGATTTGTGACCAAATAACTAAAAGACCAAAATTTCCCATCGTACATAGCCATTGTTCATGTGAAACTAAAATGTAATACATACAGGTCAGCCACTACATTAAAACCACTGACAAGTACAGTGAAGAACATCAACCTTCTCGACACAATTGAAAGTTCTACTGGAAAATATTGGTTCCTAGATCTCATGTGGATGCCACTTGACAAGCACCACCCACTCAAATACTGTTGTAGACTCCATGGCAAAGGCAAGGGGGGTGTGCAAGGAAGGGGGTGTGAGTTCTTGAGTGAGTGTGTGAAGCAAGTGGACAGTTTGCTGAACTTTTAGTAGAATATTTGTTGTGTTTTTTTGCATTTTAGTTAAACATGTGAGAGTGCTGACACACAGTTCCTCAGGGTGAATCCAGACACCACATGGCCAGTTTGGCCACATTAAGAGGAGCAGGCATGATGATGGACCGCTTGAGGTAGCAGCGGCGCCTTGAACACAAAAACAATAGCATCTTTATTTCAGCAGCATGAATACACCTGTCATCACATTATGAAGTGATACATTAGTGGTGATCATGTAAAATGTAATAAAAAAAAAACAGACATGAAGATGCGTGTGTGCTGAATATACTTCACCTGTAAGCAGGGTCAGTGAATTTTGCTGTGACGTAGCTGTAGAACTGGCAGAGAGCATCCTCAGTACAGGTCCTCTGACATGTGTCAGCATCGTCCAGCAGCACATAGCGAATGTCAGAACCACTGAAGTCTACGTCTTCATGAGCCACCTTTGCCCAGTCTGTTAGCAGAGACGAATAGCATTAGACTATAATAGATCATGGAAGATTTCAGTCTTTTTACTATTAGCTCACATGATGACAAGGGTCGCAGGACATGGATTTCTTTCAGCCGATACAAAGAATTACCTGTCTTTTATGGTCAACACCTGTAAGATTATTTCACATTTTTGTGTTTTAAAAAGAACCTGTAGTTTATGCACACCTGGGGAACATGCACCCATAAAAATGTGTCCCTAATAATACCCAAATCTGAAATAAGAGTTTTTGTCACTTTCTGTACATGCAGAAGAGATGGGACCAGGTCACATTAGGGCTGCCCGATAAATCGAATTTTCATCGTCATCGCGATATGAACATGTGCAATGAACACATCGCAAAAGACTGCCTGACACGCAATGAAATAAGGAAAATCATTTTGTTTACATGTGCCATGCATGCACCTTGAGTATTCCATCATTTAGCCTATCAGACGGAGCCCTGGATACAAGGGTCAATCAGAGTCCCAAGTCATTTTTTCTTGGGCAAGTCCAGTCAAGTCCTGTACTAGGTCAAGTCCAAGTCAAGTCACCTTATTATTGCAATTTAACCCGCAGAATCTGATCTTAATAAAGTGAAAAGACAAAATATAAGTATCATATCAAGCGAAAGTTAGCTAACTACCGACTAGGCTAACAGGATAATATTAGCTAATTGACAAGCACTTACTGGGCAGAATGGCTTTTTAAATGACGAACAAAGTTTGAAGTTGTTGCTTGGCTGTTCGAGATGTTTATGTCACTTGTCTTGCACTGTGCTGTGCGTCTTTTGCCATCAAAATGGTAATTCCGAAAGCTGAAGACGATGTCATTGTGTCTCAAGTCAAGTCAAGTCCCGAGTCATTAACTTCCAAGTCTGAGTCGAGCCTCAAGTCTCGACTCGAGTCCAAGTCACAGTGACTCGAGTCCCCATCTCTGACATGCAGTGTTAGAGGAAAATGAACAAGGTTTAGTTTCTTTTTTTTCTGACATAAGTGAAAAATGTTGCCTGTTTCTGATCACCTATTTAACAATGAGCAGAGCTGACTGACAAACACTTTGCCCTTGCCCTGACGAAGGCCTTTTAGGCTGAAACGCGTTGGCATGTTTTTACTAGACTAGCCATGTACCAATAAAGGCTTTTTATCATTACCTTCTTGAGTGCCTCAGATTTTTTTCTTCAAAAATGTTGCGTCTTTGTAAATACAGACAAGGATGAAACTTCCTTACACAGGGTCAGCTGTTTTTCTTTTTTTATTCAGAAATTATTTTATTTTATCATTATTTATTTGTCTTTAATGTCTACAAAACTCCAATTCTAGCTCAGTCCGCAGGAACTTGGGGACTGGAGGATTGTTGGTTCAAGGTCTGCTTGCACCAGTCCATTCTGAGTGTGGACTGGTGCCAGTTTGCCTCCTGCACCCTTGAGCAAGACACCAAGGGTGCCAATCCATCTAGTAGATGGTGAGATATTTTCCTGATAAATGACAATAGACTGGCACTGACATCTAACATACACTATATTACCAAAAGCATTCACTCATCCATCCAAATAATTGAAATCAGGTGTTCCAATCACTTCCATGGCCACAGGTGTATAAAAGCAAGCACCTAGGCATGCAGACTGTTTCTACAAACATTGGGATGAATTAGAGCAGAGACTGAGAGCCAAGCCTTCCCATCCAACATCAGTGTGTGACCTCGCAAATGTGCTTCTGGAAGAATGGTCAAAAATTCCCATAAACACACTCCAAAACCTTGTGGAAAGCCTTCCCAGAAGCATTGAAGCTGTTACAGCTGCAAAGGGTGGACAAACCTCATATTAAACCCTATGGATTAAGAATGGGATGTCACTTAAGTTCATATGCGAGTCAAGGCAGGTGAGCTAATACTTTTAGCAATATAGTTATCGAGAAAAAAAAAGATCCATACACCAAAAACAGTCCCGATTGGTTAGTATTGATTAGTCACATACCGTTATCCAGCTGACAGAAATGTGCTGGCAGCCCAGATGTGATTCCATCATTATCTCTGATCACCAGGTAATTTTCCTTGCTCTTCAGCTGACAACTGAACCATTTACTGCAAAAAAAGGGAGGGGAAAAAGGGAGATATATATTGAAATATTTAAATAAATAAAGTTATTTTGTTTTTGGATGACACATAGTGTATATAAATGAGTTTTTTTTGTATTATGCACTATACACAGTGCATAAGAAACTTGACATTTCAAGATTAAAGTCGACTTTTTGAGACATCTAACAGCGCATATGACTGCCTCAACAAAATGCCTCGTGTGGATGAATCAGTCAAACTGTACTTCAGTATCAGCTTAGGTGATTATATCTTTTTTAGCTTCTAAACACAGTGTAGTTGTCAGTATTGGGACTTTGAAAACACTGTGTCGAAAACCGATTATCTAGTTTCACTGTTTTCTTGTTTTAACAAATCAGAGTTTTGTAGATATCAGCTATAGAGATGTCTGCCTTTCCTCAACTGTAGTGAAACTAGATGGCACTTTAAATACATTTGAAAAACTCAACAGCAATGTCTCTTTCTGGAAGTCATGACCTGTTTCCTCAAGAAAACCCTTGTTGCAAGAAGTGTCATGTAGGAACTATTTCCTTTCTACCCAACAACACCTGCCAATCCCAACTGCTTAGAAGGAAGTGTGCGTCTACTCATTATCGAGAGACTCTCGCCAGTGACAGCGTAGACTGTAAACATTAATGGTAGTAGCATTTGCTAGCTCCAGGGTCATGCACTTTGAGGAACTGTCCCTTTAAAATGTTGTACAGTAAGTAACTAGAACCACAAATAGGCTAATATAACTCATCTTCTAATTACAAATTATCACCTTGTATTCTAACTTCGCCCCAGAGAGAGAAAGAAGCTAAATTTGTAATTCGACAAACACACTACCTGACAAATGAAAAGAAGGTGCACTTTGGATGAGCGGAACACAAAGCCTGACAGTGTTGAGGAGAGGCAGCACGCAGCATCATGATGTTGCCTCCTGGGATGTCAGTGCGTGGAAACAGCTTGCCCTGACACACTGTGAAACACAGAGAATACAATAAGAAAGCATGCACAGCGACCGGCAGGGTGTTTTTCCTAATGTTATGACTTTTTTTTTTACCTGTGTCCGATTGTTGACCCATTTCTATCTTGAGAGAGAATCCAGATACCACATTCAGCAATGCTCTAACAGAAGGCCTTGGTATCGTCCAGCTGAATTTGAGGTGGCACTTGAACCTAAAATAGAATAAGAAACATAAGTATGGATCTGTAGGGCCTGTGTTAAAGCAGCACGCTGAAAAGCTGACATTGTGATATTTTCTTTTCTGTGATATACACTGCCCGGCCAAAGAAAGAAAAAACACACTAATATTTTGTCAGACTGCCTTTGGGTTTTATTACAGCATGCATTCCCTGTGGCATTGTTTTGATAAGTTTATGCAATGTCACTCCATTTATTTCTGGACAGACTTGCATACATTTTTGGGAATAGGAGAGTCTGGATGCTGCGTAAGTCTTCTCCAGCACATCTGGAAGACTCTCAATGGGGTTAAGGTCCGGACTCTGTGGTGGTCAATCCAGGTGTGAAAATTATGTCTCATGCTCCCTGAACCACTCGTTCACAATTTGACCCCGATGAATCGCAGCATTGACGTCGTGGAATATGCATACAGAACACATTAATATTTTCATTCTAAAATGTTTTAATATATATTTGTATTTAATTGTTATTTTATTCTTTGCAACATCTTTTCCCTCTGTACTGCTGTGTTACCTGTGAATTTCTCCCAAGGCGGATACATTCAGGAACATCTTATCTTAAATGTGGACTCATCAGACCACAAGACCTTTTTCCATTACTCAAAGTAAGTCCAATCTTTATGCTCCCTCGCAAATTGAACCCCCCCCCCAGTTGTGCCATAGGACTACTTGTTTCGATTGGTCATTGTTCTGAAACCATGTTAGTTAGATTACTCGTTTTAATTTCCATGTGTACACAACAACTTGGAGGTACAGTTACTATTATCTGGAACAAATAAACAAATGTAAACAGTGGCTCATCTTAACCCTTTCTCTCCTACTTATTTATGACAATTTAATTTCAACCACAACTTAAAGTTGTGTGATCCAGTGTTACCTGATGCTCTCCATTTGAATGTACTCATTTGCAAAAGTAAAGAACTGGCAGCCAGAGTCCTGTGTGCAGGCTCTCTGACACTCCTCATAGTCTGCTGTGAAAAACGTCCGGTAGTCTGCCCCAAAGAAGTCCACATTCTGATACACCTGAGACAGACAAGTCTCTGGGAGACAGGCATAGAGAGTAAAGCAGAGTGTGACCATGCATGACTCATTAACTACTGGTCGTCATTGTAGTTTAAAATGGTTGAACCCTTACTTAGGTCAGGGCTGCAGGGCTTGAGAGAATATCCAGAGGTGACACCCAGCAGTGGAGTCCGAACTCTGGGCTCTCCAGTGGTGGTGGACTTGAGGTAGCAGTAAAAGTGCCTGCAGAGCGGGACATTGTTATTGATTTTGTTTGATTGTTTTTTGGGACAGGTAGTTTAGCTGTCTTTAAAAAGGACAGTTGTACTGTTGTAAAAAAAAAAAAAAAAAAAAAAAAAAACTGCTTGCTTTGATTTAAAAAAAAGTTTTGCATCTAGCACTTCCTGATTTCTGGTCGCTCTGGATACAAAAACTATTCATTTAAAAGTCTTGTTTTCAATGCAAAGTAGCAAGTATAACTTATGTGTAATTATAATTATTTCCCCGTTCTATACCTGTTATCTCTGGTCCAATCACCCCTGATGAAGGTAAAGAAGAGACAGGACGGGTGCTGGGTACAAAGCTGCTGACAGTGATCAGCGTCAGGAGAGTAGACAGATGTTATGTCCGTTCCCGGAAAATCCACATCCACCTCATGCTGTGTTTTACAATCTGAAAAACTGGAAATGGAAACACCTTTACCCGTACAAATACAAAAAAGCATGTACTGAATACATTATACTTTCATTAAAAGTCCTGTAGTTGCGGTCTATAGAGTGTGTATTACTTTGACTGAGGGAGAGGCTGCAGATGTAGAGCAGACCCAACAAAATCAAATGTATCCCCATCTTCTCAGATTCCTGGCGCACAAGTGAAGGAAAAGAAGTTGTTTTATAATTCTAAATATGTACGATCTTCTTGCAAAGCTCTTTGACACATCAGTGATTGGCTTGCAACAACCCCTACCCATCAACAGCGACCTTAAAGTGCAACACACAAGGAAAACAAACTTACAGTCTAGATCCTATTCTGTTGATTTTTGTTAATTTTCCCTGCAGGAGAGCTAATTAAAAATTGAGCAAGCGTCATGGTTGACTGGCCAGATGCTCATCACACATCAAACCAAATATTGACGTTCATACATTGAACTAAAGTTACATCACTAATCCATTTTAAAAGTGCAACACAAACCCTGAACTAGCAGGTCTATTATCTGTTCCAGAGTCCAGATTAAAATCAACATTTGGATGTTGCTGCACATGTTCTTGGAACTGTGTCATTTATCTGTGCTGACCTTTGGTAATGCTTTCACTTCACATTTACTTCTACTTGGTTATATTTTCAATCCCCCAGAAAACACTTGATGATCTTACTACTGCACTACATCTGCACTGCATACTGTGCTTACACATTCATTCTGATTTATATATCTTGGCAACTTCATTTAAACTGAAGTGGTGGAGAGACCGGGTAGATAAAGCCAGTGTGTGACGAGATGATCTGACTCAGGTGTGCCACTCTGCTGCTGCCACGCCAACAGACACAGACACACACACACAGGGAAGGAGCAGGTGAGGGAGAAAGGAGGGGGGAAAGGCAGAACACAGAACACCAGAACAAATCAGACTGCCAAAGTAGCACCGTGACAGATATATGTACGCTACTTTAAAAGATGTCATTTGTGAGAAATGAGAAATTGAATGTAGCTCCAAAACTCTAGGGGGCAGTATAGCTGCTTAGTGCAGCTCACTCTGTATTCTTTCATGTGGCTGTCTTAGCTGTAGCCGTTAGAAAGTAGCTCAATTAGCTGTGGAGCTAAGTAGCCTCATTAGCTGATGAAGGTCTGTACACGCCGCAGCATGATTGAAGGAGTCAGAGGGGTCAACAGGGCTCAGCCGTCTCCTAGTGGACATGGTGGTAACACCAGGCAGACAAATGCTAGCTTCAAGACCAGGTGTATCATATGGAGGTGATTTACAGCAGCTCCATGGAGGACTATGGCTATGACCAGGGCGGCGGGGGGTACTTAGCTGCCAAGGAGTGAGAGCGGGTTGGAATATGGAATATTTTCACATCTTACTTTGTATCAGATTTGATTGTGGAAAAACAGACCAACACTGTTCACTGTGGTAAGTTTTATTTCATTTATGTGGAGTTTAAATTAAAGTGAAACTCTCGCCAAAATGCAACCCAGGGTCTTTTTGTGAATGTACCCGAGTCAAACGTTTGTTTAAAAGCATAACTATGACAAAAACGCCACTTTTAACATCGTCCATATTTTTGTTTCACCCTGGTGATACTTCGAGCAAAGTTTCATGTTGTGTCAAGTCTTCTTAGAGTTTTAAAAATAGCTATTTTGATGCTAACATAGTACTTGGCCCTAGCAATCCATTGAAAATTATTGTAACCCAAAATCGAAAATATTATCAATCTTAAAAGTGACGCTTTTGTCGTGATTATGCTTTTAAATGAACGTTTGACTCCGGTACATTCACAAACAGACTCTACTTTGCATTTTGGCGAGAGTTTTGCTTTAAGTGTCTATTAGGTGAATTAGGGAGGCAATTAAGCTTGTCTTAGATTAAGAGGCAAACTTAAAGTCAGGTTGTATTTTTTATGTTTTAAGGGAAATATGATTAAGTCTCCACTGATAATGTTTGTTCATCTTTTTAATATTTCAAACACAAATTCTGACCATGTCTTACAAATCGCCTCTTTAACATTACTGATTGGACTATTGAATAAGAGATAATCTAAACTAATCATTATGTTCTACTGTGAGTGGGGATGCAACATTGCTCAAAGGCCTGAAACTGGCAAATCATCTGCAGACATAATGGTTTCATTTGCTTTGAACACACCACGGTAATGGTGAGTCCCGGTAACCCAGACTTTGATTTGTACAATGATTTGACTCCTGTCAGTCAAACCGGAGCTGCAGGTTCAAAGAGCAGCATGACGACACACCAAAGGAGGTGAACAGCAGCAGTGGTTTCTTGGAGTTGAGTGGCCTCTGCTGTCAAAACTGTGAGGTGCAGAAATTAAGTTGGACGTTTTCACCTCAGCAGTTTTGTATATGAAAAAAAAAATAACATTAACACTTTCTATGAAAGACCGTGATGCTTACAGTCAAACATCTTGGTGTAGAAACATCCAACACAATTGCTCCCTGTTGCATTCACCTCTGTTTAACAGATTCCAGTAAAAAATGGGCTTAATGAGGGCTCAGTGGATTCTCTAATTCAAATGAATACAGAACACAACTTAGCTGCAAGTCAGTTTTTATTGCTTTTGTTTACAGCACAATCTGCAGTTTCACTCTCAACCAAATTGTGTTAGGAAATCAAAAACCACAGTAAAAGCAAATGCAAATTTCTTTTAAATGCTGCCAGCTGCAGTAGTGCAATACAAGGAGTGGTTACATATTTTACAACAGGAATTGCTCCAGTGTGTGAGCATCTCAGATGTCTTTCAGCATATCTTGACTCTGTGGGTTCTCCAGCCAGGTTGGAGGCCAGCTGGCTTTGATGCTGGGTCTGTCCTTCAGACGGTTATAGTAGGCTGCCAGTTTAGGGTAGCGCTCCTCGCATAACCTACAGGATGGAGAAAAGTTAGTAATGTATCCAAGTTAATGCATTGCGAATGTTTGCCCCTGTGCCCCAACGTTTCGTCAAGAAGCTGTAAATCATTTTATCCACATACCCATAGTGGAAGACATAGCAGATGCTTGGATAAACGCACACATCAGCCAGTGAAAACGTCTTTCCAGCCAGGAAACCACCGGAAGTCTAGAAGACAGAAAAAAAGGGAGATATGACCACATTCATGTACTGGTGAGCAGATTTGGCAACCAGGATTCTCATGTCAGCTGCACGTATTTCTTTCTCTATTAACTGTTAGCTGTGATGAATGCTTGAAGTGGTAAAATCCAATAAAACAAGGTGTGTCTTATGTGAATTGTGTTGTGAATCAATTTGGCAGTGGGTCACATGGCTTGGAAGCTGTGGAAAAAAAAGCCATTGTCTCATAATATTTAGGTAAAATAATACACAACACATTAGCAATCAAAATAAGTGTGCTACGTGAAATCACTTATTATAATTGTCACCAATTGCAAGTCAATCTGAGGAATCATTGTTTTTGTGTGAATCAAACAATAGGGTAAATTATTGATGTTCCCTAAATCAGCGAGGTTCTTGGGAGGCGAGCTAACCTTCCTCCTGCTGTCAACACTGCATGAGACTGAGTAAGAGACACTGCTGGGTGTCTCTGGAGTAAATGTCTGTTGGATATCCAAACAAAACTTAACTTCACTGTGGTCCAAAAGGTCCTTTACTAGCAGCGTAATCATGATCAATCCCCTGGCCCCGAGCACACAGTCCCAACCGCTAGCTGCACGGCTAACTGAGCTACCAACCTCATGGCAACTACAGCTAACAGCAGTTAGAACTCTGGTGATATGCTGCCCCCATTTGTTTGAATATGAATTTAACAGGTGACCAATTCTTACATATTGCAGCAGGAATAATTCAATAATTCAACATTTTGGAAAACACTGTTACTTTCTTGCAGAGAGCTTGATGAGAAGATTGATACTACTCATGTAGGTTGTAGCAAGTTAGCTTAGCTTAACAAGAAGTCTGGAAACAGCTGGTCTGGCTCCGCATAGTTAATTGGCCAAAGGTGGCTTCATATTTCCTGTGTATGCAAGTGGTATCAATCTCCTCATCAAATCCTCAGCAAGAGAGCAAACAAGATTATTATCCAAAATCATCATGCTGTTAAAGTCTTAGACGTGGATTTGCACTGTTAGTTCAACAACTCCTGATCATGTGTAACTAAGGTTTAAAACCTTTCTCTGTATTTATGTAGCTTCTCTTTTTATTCATTTATTTATTCATTAATTGTCTTGAGGGTACAGTATTTGATCATCTTCAGGCTTACCTTCTCCAGGTAACCCTCCCACATCTTGATCTCAGCAGTCAGACTCTCTCTGTTCCTCTTCACAGCAGAGTCGTGTCTCTCTCCCTCTGGGAACTTCCAATTGTAGTAGATGACATCCACTAAAAAATGTCAAAACAGATTGTTTGTCATGAAACAGCCAATCCCACATTCGTGGGCCAGTTGGCTCTGTGTCTCCTGCAGCCAGGGGCGGCGCCAGGGATTTTGGGCCCCATGAAAAAAAATCTAGTTGGGCCCTTGTATAGGTTGCCCATGTCTCAAAGGGCCCCCTGTCAGTGCCGGGCCCTTGGAATTGTCCTAACCTTTTCCCCCCCTGGCGGCGCCCCTGCCTGCAGCACATGGTGGAGTCAGTCAGAGAATTGTGTAGCATCAGTGAAGATGGAAGAAGTGGGTCATATAAAGTTTGAAGCAGCCTATTTGGAAAAACTGTAGTCACTTAACATCTTGTATTCCATTTATGCACATGTTGATGGTAATTATTGGAAAAAGCAGCTCTCAATGAAGTGAGCCGTCTCATGACTTGAGCTTTGCACGCAAGCTGGCCTGAGCATGTGATGCTTTTGTGGGATTAACATTTGACCTTACAACATCACTCCCTGTTTTAAGGGATGCACCACATAGACCTGATGCACAGTGCCATGGCTCAATTATGTGAATGCACAGCTCATTAGTGCATGGGAGTTGTTTTGAACGACTCAGGTCTCTTGAGGAGGGGGCAGTTGCTAAGAGCAATGTAGCTCAAAGTCCCTGAAGGCAGATTTCTAATCAGATGAGTCATATAGCCGTTAGATAAAACTTAACATCTAAGTTGCCCAGGTGTTGCAAATATATCATTAATATGCACGACTTATGGGGTCATTGTTTGTAGCATTCAGGGTTAACATACCCATTTTCTGGTTTAGTGTGAGACCCTCAAACATGCGCTGGTACATCATTGCCAGTTCAGCGGGGGAGTCAGGGATCAGCTTGTTTCCCTGGGACTTGAACTGGTTCTGTTGTTGGAGACATGAAAAGAGAAACTATTGTGAACAGCTGCATGGAGCTCCGGTTTATTTTCCTCAGCGGTGTAGGGTGTATGTTTGTCTAGGAGCCATTGTTAAACACAGGTCACAAGGAGCCCTCTAATTATTAACTCTTTAGTGGCAGCATCGACTCTTATCTACGACTAAGCTCTTACCTCCAGGTACAGGCAAGCAGCGTAGGACTCATTCAGGACCTTGTCTCCATGTTTGAAGGCAGGAAGCTTTAACAAAGAAAGAGTGGAGTGAAAAGTTTACATTTGACTATTATTTTTGTCACTAAAACAAAAAAAAATTGTGTGCGCCAGGACGGAGGCTGACACAGTAAGATGATATGTATTATTTATAGGTAATGGTTAACTAACCTGTCCCCTGGGGTTCATCTTCATGACTTCTGCAGACTTGTGCTCCATTTTCTCAAAAGCAAGCAGTTTTTGGTTGTAGCCCTTCAGATTCTTCTCCTCCAGAGCAATCATCACCCTCCAGCAGGGAGGAGAGCCGGAGCCCCACAGCAGAGTCATGTCCTTGGCCATGGTTTCAGAGTGAAGTGTTAAGCCTGATGGCGGCTGAAATAGTGAGTGGTGGAAGAAGTGGGGAGTGTAGCTGGAATGTGGCAGACGCCTGTTATATAACGAGCCATGACTGACTGTTCGCAGCCTGATTGGTGCAAGTAAGCCCCATCCCATTTTTTTGTTATCACCCAGGATCTGTAATTCAAGACGGCTGTGATAGCTCACACCCTTTCCTCGCATGGCCACCCCTCTTCTTTCCTGTCTGTTAACTCAGAGCAGCACTACTTCATATTAAAAGTGTGCAAATTTATTACTTCTGCATTATTACACCTCTAGCTGTTGAAATCAAGAGGCATTAGCAGAGTCAAACGTGGAGAGGTGACTTCTCTTGCTTTGCATTATTACTCTCTGATCTCAGACATTCATATCACGAGTCCAACACATTAATAATGCAATTGTGTGCACTGATGGTTACTTATAGTAACAGGTAACAACAAGCTAGACCTACATTAGTTTTTATGGTGAAAATAAATAAGACAAACATAAATAGGATAACAGTAGGTGTATAGTGCTATGATCCCTCAGTGACTTAAAGGTACAATTTGTACAAACTGTTGTTTAAAACATTACACAGTGAATATCAGCAAAATGCAAAGAAATAGCAGTTTTTGTTACATCAGAGACGTCTGCGTATTGTGTTGCAGATGTGTCTACTGAAGATAGCATGCTAACCAGCTAGCTTCAGTTTGTCCCGTCTTGTCATACCACTCCAAGCTCCCAGTCTGGACCACTAGCTGCGTGGGTAACTGAGCTAATTGGCTAGTAGCTAGCAGCACTTTGCCATTTAGATTTCTTCCGGGTGACCTTAGACAGGATGCCAATTCTTACTGCACCTGACGTGTGTAGTAGCTGTCATTAAAGAGTTCATGAGGATTTTGTCACTGCGGTAATTATTTATGCGCCTTCATATAAGCACAGCATTCCAACAAACATTACTTATATAATCTGTGTCCGTGCAAACCTATGTCAGTGTTATCTTAGTTAATTGTGTTATTTTAAACTGTTCTTACAGTGATCCAATGATTTCCTGTTGCAAGTTCACAGCGTCCTGATAGTGGCTGTTGAAGACTCACAGTGACTCAGCACTTCTCACTCACCCCTGCACACACAGAGTGCTGGCACAGTCACTCAAATTAAACAATCAAATCTCCACTGAGAGTAATAGACACCACCTATGTAATGTGAACCTACGCTCGAGAGTGACATTGAAGGCAGCTGTGAGTAGAAAAATTGAGCACCCTTTATTCACATTGTTCACATACAATTTGCACTTTCTTTGTTCCTCTTTCTGCGAGTCTGTCCCTGCTCTCCGGATGTTGTGCACTTGAATAGCTGCCGAATCAACACTTCAGTTAAGTAATCCATGTGTGTGGCAATAAACCACATTTCTGTCATGTATCTGATACAGTTTGCAGTCCCTGTCTTGTCTCTTTTCTGTGTGCAGCTGTGCTCAATCGAACAGCTTGCATGGAAGAAAGCTTCAGGAATCATATGAAAACCATGTGGGTGGTGCTGCTGAACCCTGTTCCCTCCAGCGAAACATTCAACTGCTGACCAAGACTATTTTAGGTTTCAGAAAAGTTTGCCCAAAGAAAAAATAATGCAATAATTTCCCCACATTTCAAGGACAAGTCAAAATGTAGTGCTTTATGTTGGTAGCGATCTTTGTGTCTTTGTACCCGGTCCTTGTCTTTGTTCAGTTTGCGCACTGGGGAACTGTTTATCAGACTGACTTTGCAGAACTAGCATGACAATCATTTCATCTGTTGACAAAGCATGTTGAAAAAGAAGAAAAGCATCGGTGACCATGGTACAACTGGTTTTACAACACAGTGCTGGCTGACAGACTAGTTTCTGCTCTACATGCATGATTTGACATGTTGAAAACAATTCATCTTGATGGTTTGAACACCTTACATGACCTGTGTGCACACAGTGGCCATGCAAAAGAGGCTTGCTCATGGCGACCGCTCTATTTAAATAAAGATTGAGTGACTGTCCTTTTTAATGCAGAGTCTCTGCAGCAAGTATTAATCAGCTGATACCTATCAGTACATTTCAACAGTTATATGTGACTAATTTCTTTCAGATCTGGTTTTTTGTTAAGTCTAACTTTCATCCACTTTCCCACAATTTTTTTTTAACAAACATTTGGTCGTGTAGGCTCATTCTCTGCATGTGATCATTTATTTATGATGGAGGGTGACTCCACTAATTTGTGTTTACAGGTCCTGGGGAATACTACTGCATGTGTGGATAAGGTAGTATGAATGAATGCCTTTTTGTGGCTCCACAGGAAGCTGCATGTAATCTGATAAGTTCCGTTCAGTGATGTCACCAGAGAAACATCCACAACATTCAACAGGTTGTATTGGAGAAAAGAGCCAAGGAACAGGATGTGACAATACAGAAGTCTGAACCTGACCTGAAAAGCATTTCAAATTGACTTCTACCTGGTTGTATTTCTAATCCCCCAGAAAAACACTTTATGCTTTCACTAGTGCACTACTTATACATCTGCACTGCATGTTGTGCTTACACGTTCATTCTGTTTTCTTGCTTTATATATCTTGGCAACTTCATTTAAAAATGAAGTGGTGGACAGACCAGGTAGATAAAGCCAGTGGGTGACGGGATGATCTGACTCAGGTGCGCCACTCTGCTGCTGCCACGCCAACAGACACAGACACACACACACACACACACACACACAGGGAAGGAGCAGGTGAGGGAGAAAGGAGGGGGGAAAGGCAGAGCACAGAAAACAAGAAAAACCAGGCTGCCAAAGTAGCACCGTGACAGATACAAATGTACGCTAGTTTTAAATGTGCCTTTTGTGAGAAATGGTAAGAATTTCAATGTAGCTCCAAAGCTCTAGGGGCAGTATAACTGCTTAGTGCAGCTCACTCTGTATTCTTTCATGTGGCTGTCTTAGCTGTAGCTGTTAGCAAATAGCTCAATTAGCTGTGGAGCTAAGTAGACTCATTAGCTAATGAAGGTCTGTACACGCCGCAGCATGACTGAAGGAGTCCCAGGGGTCAACAGGGCTCAGCCGTCTCCTAGTGGACATGGCAGTAACACCAGGCAGACAGATGCTAGCTTAAAGACCAGGGGTCCGTTTCACAAAGCTGGTTTAGTGAAAACTCTGAGTCTGTTAACCCTGAAATGAGGGAAACTCTGAGTTTTCCGTTTCACAAAGGGAGGTAACTCAAACCAGAGAAAGAGGGGTAACTCTAGCCTGTTTCACAGAGAGAGGTAACTTAAGCTTTCGGTCAGTTACCATGGTAACATATTCTATGAACCTAACCTGGTCGGGACCAGGTTTTACTCAACAAACCTCGAGTTTCTCTCTGTCTCCGCCCTCTTTCAGCCACACACGGTATTTGATTTCCTCATTCATTCAGTCAGCAGGCGAGTTTTGGCGTAGCATAGTTCTGCCGTCTGTTTTTTGAGAAAATCATTGCAAAAATCAGTCAGTAGGCCTACATTAGAAGTTATATTAGGTGGCGACTATTTTCAGTACCATGGCGTGTCCTTTTGATAATGATCCTGTGGATGAAGGTGCAGCATTACTGCGCAGAGAGTTAAATATTCGTCGGGAGATGATTATCAGACCGCGCATAGATGTTCTTGCATTTCCAGACAATTATCTTTTTGAGCGGTACCGTTTCACGTCACAGTCCATCATTTACATACACAACCTTATCTGTCCTTACATTTCCAACATTACCAACCGAAGTCATGCTCTCATATCCCAGCAGATATTGTTTGTTGCGCTGCGTTTTTTTTGCAAATGGGAGTTTTTGATACAACGTCGGAGATGCAGAGCACTTGAGCAACTGTATGCAGAGCGGTCAGAAAAGTGCGCCTCGCCCTGAAACGGCTTCTACCCATCTTTATCATTTTCAGCTCCTCTGCCTCCATTAGAGGTGGCGGTGCTGGGCCACCACCCGTTTTGAGGGCATCAGCTTTCTTTCTGTTGGCTGAGTAGAAGTCTGTGTTAGTTTAAGGCTTAATTATTTAACAGAATATGATATAGATGAGAAGACATTTATGTTCGTGAAAACAGCATTAATGGGCTACCACTCAAGCAGTTTCCCCCTGTAATATAATTGGGATTGCAAAGGACTACATTTAAACTAACGCATTGACCCGAGCAGCAATGTTCTCCCACACCGTCTCCCTCTCTTTTGCTGCTGCAGCGGTGTTACACTTCCTTCTAAAAACGTGCGCAAACTCACCGTATGAGCGCATTAATATTTCCAATTCCAGTGGGGTGAAAAACGTAGCCGCCCTCTTCCCCGTTGCCATGGTGACTCGTCGAATCGGGGCTCCATTGACGCTGTCTTTCAATACTTGTGGTGCACGCACTTAACTCCAGGTGAAACTACTCCGAGTTGATCAAACTAACCCAAATCAGCTGTTCTGGAACCGAAAACTCAGAGTTTCCTATCTCAGGGTAGATCAACTCAGAGTTCAGGGTTAGACTCAGAGTTTGCTGAACCTGCTTTGTGAAACGGACCTCAGGGGTATAGTATGGAGGTGATCTACAGCGGCTCCAAAGAGGACTATGGCTATGGCCAGGACAGCGGCGGTACTTAGCTGCCAAGGAGTGAGAGTGGGTTGGATATTAGCAGAAACAGCACGTAGAGCTGGAATATTTTTACATCTTACTTTGAGAATTGAGGATTTACTTCAACCAAATCAGATTTGATTGTGGAAAAACAAATCAAGACTGTTGGTTGGCTGTGGTAAGTTTTATTTCATTCATGTGGAGTTAAACTTAAGTGTGTATTAGACAAATTAGGAAGGCAATTAAGGCTGTCTTAGATCAAGAGGCAAACTTAAAATCAGCCTGTATTTTATGTTTAGTAAGGAAAATGTTAATTAAGTCTCCACTGATAATGTTTGTTCATCTTTTTAATATTTCAAACACAAATTCTGACCATGTCTTAAAAATCACCCCTTTAACATTACTGATTGGACTGTTGAACAAGAGATAATCTAAACTAATCATTATGTTCTACTGTGAGTGGGGATGCAACATTGCTCAAATGCCTGAAACTAGCAAATCATCTGCATACATAATGGTTTAATTTGCTTTGAACTCACTACCAGGGACTGAACTGCCCAGTAATGTTCAAATAGACTTTTCTGGTAACCCAGACTTGATTTGTACAATGATTTGACTCCTGTCAGTCAAACCGGAGCTGCAGGTTCAAAGAGCAGCATGGCGACACAAAGGAGGTGAACAGCAGCAGTGGTTTCTTGGAGTTGAGTGGCCTCTGCTGTCAAAACTGTGAGGTGCAGAAATTAAGTTGGACATTTTTACCTCAACAGTTTTGTATATGAAAAAAATAAAATAGCATTAACACTTTCTATGGAAGACCGTGATGCTTACAGTCAAACATCTTGGTGTAGAAACAGCCAATATCATTGCTCCCTGTTGCATTCACCTCTATTCAACAGATTCCAGTCAAAAATGGACTTAAAGAGGGCTCAGTGGATTCTTTACTTCAAATGAATACAGAAGGCATCTACGCTGCAAGTCAGTTATTATTGCTTTTGTTTATAGCACGATCTGCAGTTTAACTCTCAACCAAATTGTGTTAGGAAATCAAAAAACATCGTAAAAGCAAATGCAAATTTCTTTAAAATGCTGCCAGCTGCAGTAGTGCAACAGTAGTGCAGCAGGAACTGTTCCAGTGTGTCAGCATCTCAGATGTCTTTCATTATATCTTCACCCTGTGGGTTCTCCAGCCAGGTTGGAGGCCAGCTGGCTTTGATGCTGGGTCTGTCCTTCAGACGGTTACAGTAGGCTGCCAGCTTAGGGTAACGCTCCTCGCATAATCTAGAGAGTAAAGAAAAGTAAATAATGTATCCAAGTTAATGCATTGCGAATGTTTGCCCCGTGCCCCAACATTTGTTTCGTCAAGAAAGTTTTAATCATTTAATCTACATACCCAAAACGGAAAAGAGTAAAGATGGTTGGATAAACGCACGCATCAGCCAGTGAAAACGTCTTTCCAGCCAGGAAATCACCGGAAGTCTGTAAGACAGAAAATGGGGAGATATGACCACATTCATGAACTGATGGGCAGATTTGACAACCAGGATTCTCATGTCAGCTGCACACATTGCTTTCTCCATTAATCAGGGATGTCTCGATCAGGTTTTTTTTACCCCGATCCCGATCCGAGTCCTTTAATATTTAGTATCTGCCAATACCGAGCCCCGATCCGATACTCAGCCTTAGCTAATATTTTCCTGGATAATACAGCTGCATTTTATTTTGTTGAAACAAAGTATATACTTTCATATGATTCTTTCTTATTCTGCATATGTTATTCCAACATTGGCCTCCACCTTTGAGTGAGTCTGTGACGCTGCACTGTGACAGCAGACCCTCCTGTACAGCCAGCTGAAGTGTGTGAGACGCAGCCCACGCTTGGTACCACCATATCATCCACGGCTTTTTACATATTGTTTACGTTGTCATGTAAAATGACATGGACGCGTTGCTTGTCTATTTCACACGCGTTCAGCATCTCCTTAGTTGCCTGTTTTACATGCTCTGCTGTATGAGACTCATGAAACTAGTGCGCATACAGCAGATTGTAACTCAAAAGTGGAGTCAATTTAATGTAATGCCCAGATGGTCGGGCATACCGGGGATTCAAAAACTCCGGGTGACGAAGAAAACCCCGATCCTCTACCCCGGAGATGAGCTGGTTATTCAGAGCGATTAATTCAGTTACCTTCTCTGTAATATTTTTGGCCATGTTGCTGTCTCGAGGATATTTCTCTTTCCTTTTGAAAGTATCCGCGAGTGTTTGATGCTTCGGTGACTTTGCCTGTATAGCTTGAGTGAACTCATAGTATTCTTTGACTGTTTGTTTTTTATATACCTCTTCAAATGAGTAGTATTAAATGCAGCTCCACAAAACGGTTGTATTGCAGATCTTATATGTCGCCGTTGGACTGCTTTTGCTTTCTAATTTAAGTTATTTCCATACTCAGTCTCACCTTCGCAATTCGAATTTATCATGAAACTGTAGGTTATATCCATAAAACTCGCAAAAAAAATCCACACATTATGTGCTTTTGGGACAACTTAAATGAGTAAAAAAAATAGAAAAATGAAAATAAAAATAAAAAGGTGGCACCCTTTAAACAGTAAGCCAACACCTCTGGACATTTCTTGGGCATTCAATACTCTTAGATATAATTGTAAAACAGAGATGAACGACTGTGTACATGACTAATGTAACAGATTATAGTCTAAACTGTGGTTATCAGGAATAAGCAGTGATCCAGCCTCCCCACAACAGTCCATACCTTACTTTATTCCACTTTCACCAAACAGTATTCATGCGTGACGTTCACTTACTGGAGAAAATGAATGGAAAAGGCGGGGAGAATGCTGTGAGTGTGAGGTCCATAACATACTGAGACAGATCTATAATTTTTAGAGGATGTTTGCCTTCACAAAAGCCATAGCCTCGGCCGCATCGTGAAACGGTCTTGTTGTGTGTGATCCGGAGCCGGGCTGGATGAAGTATCCCATACTGGATGCTGTCCAGTCCTCGAAGCAGTTTCCCAACATTAAATGCCAATCTCACCCGGGCCACACTCTGGGGCTAGTTGGGGAAGATGAAGATGGTGGACCTGTTGTGCTGCAGCCTCTCTGGTCCGGCAGAGGGCCTCCATGATGCAGTGCAACAATTCCTGATCACGTGTCACTTCAGTTTAAAACCTTCCTCTGCACTTCTGTAGCTTGTCTTTTTATTTATTTATTCATTTATTGTCTTGAGGGTACAGTATTTGATCATCTTCAGGCTTACCTTCTCCAGGTAACCCTCCCACAGCTTGATCTCAGCAGTCAGACTCTCTCTGGTCCTCGTCAAAGCAGAGTCGTGTTTCTCTTCCTCTGGGACCCTCCAGTAGTAGGTAATGACATCAACTGAAAAATGTCAAAACAGATTGTTAGTCATGAAACAGCCACTCCCACATTCGTGGGCCAATTGGCTCTGTGTCTCCTGCAGCACATGGTGGATACAGTGAGAGAATTGTGTATCAGTGAAGATAGAAGAAGTGGGTCATATAAAGTTTGAAGCAGCCTATTTGGAACAACTGTTGTCACTTAACATCTTGTATTCCATTTATGAACATGTTGATGGTAATTACTGGAAAAGCGGCTCTCTTCTTTTTGCATCCCTCCTCAAGCAATGAAGTGAGCCGTTGCATGCAAGCTTCACTCATCAAAACAGATGTTTTGAACAACTCAGGTCTCTTGAAGAGGGGGCAGTAGCTAAGAGCAATGTAGCTCAAAGTCCCCGAAGGCAGATTTCTCAATCAGATGAGTCATGAAGCCATTAGATAAAACTTAACAACAACATCTAAGTTGCTCAGGTGTTGTAATTATATCATTAATATGCACGACTCATGGCGTCAATGTGTGTACCGTCAGGGTTAACATACTCATTTTCTGGTGAAGTGTGAGACCCTCTAACATGCGCTGGTACATCATTGCCAGTTCAGCGGGGGAGTCAGGGATCAGCTTGTTGCCCTGGGACTTGAACTGGTTCTGTTGTTGGAGACATGAAAAGAGAAACTATTGTGAACAGCTGCATGGAGCTCCGGTTTATTTTCCTCAGCCGTGTAGGGTGTATGTTTGTCTAGGAGGCATTGTTAAACACAGATCAAAAGGATTAAATTATTAACTCCTTGGTGGCAGCATCAAATATTATCTACAGCTAAGCTCTTACCTCCAGGTACAGGCAGGCAGCGTAGGACTCATTCAGGACCTTGTCTCCATGTTTGAAGGCAGGAAGCTTTAATAAAGAAAGAGTGGAATGAAAAGTTTACGTCTATTATTTTTGTCACTGAAACAAATATAAAATTGTCTGCGTCAGGAAACGCAGGCTGACACTAACCTGTCCCCTGGGGTTCATCTTCATGACTTCCTCGGACTTGTGCTCCATTTTCTCAAAAGAAAACTGTTTTTGGTTGTAGCCCTGCAGGTTCTTCTCCTCCAGAGCGATCATCACCCTCCAGCAGGGAGGAGAGCCGGAGCCCCACAGCAGAGTCATGTCCTTCGCCATGTTTTTATAGAGTGAAGTGTTAAGCCTGACGTTGGCTGAAATTGTGACTGGTGGAAGAAGTGGGGAGTGAAGCTGGAATATGGAATGTGGAATTTGACGCCTGTTATATAACGAGCCCTGGCTGACTGTTTGTGACCTGATTTGTGCAAGTAAGCCCCATCCCATTTTTGTCTTATCACCCAGGATCTGCAGCACTACTTCATATTAAAAGTCTGCAATTGTATTACTTCTGCATTATTACACTTCTATTAGTAAAGTCAAACGTGGAGGAGTGGCTTCTCTTGTTTTGCATTATTACTCTTTGCTGTCAGACGTGCATATCATGAGTCCAACACATTAATAATACAATTTTGTGCACTGATGGTTACTCACAGAAACAGGTAACAACACATTAGAGATGTATTAGTTTCATGGTGAAAATAAATGATAAAACAAACATAAATAGGATAACAGTAGGTGTATAGTGCTATGATCCCTCAGTGACTTAAAGGTGCAATTTGTACAAATTGTTGTTTAAAACATTACACAGTGAATATCAGCAGAATGCAAAGAAATAGCAGTTTTTGTTACATCAGAGACGTCTGCATATTGTGTTGCGGATGTGTCTACTGAAGATAGCATGCTAACCAGCTAGCTTCAGTTTGTTCCATCTTGTCATACCACTCCAAGCTTGTCTTAGTTAATTGTGTTATCTTAAACTGTTCTTACAGTGATTCAATGATTTCCTGTTGCACGTTCACAGCGTCCTGATGTTCACAGCGTCACTCACCCCAGCACTCTGTGTGTGCAGGGGTCAGTGAGCACTTCTCACTCACCCCTGCACACACAGAGTGCTGGCACAGTCACTCAAATCAAATCAAATCTCCACTAAAAGTAGTAGACACCACCTATGTCTTAAATACCTACGCTCAAGAGCGACAGTGAAGGCGGCTCTGAGTAGAAAGATGTATTCATGGATTGTTCACATGCAATTTGCACTTTCTTTGCTCCTCTTTCTCCGAATCTGTCCCTGCACTCCAGAGGTTGTGCACTTGAATAGCTGCCCAAATCAACACTTCAGTTAAGTAAGCCATGTGTGTGGCATTAAACCACACTTCTGTCATGTATCTGATACAGTTTGCAGTCCCTGTCTTGTCTGTTTTGGGGTGCTTCTAGGGGTGGGCGGATCGATCCAAATATCGATAATATCGATACCAGCGTTGGTATTGATATTGACCGATACCAGTGTAATGAGATTGATACTTTAGTTTCAAGTTTCTCTCCTGGATGCACTGCAGTGGTTTTATTAAAGTGTCGACCTGGCTGTCTGTGTCCGCTGCTTTTAAGCGGTGTTGCCAGATCAGATTGACAGTTTTACAGCCCAATCACATTTTAGAACCGTAGACTACTGTCTGTTTGTATACAGAGCGCAAGCTTTATGCGCATGCTCCGTCTCTTCTTCTCCGCCTTTGGTGAATTTCATATTCTGAATATTTCGCCCATAAAGCCAGCGAATATGAAATATGAAATATAAAATATTTCCATGGCTGAAACCTGCAGGGAGAGAAGAGGGTGCATGTGTAACAACGTGTCTTCATGCAGTGTTCTGACATTATCTAATTATAACTGGATTTATTGAGCAAGCCTAATGATAATAATAACAAAAAGTAATAGTCACTTTGTAATTATATAGCATCAATAAAACATGAGGGTTCAATAGACAATAGTCAATTACAAAAAAGAAGAAAAAAAAAAAGAAACACCAGGGGGGAGACAGATCCACTTTATAGGACAGTATTTCTTTCACTGTGCGGCTTTGACTACACTATCTACTCAGAATCAACTGAAGTAAATGCATGAGAACCAATCTCAACACATTATTGTAGCTGTTTCAAAGATGCTTCTGGAAATATTTAATATTTTAATGCAAAATGTAAAACACCAGTCTGTAAATAGGCAGCTGTAGATATACATGTAAAATAACATTTTATAAATCAAATGAATTAACTTGAGCTGAAACACATGAATTAACATAACCTAGAAGTTAATATGATAATGACAGAATTAGTAAAATTAGTGATAGAGAGAAGAGGGTGTGACAACCTGTAAATATATAGAAGTCTGTGCTACTATTATCTCCAAACCAGGGCATTTATTGTGCGAACCTCAGCAATTCAGTTCTGTGAATAGTAATAAAAATAACAACAATAACAAGCAAACTATTTTAACAACTGCCAATCAGTATAGTATCACTACTTTTGAAAACATTTTTCTTGGACAAAAAAAGGAGCAATTCGCCTAATTTTAGTGCAAAACTTTACATGATTAAGTTTTTATTTCTGTCAATCATCATGTTATTTCTTCCATCTCTTCCATTTGAACACAGAGACCAGAGGAGGCCGATGCACAGAAAAATCCTGTGCCAGCAAAGTCTCCTCACCCCAGAAGAAGGCCCAGCAGTAAAACAGCTGGGCCTCAGTGTCCTATTTGTGGACTTGGATTCGTGGATGTAATGCAGCATCTCAAAGTCACAGAGAAGGTGAAAAACAAAGAAGAGCTCAGTCTTTTAAGCAAGTTGGCTCACAGACAGTAAGTATTTTGGAAATATGACCATTCACACACACGCACATGGAATGGGGACTTTAATATTAAAGTGGTAAATCCATGGTGAATTGATATGGGGACTTTTACCACATTTTGCTTTTCAGTAAGGCAATGTCCTATTCTCTGGATAATATGCCTTTTTTCATTGGTGTCATTTTCCCAGCTTTAGGGCAAACCTGGACTGTCCAGTTCGCTTATGCCAGTCTAAATATATCAACAGACTTGACAAGCATCTGTTAAAGGTCCATGGGTTGGAGGTATGTATTTGACTGGTGTATTTATATTGATTTGCTGGTCATCCTTAAAAATAGAAGTAATACAATCATACATAAAAGAAGAAATAAAAGTAGATAAGATATTACATAAGGTATGAAACTGTAAAGTAGAACAGAGTTAGACAAAATAAATTTAAAGCAATCTGTCCTCTTTTTTTCAGAAACCTCTATATGAAAAGGGCAAAGGACCGCTACATTGCAAGGGAACTGGCACTGTTGAGGGCCAGCCATCCCCAACCACCAATTGTGTCCCATATGGATGAAGTGAATGGATCTACCATTGAAGAGGCCGTCCGTACGGAGATAGCTGCAAGGGTGTTTGAAAGGACTACAAGCATTTATAATGCTACAGCCACCTTTACACCTGCATTATATCTGTCCACTGCCATAAATGCAACAGGTTCTGTAGGTCCAGGATCCACTGACTGAGCCATCCACACCCGCCCCACAAATACCTCCTCCTTCAAATTATTTCAGTGCAACTCTCTCAGCTTTGCCATCACCAAGTCACACAGAAGTAGACTCTGTTGTATTTAGTGCCACAGATTCTGTAAGCCTAGTACCCACTGACTGTGGACCATCCATGTCCCCTTCAAGAGGTTCGGGAACTGCTGTCTCTACTCTTTCATCTTTGCCGCTCAGCACCACACTATCCTCATCCTTAGCCATCAAACCTCCCCGTGCCGTCGTCAGACAAAAACACCGCCTTCCTCCGAGGACACCTGCAGATGGTTGTGAATATTGTCAGTTTCTGTTCGCAGAGCTTCGCCTAACAAGGTAGCTGCTTGAAGGTGAAATTGAACAAAATGATGAGCTGAAGCAGCTGCATTCTTCTACAATGCTTACAAATGTGAGGATCATTTCATTCTATATCAATGTGACTAGTTCTGGATGCTAAGTTTGGATGTGTGCATCTCATTTCATATTTTTCCAGGCTATGAAATACAAGCGTTTGCCAAAATATTCAGCGTCAGACGCAGCTGCTTATGGTGAATATCACATTCCTATCAAAACATTTAGGATTATGAATCTTACTGTTACATGTTTACCATTGTTTAATGTCTAATTATTTATTTACCTGTCCCTCAGTGAAACTGGTGAATGACTTTAAAGGCCATGTGGAAGGTGCCAACCCTCCCAGGAAAGTCCAGGAAAATGCAAAGCAACGTGCCACTCATGTGTTCCACTTCATGGCAAACTCCCCCAATCCAAATGGAAATCAAGTGTCAGAGAGGGTAAGTTTACAAAATTTGAAGAATTATCTGTGATTGTCTAGTGACTATGAGAGGACATGAACTAATGCTTATTTTTGATTTTAAGGTTTGTAGCCAACCTGCAACAAAAAAGGGTTCAAACCCACAACCCAACGGATATATTTAATGGATGTTTTGGCATTCTCAAATTATCTTTCCAACATGAAGCCGTGTTGTGTGAGGCTTGGTGAGAGGGGAATCAAGGCCCTGACAGTGGAGCTTAGGGCACGTGTCCGAGACATTGGCAGAGATGTTGTTGGGCACCAGCTCCTTATGCGACGTACTAAGACTGGCAAGTTCAGTATTCACCTCCATTAATGAAAATCTCATAATTTAATTTTAGACACATATATGTTGAACAGTAGTTGTTTTTTGTTTGTTTGTTCTTCAGACAAACTTACCAAGGCCATAAAACATGATGGATTCATAGAGGAGGCACCAAAGCATATTGATGCTGCATTTGGTAAGGGCAAAGTCCTTCTAGGCAAGTCATGCCACTCGGCGGCCATCTTGGTGACGCCTCGAAAAGCCCAAAGATACCCAACCTCTATCTAAATGAATGGCAGCATGGTCAAATCCACCCTTTAACGTAATAGCAGGACGGAAAAAACATACAGACATGCTCGCCAGTGAAATAAGATACAAATAAAAAACAAAAAACATCGACTTACCGTAGAAATTATGTTTAAAACGCTCTTTTCCTCCACTGCGCATGCGCGCAAATTTACGACACCGACATCCATCGTACGGCTGAATCTGTGCCGGCTGCTGTGCTTTGGCTCTACTCTACCTGACCATTGATGTATGGACCAGATAATGTCTAATACATCATTTTTAATCATTCACTCTATAAATTAGATAAAGATGTGAAAG
Organism: Diplodus puntazzo; assembly: GCA_963678695.2. Taxonomy (NCBI): domain Eukaryota; kingdom Metazoa; phylum Chordata; class Actinopteri; order Spariformes; family Sparidae; genus Diplodus; species Diplodus puntazzo. Next base: position 21,335,579 of record OZ023169.1, read on the forward strand.
CAGTAAATGTTTTTGGCCTACTGGTGTTTACATTTAAATGGATGGATGCTGTTCAACTGTTCAATAAAGTTGCTTCGACACGAAGCGTTTGACGATCATTTGCCAGTGATAACAGAGACGATTATAACTTGTTTGCACAACATTTTGGCGGCAAATACACAATAGCGATAATTTTTGTTAGCATACCTCAAATTAATTAGATAAAATGCCACGTTTGTGTTCCTTTTATGGTTGTAATAACAGACCTGGCTCTGGCTGATCTTTCTTTTCATTCCCGAGGGATAAAGCAAGGTAACTTTTATTTATTTTTTTTATTGTCATACAAACAGGAGGCAGAAATGGGGTTTGTTGTGACAGGAATTTGTCACCCCAGGTTCCGGGACCTCAGCGCCGATCAGCTTTGGAGGTGGTTTGGAGAATGAATGCACTCAGACTCGAGTTTAGCCTTTTGCCGCTATAGCCGGAGAACTCCTCAGCCCAACACAGACCCGATCTGCTCCTGCAGCTGCCAGTAAGAGTTCTGGGGTCTCCGCTGTTTGCAGGCTCGTTTTATTAAAGAAAAGGGGTGTAGACAAAAACAGTTAGACAGTACAGTTAATGTCAGTCAGTAAACAGCCATACGCGAAACCAGACTCCTTCCTGTTCTCAAGGTTGCATATTTGGCAACTTCTTGTATATGTGTGATAAAAACGATATTGAGGGGGGGGAAACATCTTCTCCTGCAACTGGTAATTTTCCACCGCGGCGTGGCCTCGTTATCCAGCTGACTTCCTTTTTCGGTGCTGTCTGGTATATGTGTGTGTGTGTGTGTGTGTGTGTGTGTGTGTGTGTGTCTCATAGGCCTAGTAGCATAGCAGATAATATGTGTGTGTGTGTGTGTGTGTGTGTGTGTGTCTCATAGGCCTAGTAGCATAGCAGATAATATGTGAGCGGGTAAAAGGCACAATAAATCCACAATTCCCCCTTTTGAACTCTCCAACAGAGTTCAACAAAAGCTACAAAACATAGGAAAGAAAAACATCCTCAAAAAGCTGCAAAATCACATTCAGATCCCCTCAAAATTCTCCTCCTCGTCTACGGCAGGATCAGCTAACAACAGAGGCATCATGTGTACCTGATCCTGAGGGTGTGGGGCAATGGCTGTAGCGATGAGCCTGTTAATCAGTGAGCGAATGCAAGGGATACAGCAACAACCACACAATGTAAGGATCGCAGTAAACACGGCAATAGAGAGCATGACGGACGTTACCAAAGTTTTGTAACGTCCGAACACATCCATCCACGAATCCCACATGGATGTGTCTACTCCAGAATGTTCCTTCATTTTGTGGTTGAGAGTTCGCAAACCGTCTATAGCACGAGTCAGACTGCCGTCTGCGGCGGTATTGTTTGGAACAAATGTGCAACATTGTGTTCCAAACATCGCGCAGACTCCAACTTAGCATGTTTCTTAATGTACTAGTAGGAAAATATAAACTGCCGTATGTAATAAAACGTGAGAATCAGTTAGAAAAAATTAAATGTGCTGTTGCTTTAAAAATATTAAACAATCCGTGTCCTGGCTTGTCACACCTTGTCTTAGCTCCTCATAAAAAGAACTAACGCTTCAGACCCGCCTATTTATCACAGGAACACACAACTCAGAAATACATTATCATAGAAAAATTCACCCCCTTTTCTACTACTAGATGAGTGTTGGTAGCTTGGCACGCTACTTGTAGGAGAGGAGCGCTATTTCACCTCCTCCCAGCTGTCGTCCCTTTTCCACGACTAGACGAGTGTTGGTAGCTTGGCACGCTACTTGTAGGAGAGGAGCGCTATTTCACCTCCTCCCAGCTGTCGTCTTCCTCCTGTTCTCTTCAGGTTCCAGGGGTAGACTGCCCTGGAACCTATCGGTCACTGCCGGGGATTATTCTGCCCCTTTTGCGGCAGGACCGCTGCCTGAGTCAGCCGACTCAGTGTTCTGCTCTCGGAGATCTCTGTGTATTTCAGCCACCGTTCGCTGGGGCTCCTCTGCTGCCGCGCACTGGCTCCAGTGGAACCAGGTATCCCCTTTTCCTTTCAGGCGAACGGCGTGTGTGGTCCTTTCGGTGATCTGGAACGGACCAGTCCACCGGGGCTCCGTCCACTTTCTCTTTATCACTCTCAGCAACACCCACTCTACCTCGGGGGAGGTGTGTTCTCCTGCCTCCGCTCTCTGACTCTGCACCTGCTTAGAGAAATGCGACACCAAACTATGCAGTTCGTTATAATATGTTCGTTTTGACATATCTTCACCTTCTCCCTCCTGTGTCAGGGGGAGCTTAGTGCTGGGTCCTGGAAAGGCCCGCCCTGTCTGGAGCTCATGAGGGGTGAATCCCGTAGAGGCATTCACCGAGCTCCGGATAGACATGAGTGCCAATGGTAATGCGTCTACCCAACTCAATTTGGTCTGTGCACAGATTTTTGCCAATTTGTTTTTTTACCGTTTGGTTCATTCGTTCCACCTTTCCTTGAGATTGAGGATGATACACAGTTCCAAACCCATGCTTCAGCCCCAACATTGCCTCCACTTGTTGGAGGTCTTTATTTTTGAAATGAGTGCCGTTGTCTGACCTCACCTTTTCTGGGAAACCATGTCTAGGAATGTAATGATTAATCAAACACTTAATCACTGTCTGGCTGTCCTCTTTCTTTGCTGGCCATGCTTCAGGCCAGCCAGTATACGCGTCTACACACATCAGGATGTACTTATATCCCCTAACTGACTCTATCATGTCTGTGTAGTCAATGATAATCTCTTTCCCTGGATTAGTCGGTAAAGGGTATCGTCCTGGTTCTGGTTTTATCGTTGGTCGTACGTTGAACTGTATACACTGCTCACAGGTCTTAGTCAGGTATTGTGCCATGTCTTTCATGTAAGGGTGCCACCAGTGAGTCAAATTTCTCATCATTTGTGCCACCCCCACATGTCCTATGCCATGTGCTTCTTCCATGGCTGTTTGTCTGAGTCCAGGTGGTAGTATGGGTCGTCCGTCTGGCCCTCGCCAAAGTCCATCTACCTGAGTCGCTCCTCTGGCTTTCCAGAGAGTCTTTTCTTGGGGGGAGGCTTTTGCCTGTAAGTCCACTACCGCTTTAAGTTGTATGGGGAGCCCGGTCTCGGCCTCGGCGCATACTAGTATGGCTTTTTCCACATACCCGGCTGCTTGTTTCGCTGCTTGATCAGCTGCGTTGTTTCCTCGAGCAATTTTATCCTTGCCTGTGCTATGTCCCTTGCACTTAATTATTGCTACCTTTTTGGGCAATAGTAGTGCTTCCGCTAGCTCTTTCATTTCTGCCTCATGTTTGATCGGTTTGTCCCCTGCTGTGATAAACCCAGCTCTGAGCCATTGACCTAATTCCACATGTACTGCTCCTGTTGCATAAGCTGAGTCTGTGTAAATGTTCACTTCCTGTCCTTGGGCTATTTTTAGAGCTTGGACTACTGCCATCACTTCTGCTCTTTGAGCAGACTGCGCTCCCGTCAGGCGTTCTGCTTTTAACACAACTGTGCTGTTTCCTTGATTTTCCACCACTGCATACGCGGCTCTCAATCCATCTTGTTCATGTCTAAAGCAGCACCCATCGGTAAACAAATCACGAGCACCCTCGATTGGGTCTGCCTGGAGATCTATTCTGACCTTCTCGTCTTTGGCTGCTCTTTCTGCGCATAGATGAGGCTCTCCTGCTCCTATCTGGTCGGCCATGTTTATCCCTTCATGTGTGAAAATAATGTTGGGTGCCTCCAGAATTTTGCTTAGCCGTCTCTGTCTCAGTGTGGTGAGTGTGAATGTTTGTGAGTTCACATATGCCACTACACTGTGTGTGGTCAACACTTTTAGTTGGTGACCCATGACAATGTGTGCAGTTTTTTGGATGATTTTAGCTATGCCTGCTGCGTGTTGTGTGCATGGAGGATGACGTCTTTCCATGTTATCTAGTAAAATACTGACGAACATGAGAATTACCCTTTCACCCCCTTTTCTCTGGAACAGAATACCATTGACGCAACCCTCTGTTCCAGAGACATCCAAATAGAACGGTTCGGTATAGTCTGGTGTAGCAAGCTCGGCTGCCGACGATAACGATTGTTTCAGCGCGATAAACGCTGATTCCGCCGCTTCTGTCCAATCGAGCGGAGCCGACAAGTTACGCATGCCCTGTTCCCTCACCATCTGTCGGAGGGGTTGTGTTAGGCCAGTGTAGTTAGCCACAAAGTTGCGACTGTAACCTGTAAGACCGAGAAAAGACAACATGTCTTTGACTTTTGTAGGCTTTGGGTGATGGAGGATGGTAGAACGATGCTCTGACGACAGCCCCACCCCCTTTTGAGAAACCATACGACCCAAAAATGAAACCTGTTTCCTAGCAATCTGCAATTTTGCTTTACTAACTTTAAACCCTGTCCTAGCCAGGTGCTCCAGGATACTTTTAGTAGCTTCCATGCAAACGTCGGCCGAAGGTGCTGCGATTAACAAATCATCCACATACTGCACTAAAGTGGTATTTTCAGGTAGAGGACAATCTTTAAGAATGCCCTTCAAAACCTGGTTAAAGATCCCTGGAGACAGAGCAAAGCCTTGTGGCAACCTAGTGTAACGCAACTGCTGACCCTGATATGTGAATGAAAATATGTCCCGACATTCCTCCGACAGAGGGAGACAGAAAAACGCATTTGCCAAATCAATGCAAGTGAACCAGGCATGTGACGGATCTAAATTTGCCAATGCAACATAGGGGTTAGGCACAGGTACAGTAGGCGTGATCAGAATATCATTAATGCGACGGAGGTCATGTGCCATACGATATTTACCTGTACCTTTCTTTTCTACCGGCAGTATCGGGGTGTTCCAGGGGGAGCAGGATGGTTCGAGTACACCGGCTTTGAAAAGACCGTCAATTGTGTCTGCAATGCCTGCCTCAGCCTGAGGTTTATGTGGGTATTGCCTGATCCACAAAGGAGAGTCAGTTTTTACTTTGAATGTCACCGGTGGGCATGAGGTGAGACCCACATCTGTAGGACCCTCTGCCCACAAAGAATCGGGGAGTCTAGAAAGAAGCTCTTGAGCCAGATAATGATCTGTTTTCTCTCTCCCGTGCGATCTGCTCACCTGTTCGTGTTGCATCGTGGCCAAATCAGAGCACTGTACAGCAATTTTATAGGTGCGCGTAGAGTCAGAGAACAGAACCTGTGGGATCTCTGACTGTCTCCAATCTGAGACACTCAGAGATCTTTTGACCATCCCACCAAGCTCCTTAGCCTGGTGTTGTGGGTGGATGGCCAGTGACACGTGGGGAACCGCTTCGTCTCCCATCATGTACCACTGTAACTGTTCCTCTGAAAGATTTACACTCGCCGCCACTCCCTCCGGGGCTATGTAGATGTCCTGACTATGAACTGCCCAACATACCCCCTCCAACTGGTCCCTAAATTTGTCCTGATACCAGTAAGTTTGATGCCTATCGTAAAACAGAGTCACATGCGGTGGATCGGGGGGCGAGACATATGGTTCAATCTGGGCTATCCAGGGTTTCCACCTCAAATAAGCGGAGAGGATACCTGCAGTTTCTGGTGATTCAGGTTGTAGGAGGCCCCAGTAAATGTCCGCATAAGAATCCTCTACCGGTGTCATCAAATATTGTCCACCACCCCCTGGGTGGTTGCACCTCAGTGTCGTGTGATCCGGCAAAGTCACTGTCAGTCCATCCGGGCTGCACAGTATTGAGGCCCCTAGTTTGATGAGAAGATCCCTTCCCAACAGGTTCGCAGGTACTTTGGGTGAGTGCACAAAACTGTGCATTAGAGTCTGTCCCCCAAGTTGGGTGGTAAGGGGCACGGTGATCGGCAGAGTTTGCTTTTCCCCAGAGAAACCCATTACTGTGATGTGCCGATTTGAATGTTTGTTCGGTAAAACGTGAATCAGGGTGGAACAGGTAGCCCCTGTGTCCACCAAAAAAGGCAGCACATCACCATCCACTCGTACTGACAGCATAGGGTCTGCCGTGTTGCTGTCAGAGTCTCTCCGTGGGGTGTGCTAATCCTGAAACCCCTCCCCGTCCCACTGATCCCACCCAAAGGCGGGCATCTGACGTGTCGGAGGAGGCTGTCCCGAGGGCGGTCCCTGGGGAGGGCCTTGCTGTTGCCCCTGCTGACGGCTCTGCTGTATGTGTGGACAATCCCTCACCCAGTGCCCTGTTTCTTCACAATAGAAGCACCTCCCGCCGTTACCTCGCGGTGGTCCACCCCTTCCACGCCCATTTCCCCATTGACCTCTACCCTTACCATATCCCCGCACGGGCCTCTGCTGATAAGCGCGGTTATTATTGTTATGTGGAGGTGGCTGCGGAGCCCAAGGTGGCGTCGGGTACAAATCAGGGCCTCCCATTGCGCCTTGTGTAGCAACCATTACCTTTTTCTCAGGCTTTTTCTTTTCATTTACTTTTTGTTTAGCTTCCGCCAATTGCATTTTCAATAGCTGGGTCTGCAGCTCTTTTATCTGATTAGTCTCACCCTCAGCAGTATCCTGTGCACGAGACAAATGATGGATCAGATGCTGATCCCATTTTGTGGAGTCACACCCAGCCATATCAGGATTATCCTCCATTGCTTTTCTTACTCCCTCTGGAACCCCTTTCAGGACTGCGGCTCTGTACCATACTCGTTGAACGCTCTCCTTTCCAGGGTGACACCCTGTTTGTTTGATCCACATGTCTTTACAGTGGTCGAGGTATTCGCGAGGACTCTGTTTACCGTCCCATTTTAATTTTGGTACCGCAGCGGTGTTGGGGAGTGGGTATTTTGATCTCATGGCCTTCCCTATCTGTGTACTAACTGAGGTAAAAAGAACGTCATCCCATTTCCTAGTTATTCCTGCCTCCTCTTCGAGGTCGTTTACATCACTGCTGGCAAGACAACGACTTATACTGTGGTGGAGCTGAGGGGGATGTAGCCGAATATGGCGGAGAACGCTTCTCGTCTGTCCCTGCATCCTTTTCCTTTTTAACCGTCATCAAATGCTTAGCACTCTGCCACAACAGGGCCCACTTCGTCCACTGCGCTTTATCCTTCACTGCCTTTTCCAACAACTTAGTATGCTGTCCTTTCTTCCATATGCTGCACGTCTTCAATGCCTCCCTCTGTTCTTCTTCCGCTCTGCCTGCCTTTTCTGCCTCTTTCCACCACGGGCCCCGCCAATTTCCGGGACCCTGGGGATTTTTACCATTTTCCTTGGCTAACTTCTCCGCTGCCTCTTTCAACTTCACCTTTTCTTTCTCTACCTTCGCCGGGTCATGTGTCTGTTCTATAGCACGCAATACTGCATTCATCTGTACGTCCAGAGACCCGAGACCTGTTATGGGTCCCCACCCATCGTCATCTATCTCTCGGTCAAATTCTCCGTCCATTGTCAACCAGTCTTGTACTTCGAGTTACTCTTTAAATTTTCTATCCTGTCTCTTTTTTTTTTTTTTAAAGGTACTATTTTTTTTTTTTTTTTTTTTTTTTAAAGGTACTACAATTTTTTTTTTTTTTGTTAAAGTACTACAATTTTTTTTTAAAAGTACTACAAACAGTGCAATCAACCCTGTTATTCTAGAAGAAATAACGTACTTCAACAGTCTGCCTTTTCAGACGCTGCTGCTTCCCTTATTTCTCCTAAACATTCATACACATCACATTCATGCGTTACCCTTTACACTGCGGTTGTTGTGTGCCGCTTATGTCTTATTCTACCCTTTTATGGAGGAGCTCACGTTTATTTCACCGGTCTTGCTTCCTCCGTGTGTGTTTTACCTTTTCATGTGGACATGTTTGGATGAACAGGGCCTAACTCTGGTCTTGCTTGTGCCTGTTATTCTCCGCGGGTGCTCACAAGTATTTTACTCTTGGTCTTGCTCCTTTTTTTTTTTTTTTTTTTTTTTCGGACCTCAGGCCAAGCTCACAGTTATTAGTTTTAACACTATCATGTGCCTTCTCTCATGAGTTTTGAGTTTGCTTGGGTGGCAAATCTCAAAAACCCTTATTTGTCTGTAATTCGGATCTTCCTTTCAGGCTTACTACAGCGGTCACCTAGGTAGTGTGCCCGTGCGTCTTCAGCCTTCAGTTAATCCGACATTCACACTCAGTGTTTCCCTGTCCTCTTCCCTTCCTTACATGTACTATAGCATTTAGAGGTTCCTACCCTCCGGGACTCAAACCCAGCTTTACAGCCTTGCTGTTTTATCAAACCCCCCGTCGGGGACTTGAGTGAGACGCCACTCTCAGAATACACACACTTATCTTAGCATTTAGAGGTTCCTACCCTCCGGGACTCAAACCCAGCTTTACAGCCTTGCTGTTTTATCAAACCCCCCGTCGGGGACTTGAGTGAGACGCCACTCTCAGAATACACACTTATTTCCCTTGTGTTTTCAGTTCCTTAGTTTCTATTTTCCTTTCTCTTTAGAATGCAGTCAACCTCCCTGCCAACCTCTCAATTTACCAACCTCAGTTACTAGGATTCAGGACACAAAGTGTTTTAGCTTTAGCCAATGCAGAAGAAATGGTCTGCTCACCTTTAATGTAGCCGGCTTGTGTCCATCACCCGTTCACTTCGGTCCTGATGTCAATTGTTGCCGAGGTCCCCCTTTTCTCCAACACAAATGCTGGATCCCGGACGAGCCCCCAAATTGTTGTGACAGGAATTTGTCACCCCAGGTTCCGGGACCTCAGCGCCGATCAGCTTTGGAGGTGGTTTGGAGAATGAATGCACTCAGACTCGAGTTTAGCCTTTTGCCGCTATAGCCGGAGAACTCCTCAGCCCAACACAGACCCGATCTGCTCCTGCAGCTGCCAGTAAGAGTTCTGGGGTCTCCGCTGTTTGCAGGCTCGTTTTATTAAAGAAAAGGGGTGTAGACAAAAACAGTTAGACAGTACAGTTAATGTCAGTCAGTAAACAGCCATACGCGAAACCAGACTCCTTCCTGTTCTCAAGGTTGCATATTTGGCAACTTCTTGTATATGTGTGATAAAAACGATATTGAGGGGGGGGAAAACACCTTCTCCTGCAACTGGTAATTTTCCACCGCGGCGTGGCCTCGTTATCCAGCTGACTTCCTTTTTCGGTGCTGTCTGGTATATGTGTGTGTGTGTGTGTGTGTGTGTGTCTCATAGGCCTAGTAGCATAGCAGATAATATGTGTGTGTGTGTGTGTGTGTGTGTCTCATAGGCCTAGTAGCATAGCAGATAATATGTGAGCGGGTAAAAGGCACAATAAATCCACAGGTTCAATACCAGGAGGGCAGATCTGCCCTCTCACATGACCTTTGAAGAGGCAAAACGAGGAGGATATGTGGTCTGTGAGGAGCACTTCAAGCCAGATGACCTTAAAATAAAAGTATTGTTAATATTCACCAAAACCCTCAATCTTATTCATGAAATAAAATGGGTTATATTTCTGGTTTCTGTACTTTCATCATGCAAACAGTGGTAATGTCATAAACAAAGGTGTAGGGCCAACTCACAAAATAATTTTTTTGTTTGTGTTTTAAGTAGCTTTGTACATTTTGTGAGAACCATGGTTAAAAGTGCCATAGCCTTCTCTCTGCATCTTGTTATATAGTTTTCTTGCAACCATTTAGCTCCGTTAGCTCTGTAAATCGAACAATTTAGCTTCGTATATTAGCTAGCAAGCTACTCGTAATATTACAAACTTTGTAAAAAAGTAACTCAGTTAGTAACTCAGTTACTTAAACCAAAAAGTAATGCGTTACTGAGAAAGTAACTTTTCAGTTACTGTAAAACGTTTTTCCAATGCTCCCATTAAATAAAGGTTGATTGATTGAGTTCCCCTCTAGCCGTCATTTCAGTTCTGTACTGATGCTGAATAATTCAAACTGTTGATTAAAACAACCGTTTCAATTCATTTGCATCCACATCACTGAATCTAATCATCCAAGCAATATGATCCGTTTTGCACCAACACAAACCTTGACAAACCTTGGGTGTGTGCTCGCTGCTGTGGCTCTCGGTCTCGGATGCTGCGTTAGCTACCTTAGCTGCTAACTTTGTCGAAGCATGCCGCTTCTCCAGGTGCTTCAGCAGATTGCTGTTGCTGTTGTTCGCCGTAGAAAGCATTTTTGTAACCGGGACACAGACTACAAGTTACCGAAATGTTGTTCTTCCCTCTACTCTCCAGTTGAAAATAATGTGAATACCTCCACGAGGAGAAACTTATCTTCCCCTTCTCGCTCGCCATCATGCCGTGCCCTGACCTGTCCAGTCCTCTTCATGGCGCGTGTTTGATTACGTATGGGACGCTAGAGGGCGACAAGTGCTTTGTTTTTCAATTCAATTAAACTTTATTGATCGCTAAAATGTTATGGGAACTGTGTGCCGATGTAAAACCTCACCAAAAGGAACAGAGAAACGCAGCGTTTGGTAACGGAAACGGAGTTACTGACTTTTAAAAAAACAAGCCGTTACATTATTAGTCACTGAATAAAGTAACAGCATCAGGTAACGGCGTTACTAATATCGCATTACTACCCAACACTGTTTACCAGCTGCACAACTGCAGGAGAAAGCTCTCAGGTAGGCACTTTCTGCTTCCAGTGACATCTAGACACAATAACGAATAAAAAATTCACACCGCTTTACATCGCTGTCAGACTGGCCTTTGTTTTGGCACTACATTTTCTCAACCGTAGAACCTCCGTATCCCTACGCAGTTGCACTAATGCGGAGGGATACGGAGAGTTGTCTATAGTCAAACCTCCAGTTTGTGAGGCTCCTCGCTCTTCCTCATTGACCTGTAGCATCTACCTCTCACTACAACCTGTCCCTGGAGTACATTTGATACTATAACCGCATGCAACAAGAAAACATTATGTGTTATCTCACATAGAAATACACACCTTCACTTCGTAACGTTAAGTCACAACACAATGTCAATAACATTTCACATTTACCTAGTACAGCTTCACCAAATTAATGGTTGTTATGTTATCTCATGCCATCTCACTTAAACATACACATGACATCTTCAATGCGATGTGTTATACCTTATATTGCAAATTCACAACACCTAAGATTTATCATTACTTACTTTACAGTTAACAGAGTTATAACCGGTTATATGGTTAATGCTGTAACGTTATCAATGTTCTTCTTTACTTACCTTGGTAATTGTGGATAAATTCTTCCTGGAAGAATTTATATCCCTTGTCCAGTTTGTTTCCTTTAGTGGAAGAATGCATCTCCACACTCTTCACCACATCGGAGCTGGTGAACTTTGGTAAACAAGTCAGGCTTGTCGAAAAAACTCTGTTATTGTTTGCTGCCATTTCTCCATCAACAAAGCATACAACGGAACTGGGTTAACACTACCGTGACGTATTTCTGTTTTTTAAGTAAATGGCCTTTTGAAACTCCCAGATTATAAGCATGCCTGGGAAGGACTGAATCTGGGTCCTGGCCCCACATTTAATATGTTGCATTCATCTGTTGCCACTTACGTAAGACACTCTTTGTTCTTTTAAAGTCTTCATTATTATTAGAAAGGTGCAACATTTTTATCTTATGTACTTTGTGCATGATTTCTCCCATCAGGCCAAGTGGCAGCTGGGACATTAAGCATATGAGAGGGTAGCAACATTCATGTGCCATGATTCCCAAACAGCCAAAAGATTTTACCAAGGTAACTTCAGCATGAAAAATTAAAAAGAAAATTTTTGGGTTAAGTAGTATCAGTCCCTGATTTTAACCTTTCATTTTACTGTGGAGGACCTGACAGAAGACACAGTTGAGAGCAGAGCATTGACAATGATGGCAGTGTCAAACTATGCAGTCAAGGAAAAGACGAAGAAAGAGAGGAGCAGGAGGACAGGTGCGGTTAGTCTTCATCAGTGTCAGTCTATAGGGTAAGTGAGTGAGAAAATGATCATTTCATCTTATCTAAAACAGATGGTGGGCTCCTCTGATGTTGAGGGGTCAGGTGACTGGCAGCCCGCAAAGAATGGAACAGAAGAGGAGGAAGAAGATGAGGGCCTATGTGAAGGGAATGTTTCCCCAGCTGCGAAAAAAACAGTTTGTGCCCTCAGCCAGCCCAAGATTGGGGAGAATTTTCTTAAGCAGTTTCAACATGGGGACAAAGAAGTCCAAGTGGAGAGAGGGTGTCCAAGGAGAAAAGCACCAGATAGAGAAGAGGCAGTGAAAGAGGAGACGGGATGTCTGAACAGAAGAGGATGTCATGGAGCAGGAGAGTTGAAACAGTAGCCCTTTTTGCACAGCGTCTCCACATTATCTCCGGAGCGGTGGTACGAAGTTAAGTTTTTTTTAAAATTACATTAAAAAATTATCATCATCAGTAAACAGGACGCTGTCTGACACCCTCAGTCGCGGGGACGGAGGCCTTTTCTGGAGGAAAGTTCCCTGAAGTCTCGATCCGGAGGGCTGGCGGTCGCGGTGATTTATTTTCATCACAAACACTCCATGAGTTTATGTTTTTTGCTGGTGACAGACACTGTTTTTCAGACAGAAATGTGGCGCAAAGTTGGCAGGACAGGCGGGTGGACGGACAGGAGGACAGACGCTTCTCCACGTACAGCTGTGGTATTTGTGTTCCTCATATAAGTTGCCAAAGACAGCTACAGTTATTACGTTACTTTTGTTTGGTCCTGTAACGTTGCTTTGTGGAACATGTCTCTGTATTTAGTTGAGTGAAGGACCTGTGCAGTTATCAGACTGTTAGACCGACACGCCCCCGCTCCGCGCCTCCTGATTATCCGTTCACACTGGGGCGGTTCAGCAATAATGCAGCTCTGATACTACCTCCAGAGGTGGATCAGCGCCGGAGCAAAATTTCCCCCCTCTCCGCATCTGAAACTTTCACAAAGAGAAGGGTGCGGAGAATTGGCGCAGGATCCCCGCATGCAAACATGTGAATGGGGATACCAAGAGAGATGTGAGAGGAAAAAAGATGATGAAAAGAAAAAGTGCCTCTTGCACCATGAAAGCCGCTATTACAGATTTTTTGCTAATTTGCTGATGTGAAAAACAGTAAAATGAATGGAACTTTTGAAATATTTATGCCATCAGTACCAAATTTGGTATATGGCATCAGGGACTGAGCCAGTAATTTCTCTTATTAATGAGCACGATCGGTCCAAAACCATGGCTGCCGTCAAGCAAAATTTCCTTGCAAAGGGCGGGGCTTAGCGAATATTGGCTCCAAATCATTTACCATTTTTCTGATTGTCATGAAACTTCAGAAGGGGAATAGGAATAGCCCACCAAAACATTTTGAGCTCATCCCTTAGGGGCAGATTACAGGCACACGCTGCTGTGTGCATGAGTGAATGTGAAAAACCTTACACCCCCCTCGCACCCAAAGCATCAGGCGTATACCTGAATTTTTATACGTTTCAATTACTTTAATTTTATATGTGGAAGACGAAGTTTTAATATCTTGTTTTTGTAATCATTGAAAATGAACATGGTAGTGGAGTTATTTAAAAAGTGATGCCATAAAGTTATCCTGGAACAGCACTGGCTTTTTTACAGTTGCATAAACTGCATAGTCTAAATATTCACAAATTCTTCAATTTGACCTATTTACACATGTAAAGAATACAAATAACATGAACATTAGTAAAATATTATAACTAGGCATGGTTACAAATGTTTTTAGAACTTCATTTGATACATTTAGATATAATTTCAATTAGGGGATGAGCGAGTACAGCATTATCTGTATCTGTATCTATTAATCATATGAATTATCTGTATCTTTACTCGGAATGGGCAGGACCTAACCCGCTTGCTCCGCATCCGATGTCACATGACCTTAAGTTAGCGCAGTTGTTCTTCAGGTACTGCGCGACCCCAGACCCATCTTCATGACGTCAGGACTTTGCTGACGTATATGTCGTATGTTTCGATGAATTTCCATTTCCATAAGCGCCTCTTTTCTACTCAAGTATCACATACTTTCAGATAAGTAGCAGCCGTGCGGCTGCAGCTATGGGACAGTCAACATGAATAAACCTATTAAATCCTTCATGTAACGCAACAACCCTGAAAGATGTCGTCAATAAACTGCTCAGTTATGTCAGCTGAGGGTGATGATGGAAGTGGTTCACTGCTGTGTCCAGTGTTATCTGTACTATCCACTCTTATTAACCCTTTCTGTTCCGTCACATTAACAATACAAAGAATTATCTTGAGCTGTTCTGCTGTGATGAGATGGTGCAGCGGGACAACAAGGCATATGATTCAGTCATTTGTTCTGATTATTGTATTTCATTCATTCAGTGAAATGTATTTCATTCATTGTGAATAATGTTGCTATAAGAAAATGCATCATCTTATGTGTCTATAGTTATGTTTATTTGTTAAATGTAGTCAGCTGAGGGGAATTTGCTTTCATCCAGGATTGAAACAAGTAAAATTAACGAACAGACCGCATAGATCAATACAGAAGATGCTGACATCAGCGCCACAGAAACGTCCGAGCAGGAGGAGGTGCCTGAAGACCCAGTCCCAGATGAAACAGCGCTGAGGCAGATGCAGAGAAGAGATCTACTGCAGGTATTCCTACTAAAGTTATTGCACTAAATAATCACTGTAAAATAACTCTAGGCTTGTCTACCTGTAGTTCACACTCATTCACACGCTCTCTCTCTAATAATTAGTGTGAATGCTGACTCAGCATACACCAGTGTTTTATTGCTTTTTAAGAATTGCAGCTGAATTGCATGTCTTCCAAACCTCAGTATTATGATAATGTGAATAAACTCATGTTGACAATAATTTGTTGACACAAAAGAAATAGCAGTTGCATATCACTCACAGCTACACAGGATACACTGCTAAGAAGTTAGTTTTCTATTAGTGCTTTATTAATTTTACAGTAATTATTCTACATATTGTGGGAAAAAAAAATGGCGCGCATGTACTGCCCTTTTCTGACTTTGAGTCCCTGCCCATCTATAATCATGTGCACGTTCCTGATTAGGAGTGGTGGTCTGAGTCAGGAAGAGGGCTCCATTCCTACTTTATGTTTGACTTTCTCCGTCCTTACAATGGTGAGTAGCTGCTCTTATGTGGTCTCTCTTCGAATATATATTTCACCATTATGATTTAACTCTGCATTGCTGATTTATTTTCTGTTACCAGTGACATGTGTACCTGTCGTAATGTATTGTTTCTATTTGCATCAGGCTGCTCCACCGAAGATGCGTGGTGAGTACTCTGGTTCACTCACACAGAAGTGGTCACTGCTGCGTTCTGCATGAACAGCAGATTGTGATACTGTTGTCAGAAATGTGCACAGGTAACTCACACAGTGTCAGATTATTGTTATTTGGCTTACCCTTCATATGTTTTAGGTCAACTACTTCCCCATTCTTTCAGCTGCGGAAACCATTTAAATGTCAAACATTTCCAGTTATTAAATAGGGAAGAGTATTAGGGCCACGGATGAGTGGAAAATATTAGAGGAGGACGTTTTTATCTTCATTGTGCTCTTCAAGAGAAAAGTCGAAATATCGAGGATAAAGTAGAAATACAAATTCATGAAAAAAGTCGAAATACAAATTCATGAATAAAGTCGAAATACAAAGTTGTGGATAAAGTCAATTCTTCTGGTTTGTCAGGTCCAGTCAGGGGAGCGACTGAGAGCTCTGCCAGCTGCCCGTGCTTCTGGTCTCTGCAGTTAACTAACTGCGGTCGAGCCAGCCGTGGTTCGCGTGTGCTTGGTCCAATCAGCCGCACCTTTTTTTCCCAGTGCGCAAATGCACTTAACATTTACGGTAATCGTAATGAAGCCACTCTGAATAGCAGCTGGTCGTGACTGTGGGACAGACTGCAGTCTCACAGTCAGGCCCATGAAACATACGAGACTTTTACAGTAATTATTCCCGGTAATAAATTGAAGGTATCACCATATGGAATTAGATTTGTGCCAAAAGTAACAAACAAAACTTATTAAATCTCAAACAAAAACAGGAATTTGAGAGAACATATACGGAAGCGCATTGCGTTCACTGGATAAAAAAAAAAAAAAATTAGACACCTTATAATTACAAGATCCTGATCTCGTAATTATGAAATCTTTTCTCATAATTACGAGATCAGGATCTTGTAATTATGAGAAAAGATCTCGTAATTATGAGATCAGGATCTCGTAATTATGAGAAAAGATCTCGTAATTATGAGATCATACTTTTACAGTAAATACTCCCGGTAATAAACTGAAGGTATCACGAAGGTATCCGGATTTCAAAGTAAAAGACGACATGAGAAAAAACAACAACAACAAAAAACATTTTTTCCATAAGTAGTTCAAGATTCATATACTGCTGAACTAAGTACTTCCTAGAAGTAATTCTCTGTCAAAATCCTTATCCTCGTATGCTTCATGGGTCTGACTGTGAGACTGCAGTCTGACCCACACAGTCGCCACCAGCAGCTCTTTAGAGCGGCTTCAGAACGATTACCGTAAATGTTATAGATTCGCGCACTGGAAAAAAACGGTGCGGCTGATTTGACCAAGCAAACGCGAACCACGGCTGGCTTGACCACAATCGACGACGCACCTTTCCTCATCTCATAATTACGAGATCTTTTCTCGTAATTACGAGGTTTTTTCTTGCAATTACGAGATCCTGATCTCGTAATTACGAGATAAGGTGTCTATTTTTTTTCATCCAGTGAATGCTATGCGCTTCCGTAAAAATAAAACTAATTTCGAAAATAAAACTTAGAACTTGCTATCAAATAATTTGTCAAATAGTGTAAAATATTGGTCTTTTACTCTTCTAATAATGCATTATTTTGTTTCTGGTTCCCTCTGCTGGTTTCTCTCTGCTCAGAGTAGCCAATGGGGACGCTCTGCTGAAAAGGCCTGTCTACCCGAGAGGTTTGTGCCAAAACTGCAAACAAAAAGTCAGGGAGTGCAAACGAGACAGAGCTGCAGAGAGACCGCAAAGCTGAGAGTCAGCGCAAAACTCTGAGCGGAGAGAGACCAGCAGAGGGAACCGTAAACAAAATAATGCATTATTAGAAGAGTAAAAGACCAATATTTTACACTATTTGACAAATTATTTTATTTTACAATAGGGCTCCATGTGAAACATGTACCCTGTGGGCGAAGCAAGGCTCCACAACTTGTATCCAAACCGGATTGGTTTGCCCCTGATGAACTGCTTCCATAATAGGGTATCATGATTTCCTCAATTGACAGCTGTTTTGTGTATGGCATCATCTTGTAGGCATCATTCAGTGCACTGAAGATGGGCGGCACTTTGTGGAAAGGGTCGTCTGAGGCCTTTGAGTTATCCACCAGATGAATTGAGGCCATTACCTCGTCAAAGCGGTTCCTTCTTATTGCATTTGAGATGGCTTCATTGTAGACATCAGGGTCATATGACCAATACATGTGCCTCCATGGTACTTAACAGTAGCCACATGCAAGCAGAACCCCATAAAAACTCAGCAACTCATCCATGCTCAGATCAAGTGCCTTCCGTTTGGTTTGCATTGAGTAGAGGTTTGACATCTCAACAGTGAGCTCCCTCAGAGTAGGAGGATGCATCAAAAGGAACAAATCAACAGGGTCAGGCTTAGTTTGTTTTATGCAATCTGCTGCAGTTAGACCATAGGTCACAAAATCTGGTATACCGGATGTGGCTGGGCATTGTGATCTTTTAAAAATCCTGTCCCTATTTTGCTTATTTTGAAGCATTTTTTTCTGGGGGTTTTTTTGGCGTTTCATTTTCGTCAGGACATCTTTTTTTTTGGTTGTGGGATCTTAATTTCCTCAGGGCATTGTCTTTTTCTGGTTTGTGTTCTGGATTTCTGGCTGGACACTGTGGGAGATTCACCAACCAGACACCAAATGCTGCCGGAATGAGAGATGAGGGGGAGTTGGGGGGGCAGGGAACTTCTGGGGGTAGTTCTGGACTTGTCAGGTTAAAATCTTTCTCATCCTCCAGATAGGTCACCTCTGCTTCACCATTCAGCAGTCTAGCAAGCAAATGGCCTGTTTCGCCTTGGTACTGTCTATCTGAGCAGCCACTATCACAGCCACTTTCAATTGCATCTTTTTCAACTGTAAGAATGACTGTTATGTAGCACACATCACTTTGGGGTTCTTTTGAGTCTAGAATATCCAAATCCTCTGATAGTTTTAAGCTGTGTCAAGAAAAACATAAGAAAAATAGAATACACAGCTAAAACTTAGCATAACGCTATGACTATGTGTTATGCTCGCAGCAACAAATGTTGCAGTGGCTACATTTACTCTTTTTAGGATCAAAAGATTTATGCAGGCATATAATTCTCATTATATATCAGTAGTAGACCCTTTAAATAATATATGTACAAAATATTTCACTTATATCTGTTAATTAAGGTATTTTACTTACTTCCTCTTGTACAAGTTTGAGGCAGACATTTCCCGACCAGTAAAGAGGCCTGGTCATGTGACCATTCACACTAGTCACATGAGATTGATACAAATTAGAGGAGACAACATGTTCTTTTATTTAAAAAGTTGCATTAGCTGCCAAAACCAAAACAGCACCTTTAGAGCTTCCAGAAGTAAAAAAAAAAAAAAATAAAATAAAAAAAAAAGAGAGGCCGGTGGGATTAAACGGGTTAACAATCACTCATTACAGATAAAAGTTTATACACCAATTCTAGGATATAAGGCCATTAGACAGAGAGACAGAGAGACACACACACACACGGTTTCTGCCTGTTAAAAGGAAGTGTTTCTCTCCTCTGTCCATCTGCTGCTCATGGGGGAAACTGTTGGGTCTCTGTAAATTAAGTTGCAACGAGTCGGTCTAGACCAGTGCCCTGAGATAACTTGTGTTATGATATGGCGCTACACAAATAAAATTGAACTGTATTAAACTGAAATAACAAAACGATTTTGGATGGATGTATTTGATATTAAGAATTGTTTTTCTACATATGAACAAACTTGAATTTAAGGGACTGGTACAGAAAACTTTAATGTTCAGTCTAGTACTCACCTCTGTGTCCACAATGTTGCTGGCCATCTGGTCCCACAGCTTCCACGTCTCAATCACCCAATCTTCCTTCCTTTTCCTTCCTTCTTGTAAAAGTCAAGCACTTGATCCCTGCAATGTTATTAATTATACTATACTTGATATTAAAAACAATATTGGCACTACATCCTTATACAATGAGCAATTCAGCACTTGTTACAATGCCATTATTGCAATATGTGCATATGTGTTCATTCTGTGTGTTATTTTGATCCACTCATAACTGATATGAAGCCTATACATTATAAGGCAAGGTTAATAATAATTACTTTGTGGTTACATTAAAGTTAATGTGTGCATTAGTTTTTGTTATCAGTTAGAATAACTTCTTAAGAACTAACAGAAAAAAGTAGTGAAATGTGTCCAATTGTGCATTTTCCACATCCAATCCCTTTTTCCTTTTACTTTCTTTACCATTAATAACAGAATTATTTGAACTTGGGACAACATGTATGTCAGGTTTGGTTAAAGGGGAAAACTATGGATAAAGGAGGTGGATCCAAACGCAGTTAGAGAGGAGGCAAGATCAGGGAAAAACAGAAAGCGAGCTTTATTTAAAGCTGAGTACAAAAACCCAAAAGCAGACAAAACGGGGACAAAAGACAAAGTAGCAACAAAACAGCAAAACAACAAAGTGCAAAGGAAAAAGGGCAAAGTACAAATCAAAACCAAAGTTCAAAACAGAATGCAAAATGCAAAAATCCAAAAAACACATACCAAAAGGAACTGGGAACCGACAGAAACAGAGATAGGAGCAGGCACATGAGCAGGGGAAGCCAGGGGCTGACAAATCTATACAGAATACAATGACCGGACAAGGAGTGAAGGGAACACAGAGGCTGTGTCTCAATTCAGGGTCTGCACACTCAAGGACCCGCCCTCTGCGGTCTCACCGAAGGAGTGTACTTCAGTGCACCCTGCAGGCCGCGTCAGCCTGTTGTGAAATGGGACGGTCTACCCTTTGGAGCATTTCCTGGTTGCGTCACCTGATGTTCCCGCCCCTACCTGTACGTCACTATTTATGCAGCGCAGGTCCGTGAAACTGACAAGAAGAGTAAAGTTTGACTGTCAGATCTGTTTGAGCTTCAGGAATTCCTGATTTCCTTTTTAATCCTTCTCCATGTGGAGGAAGAGGAGAAGCGGCTCTGGTTTATCTCCGGCTGAGAGGACCGTGGAGAGGTAAACCTGTTACTGAACCCACATAATGTTATCAATATTATCATTATTAGCTAGCTAACAGTTTGGGGTCATTAACATACCGATACATTACGTTAATGCTGACATATAAACTGCTGATCGCCACATATGGTTTTATTATGATTTTAAAGGCATTATTCCTATTTAAAGTGTTTGGTAGATATTTTTGTTTGTTGGAAGATTAATAATAATAATAATAATTATTATTATTATTATTATTATTATTATTGTTGTTGTTGTTGTTGTTGTTATTATTATTAATGTTATGAAATTATAATTTTTGCCTCTTTCTCAAAACATTCTTAATGACATTGCAGCCCTGGACCGAGTCAGACCTGCAGACCCAGTTGATGGAGGATGTGGTGGACAGAGGAGACTGGACCCCCAAACACCCTGAGTACCGACCCAGATGATGTCCCACTAACACCATCCAGCCCAGCAGCACTGCAGGGACTCCTGCTCAGCCTGTTACTGTACATCATCTGTAACTGTTTTAATATTGATTTTAATAATAATTGTTTTTGTTAATAGTGAATAATAATCTGTAAATGGTTATTTATGCTGTAATTTTGTCAATAGTTGTAAATGTTAAGACCTTAATAATAAAAGAAAACATTCAATCTGTTGTCCCTGAAAAGTTGCACTTGATGCCGTTATAAATTGTACTGTTCATACTGAATGGAATGGACAACGTGCAACAATAGAAAAATATTTTATTTGATGAATTATATAAAATAAACAATTATGAACACATGATATAAAAATAACTCATAAATTAACTAAATAACAGCTATAATGTGAGGATTGTCCTCTGGAGCAGAGAAGAGCCTCTCCATCCTCTGCAGCCTCATGTCCTCCTTCATCCTCCTCGAAGCAAGAGAAAAGGTCAACACAAGATCACATTAACACAGGGATGCAAAGATTTACCAAAAGTAACATTAGGACTGACAAATTGGCTATTTATCATTTATTATTATTATTATTGCCTTACTTCCATCCGGCCGGCGGAATGTTTCGCCCTGTGAACTAATGATGTTCTGACCTCGGACAGTGATGAAGCTCTCTGTTTGCTCCCTAAAACACAATGAGATGTAAAAGATGTTTCGTGTTACGTCAACAGACAAAAGCAGCCTGATCAGAGGACTTTGGCCTGATCTGAATCTGTTCATCTTGGTTCATTTATGTATATGAAGTAAAAATAGTCTCTAACATCTCCACAGTCACAATACCATATAAGATATAAGTCTGAACGTGTAACGTTTGAAAGTGAAGGCTTTAAGGCTTTACTTCCAAAGACATCAAGCTGAGCATCACCAACGTATTTTAACGGACATTTTGACGTTTTAATGTCCCTTGAAGTTTAACATATCTGACGTTGGATGCTCAAATGAGTAAAAACTGAGTATAAACCCAATACTTACATTTAAACGAGAGATCTGCGCCACTTGAGGTCGCCATTATTTATTTATTTATTTCTTCTCTCCGGGCGCGCGATGAATCTTGGGATTTGTGAGACCACGAAGTGTGGTAGCGGTGCACACTCAAAAAACAGGCTAAAGGAGTGTGCATTTGTGGGGTGCATTATGAGAACACTTCGAATTGGGACACCCTTCGCCGCGGTATAATGACGTAATCGCACTTCAAATGCGCACTCGAAGTGTGCAGACCCTGAATTGAGACACAGCCACAGACTAAATGGGTCATTCTCATGAAATCACTAGTACACCATGGCAGTAATGATTTTAGTCATAAAACATGCATTTTAGTAAAATAACAAAACATTATAATAAAGCTAATAATTTTCTCTATATGGACCAAAGAGTAATTTTAATATAAAAATTAATTTTATTTACATTTTATTGCATTTTATGACAACTTTCTCATTACCGCAATGCGTCCAGATTAATCTGAATGCATGTTATGTTGTTATTTTAACAGATTAAAACAAATATATCGTAGATGTTTTGAAGTGGCTGAAAAATGATTAATTAAATTTATATGTTTAATAATGATGAGAAAATAGAGGAAAATTGAAGTGTCCATGACTTCAGTTCTCATCCTCCGCAACATATTTGAATGACTTTTTTGACATGGAAAGACAGTTTTCAATAAAGTTTTATTTTGTACGATGCAACACATGTGCCAGTGCTTTCAAGATGGCTACCAGGTAAGAAGATCTCTTTTTCCCTTCATGTTAAAAGTTAAACTTTCTCCTGTCCGACTGCATACATGACAGTATTGGTTATCATTACTGATACAGCTAGTTTTCCAAATTTAGAAAAATGTTTAATAATTTTTTTTTAAAGAAAAATAGACATTACTAATGTCTATTTATGTACATGGAGTAAAAATGTGCCTAGTCATCATGGCTTCTCTGTTGCTAGCAAAACATGCCAATGTTCCTCATCCTCCGCAACACAATTCTCTCTTACCGCAACAATTTCAGGCCAGTTGCGGAAGAGAGAATTCTGTTTCGGCAATGAGAATTTTATAATATAGAATGTATTACGTACTATATTTTTAAATCCATGTAATGATTTGTTAATTTAAATTATTTGTTACTATATGCCATGTTATTACACTGTTGTAACTGTGTTAGTACTGTGTTACAGTCATGCTATTACTGTTTGATGGCTGTTTTATAACTGCCATGTAATTACACTGTTGCAACTGTGTTAGTGTCATGTTACAGTTACGTTCTAAATGTATTACGATTGTCTTATAACTGTGCTACTATTGACATTTTGTTTGTCCTGTCCTAATTAATTTCAGACTGTCAGCAAATGAAAAAAAGAAAGCGCTAGCAAGGGCTCGGCTGGCCAAGCACAGGGAAAAAATTTATAACAACCCAGTACTGCTGGAATAGTACAGAAGGAAGGAAAGAGAGAGGTTAGGGATTGGAGAGGTTGCCTAAAAAGTAATTGCCAAATAGTCAATAGCTGTGGTTCTCAATCATAGGGCCTGGGGACCACCATGGGTCCTTGATATGAAATAGGTTGAGAATCACTGGTCTATAGCACATGCCCTCATCTCATACAGTGTCCACACACACACACACACACACACACACACACACACAGTGTAGTCTGCCAGCCCTATCCTGTAGGTTTCTCATCTCATACAGTGTCTATACACACACACACACACACACACACACACACACACACACACACATACACCACACATTACTCACACACACAGTGTAGGCTGCCTGTTCTATCCTGTAGGTTTCTCATCTCATACAGCGTTTACACACACACACACACACACACACACACACACACACACACACACAGTGTAGCCTGTTCTGTCCTGTAGGTTTGACATACTCAAAGATTTGTCCCTTATTTTGAGACACTGAGACACTGAAAAACAACATGAGAAAAAGAAAAAGCAGTGGCAGAAAACTCAAAAAGATACTACACAAAAAAGAGACAAATAAAAGCTATACTGGATACAACCCCAGTGAGTGACGAGGATGAGGAGGCAAATGAAAGGATTCAAAATGTTTCAGAAGACCAGCTTCAGTATGTGGATTTCCAAACCTCATCTCCAACAACATATACCCCAGAGGAATTAAAGAAAAATAAGACAAAAGAAAAAGAAGAAAAGACAAAGAAAAGAAGAAAGAAAACAATGCCAAAATTGAAGTCAAAGTTGCGCTCCACAGAAGAGAAGCTTGTGGAAAGGACAAAAGAGATGGACGAACTCAAAAAAAAGACTCAAAAGACTGGAGATGTCAGCAAAGAAGAAGCAGGTCACCATCAACATTGGGGGCAGAGAGGCCCAGAATAAAAAAACAAAGTAGGGTCATAAGCGAACATATAACATACCCAGTAGCAGCCAGAGAAGGCTTATGAGCACTCTTATAAGCCGCTTCCTTCATCAAGATGATGTATCCACCGTTATAAATGGAAAATCAGGAGAAAGTCGGAAAAAAGGACAGATATTCCGGAAGAGAGCCCTAACAGACACAATGGCCAATCTTCATAAAAGATTTTTGGCTGAAAATCCAAGGCACAGCATTTCCAAGGCTCAGTTCTTCAAACTCAAGCCTTTTTGGATTGGCCAGAGAAGAGTGTCTGCTCGAGAAACGTGTGCTTGCAAAAAACACGAAAACTTTGGCCTGAAAACAAAGAAGTTGCATCAGCTTGGCATGACTGAAACATCATTGCCAAGGGACCTCGTGGT
Organism: Diplodus puntazzo; assembly: GCA_963678695.2. Lineage (NCBI taxonomy): Eukaryota > Metazoa > Chordata > Actinopteri > Spariformes > Sparidae > Diplodus > Diplodus puntazzo. The sequence goes on from OZ023169.1 coordinate 21,360,041, forward strand.
GGCCAGTGTCTGTAGCGTGGATAACTTGTCCTGCATGTACAGGACATGCAACAAATGCAAAGACAAGACATTTCCCGCAACACTGGATCCTTCAACAAAAGGAAACATCATTATGTGGGATGAGTGGGTTACCAAATCTGTGCCATTGATAAAGACATGCAAAGATGGGTCCACTGAGAAGAAGGAAGTAAGGAATGTGCTTCTTGATAAGAGGCACACCTCAATTGAGAAGCTGGTGGAGCTCACTCAAGACCACCTCCCAGACTTCTCCAGACATATCTTTAACATTAAGCACCAGTTTGAAAGACTGAGGAACTTGAGAGAGACCCTGACCCAGAATGATGTAGTCGTTCACATAGACTACAGTGAGAACTATGCCTGCAAATACACCAGGGAAATAAAAGAAACTCACTTTGGAAGTGGAAATCAGCAGGTCACACTCCATACAGGAGTTCTCTATCTTAGTGGTGGCAAGGTGGAGTCATTCGCATCCCTCTCAGCATGCATGCAGCATGATGCCACAGCCACATGGGCTCACCTTGACCCAGTACTGAGGGGCATACGAGAGGAGCATCCAAATGCCAGGAACATCCACTTCATCTCTGATGGGCCCACATCTCAATATCGGAACAAAACAAACTTTTACCTTGCTTCAACAGTTCCATTTGTGAAAGGATTTATGAATGTGACATAGAATTTCACAGAGGCATCGCATGGAAAGGATGCTCCCGATGGAGTGGGTGGTGCTCTGAAAAACCTGGCAGACAGAATCGTGTCCTATGGTACCAGCATACCAGATGCTGACACTCTCTTTGAGCAGCTAGAGCTCAATTCATCTGTGAGGCTTTTTAAAATCACAGAGGAGGACATCAAAAGAAGTGGTTTAGTCCCACCACATCTGAAGTCAGTACCTGGGACAATGAGAGTTCATCAGGTGAGACAGTTAAAAACAACAACCTATGCCAACTAAATACGATGAGGAGAAATGTACCACTATACTTACCTGCATTCCTGGCAGAAATATCCTGTACGCTGCATACAATAGATTGGTTAAAAATGGAGGTAAATAAGAATGTAATGTCTGTCATAATCTACTCATAGTCATGTCAGTTGAAGGACAGTTCATATAACACACAGGGAGGTTGCCAGAGAGAAAGTTTGTGACCAATGACTTGCAGTTAATGGTGACTTACTATCTCTCGAAATGCTGGCAACCTCTCTGTGTGCACTTCACTTACTGTTCAGGCTATGACTGATGGATGTTACAAATAAGAGAGAAACTTATCTAAGATTCTCTCTTATTAGTTACATCCAGGAAATGTTCTCCTGGAGGAAACATCCTACGATCCCTAAAGAATTATAGTTAAATACTTAAAGATGTTGGATAACTGCATCACAGAAATTACATCAGCATGTGATGTGAGTGTTAAGATACAAAATAGCGCTTACATATTAGTCTGGATTCTCTCCGTCATTATGTAGGTGCATTAGATGTTGCATCATATTTAGCTTTGAGCATAATTTTAAGTATTAAATGGATGATGGTATTTGATGAGTTTAAATTCAACTAAAAATAATTTTCTTTTCTCCTTAAGCTGATATCGACAAAACCAGGCTTTATCCACACCCAAGAAGTGTCCTGCTTTTGTGGCTTTTCCTGTGGATGTTTCAGCCCAAAAGCATTTGACTTCAGAGATGTGGAATCAGAAAACGAGGATGCTAATCCACTTTTGGAAGTGGGAAAGTGGGTTCTTGTTCAGTATGAAGGTGAACTGTTCCCTGGCACCATAACACAGGTATGTAGAAATTGTTTGCAGTATAGACATGTCATGTTGTTGATAATAAATCCTAAATCCTATTCAGTTATCTTGTTTTACTATGCTCCTAGATTGCAGATGGTCAATATGAAGTAGACACCATGAGCTGTGCAGGACCAAACAAGTTTTTCATTCCATCAATCCGCTTTGAGGGAGAAAAGGTGTGGTACTACTTTGAGGACATTAAGGCCATCATCCCTGAGCCACAACCTGCAACATCATCAGCTCTGCATTTCTGTGTGTTGCCAGAAATCTGGGCAAAGTTCACAAAGCAGAAATAGGGTAGTAGTAGGAAGCACTGGCATACAAAAGTCATGTTCGTTTGTTTTCCTCCTAATATTTTTATTGTGCTTTGTAAAAAATGGTAAAATGAAATGAAATGTTGCTCTATTTAGCCCTGTGTTGTTTTTTTGGTTCTGTTTACATGTGTATGAATTTCTTCATTAAAACTGTATTTCTTAATAGTTACTATCATTACCGAAACTTGCATTGTCATTTCTGAAATGTATGTATCATTACTGAAACAGGTGTTCATTTAAGGTTAATTTAATAAATAGAAAAATAGCAGTTTGTTTTAAAATGCATGTGCAGAATATGTACATCAAGTGCTTTAAAGTTTACCAAATATTTTGAAAATATGTTACATTTCAATGAATTATCAAAACTATTAGGTTGTAGATTGCAGAAGGCGTTGCGGTAATGAGAGAAAAAAGAAAAATAAAGAATAAATGTGAATTTAAAAATATTTGTTATTGCATTATTTCAAGTAATTATGCATGACTATTAATAATCCATTTTTAAAAATTTGAAAATTGTTTGGCTTTCCGAATGGTCTTGATGTTTTCAGACCATTGCGGTAATGAGATTTTTAAGGACATGTTTTGGAAAATATGTTGAAAAAGGTGTTAAATTGTCAGTAAATATTTTAAAAATGACAATCATAACCACTCCAGACTTTGTTATTAATAGCTTAAAAAGAAATTTGTTGATCAAGTTATATTTTTAAATTCCATGTCTCCAATCTTTGAAACCAAAATTTCATGAGAATGACCAAAATACACAGACACTGATGAACAAACGAGGAACAGGTGAGGAGAGAGAGGAGGGAGGAGGCCAGGTGTGGTAACGAGGGGGAGGAGCACACTGGAGAAAACCAGGAGGGAACAAGACTGACAGACAGAGGGAGGCAGAGGGAAGACCACAGGAAAATGTACAGGGAGAACTAAAAGGCACATGGGGCATGAAAATCCAACATAAAACACAACACAAAATCAGGAATCATGACAATGTAGGTACACAGGTATGTGCCTTCCATCATCTGCTTATGAGTGATGATTTTTTTTTCTCTTTTTCAGTGGAAGTCGGCAGAAGTCCGTCAATAGTTATGATTGAACATTTTCCAGTCTTACCCGGAGGATGGTGGAGCAAATCAGTGGAATTTAATGAGAATTGACTTCAGAATTGGCGGCGTACATGTTCCTTGGCACTCCCAGATGTGTTCTTATTGAGCGAGAGTGCACGTAGGCCTACGATCGCGAGATTGCCTAATGTGTCATGGGGTTGCAATTGAATATCGTGAAATTCCTGGTATTTTCTGCGGAAATTCGGGAGAAAGTTTTTTTAGCTAATCTGTGGGCAGGAGAGGTCACTGTCAATGTGCTCTGCTACAGCAAGGGAAAATAATGGCGTATGTAGAGGTAAGTTAGCTTATCTGACTTTGTTGTTCCATTAAAATGAACAGTAATGTGTTTATTCTGCATGAATTATTTCAAACTGCAGAGTGAACATTTTAAAACTATTAAACTACATTGTCAAGTGAAACTCTCGCCAAAACGCAACCCAGGCTTTATCTGTGAATGTATATGAGTCAAACCTTCAAGTAAATGCATGATTACGACGAAAGAGGCACTTTTAAGATTTACCGTAGTTTACGCGACGTCTCATAACAACAAAAACAATGGCGGACTACTGCTTGTATTCGTGCCGCAGAAGATATTGAGCATGCGAAACAAAAGGAGGAACTAAAGAAACGGCGAGAGGAGGAGAGAAATCCCCCATCCCTTGACCCTACCCGAGATTCAGCACAAATCAGTGAACGCGTGGATATAAGGTTTTTGAATGTGCGACAAAGTATATGTGAGTTATAAGCCAAAACGCCGTTTCCTTGATTAAAGCGCCACCTAGTGGTGGAAATAGAGGACAACAATAGATTATGACATTTTTCGGCAGGTGTGACGTATATTTCAGGTTTGGTGAATTTTGGGGCAGTGTTCAGGCAGTGAAAAATGCGATCATTTGGGACGAAAAATTGGTCATTCGAAAAACAAAAGGGACCTCGCAGGTCGATACCTGCTCGGGCCCTAATAATGAAAATGGCCGACTTTACTGTTGGAGAGACAGTTTGGTACGGTCGATGTTTTTTGTGCATCTGGTGATGATACATATGCATACCGAATTTCGTTCATGTATGTGCATGTAGGAGGCGGGGCTTGGATTGTTAATATTCCAGGGGGCGCTACATAGTCCCCTGGTAACGCCTTTCGTCAGCTATCGTCAGAAGGGTATAGGCAATGATTCTACCAAGTTTCGTCTTAATCCGACCAACCGATGTGGAGATATAAAATACTTCAATTTAAACAGCGCCACCTAGTGGTCATCAGGCAAAAATTTGCACAGAGCCTGACCTCTGATTGTCATCTTGTAACCTGTCAAGGACAAAGTTTACCAGCAAAACTTGATATCAAAAGTATCCGAAATGCTCCATGTGTTACTACTAGGGATGCACCGATGCATCGGCTGAACATCGGTATCGGCCGATGTTTGCCTCATTAACTGCCATCGGCCATCGGCAAATAAAAATGACATTCGCCGATGGCCGTGGCCGATGATTATATCTTGATTTGCGGCATGAACGCTGTGCTCATGGAGAAACTCTTTTTTCCCCCTTTTTTTTTGGAGAAATCCGGAAACGCAGCCCTCCCGTTTTCATGTGGACAGCGAATCCGCATACTTTCCAAAACAATGACGGCATCGCCACATCTCGCAACGTCCCATAACAACAACAATGGCGGACCGCATGCTCGTGTTCGTGCTGCAGAAGATATCGAGCCTTTCTCGCAACTTACCCGCCTTGTAGTTGAGTGTGAGTCTCAGCAGCAGTTCGACCTCATTAACGGTCCACACAAACGATTCCGGTTTCCTTGCACTCACCATTTTTATCTTCTTCTTCTTGTTGTGTTCGGTTTCTCTGTCTACTGTCTGTTTGTTTACAGCGCGCAAGTTTACTGTGCATGCTCCGTGTCTTCTTCTCCGTGTTTTGTAAATGTCAAGCGCCACCTAGAGGCCTGGAATATGAACTACAGCGTTTTCGCTCATTTTCAGTGGGTCCGTGTGGACGCAAATATTCTTAAAACGATGACGAGGAAGACGGAGATAAAAAAGATTGTTTTCGCCCGTCTGGACGGCCCCTCAGACTTCAACTGACACAGCATTTAAGGAAAGCCAAACAGCTGCCTCCAGACAGCGCCAAAGCAAAACAAATAACAAACAAGGTGATGGAGTTCATTGCTTTAGATGACCAGCCTTTCTCTGTAGTGGAGGACGTGGGGTTTCAGAGTCTAATAAAGTTCATGGAGCCACGCTACACGCCGCCGAGTCGACGTCACATTGCCAAGGTCTGTCTCCCCGAAATCTTGTCATGTGAACTAAGGTTATCTTAAATGTCAACCAGAAAGTGACATTAGAGGTTGTTTTTGTTTCATAAATTGGTCTCATTGGATTTGTGCTCATCCAAGGATAGTGTTATGAAGAGCTGAAAGACTTGTAGGTTTCTGTGGCACAAAAAAAAGGAATAAATAACAAAAAGAAAGACCATCGGCCATCGGCCAAGTTGTTATGTTAAACATCAGTATCGGTATCGGCCCAGAATTTCACAATCGGTGCATTCCTAGTTACTACCATATTGTAGTGAGGTGGAGTACTATTTCCACCTACTGACCTTTCTTGTTATTGCAGTTTCAAGATGCCCACCATGATCTGCAATCATTTCCATATGTTTTTTTTTACCCTGTGTATGTATCCACGCCACAGGGTGACAATTCTGGTGTTTTGTCTCATTTTCATCTACTTTCCCACTATTTTTTTTTTGTAATAACAAACATTTGTTCGTGCAGGCTCATTCTCTACATGTGATCAGTTTATCAGTGAGTGTGAGACCCTTTGCTGCTCCTGAGAGTATAGTTTCCAGGAACTGATCTTTAAGGGTAACTCCACTAATTTTACACATAAACACAAGTCTAAATTTTAAAATTGTCCAATTTTGTGATTTGTGACCAAATAACTAAAACCCATTGTTTAATGTGAAACTGAAATGTAATACGTACAGGTCAGCCACTACATTAAAACCACTGACAAGTACAGTGAAGAACATCAGTCTTCTCGATACAATTGAAAGTACTACTGGAAAATATTGGTTCCTGGATCTCATGTGGATGCCACTTGACATGCACCACCCACTCAAATACTGTTGTAGACTCTAAGGCAAAGGCACTTTGTTTCCAATATCCGATATGACCTCAATCTTTCACAGTTGTTTAATCAAAATTTGCCTGAGAATCTGAACACTAGATTATGATGTGTAGGAAATAGTTTGTTGAGACAAAAGATGAGTTTGTGACAGTAACCTGAAGAAATATAGCGTCCGTAACAGTGTCCATCAGATGGTTGGTCTCATCGCGCTAGTATCTATCCGATACCAATACTCACCTTGGTATCGATACTATTGATCCGCCCACCCCTAATCATAGGAAGTGATTAGAAATGACTCTTTACATTAAAGTAGTAGCTTAGTGAGAACAGAGTGTTGAGGGAATCAATTTTTTTGTTATTATTCATCAAACCGCAGTTTTTGCAAGTTCTCGCAATTTTTGCAAGTTCTCGCAATTTTTGCAAATTCCCGCAATTTCATCGCATAAAATTGCATAAACATCCCGCATATTTCATCGCATTTTTTAAGAAAACGTGCCACATAATCAAGGATTTTTGCCCACAACGATCACAAAAAACTCAAGTTGTGAGAGATGGGATGTGCATCTTGTGTTAGTTCATAGTTATATTAATAGATAATATCAAATTAAACTCTGTATGAGTGACTGTGCCTCCCACATGAAGTATAAATGAGGCTTTTGCTTTATTTTTTGCATTTTAGTTAAACATGTGACGATGCTACACAGTTCCTCAGAGTGAATCCGGACACCACGTTGGCCAGTTTGGCCACTTTAGGAGGAGCAGGCATGATGATGGACCGCTTGAGGTAGCAGCGGCGCCTTGAACACAAAATCAACAACAGTATCTTTATTATTTCAGCAACATCAATACAAATGTCATCACATTATGAAGTGATACATTAGAGGTGATCATGTACAACTTAATAAATATTTAAAAAAGACATGAAGGTGTGCGCTTGTTAGAAATACTATACCTGTAAGCAGGGTCAGGGAATTTTGCTGTGACGTAGCTGTAGAACTGGCAGAGAGCATCCTCAGTACAGGTCCTCTGACATGTGTCAGCATCGTCCAGCAGCACATAGCGAATGTCAGAACCACTGAAGTCTACGTCTTCATGAGCCACCTTTGCCCAGTCTGTTAGCAGAGACGAATAGCGTTAGACTATCATAGATCATGGAAGATTTCAGTCTTTTTACTATTAGCTCACATGATGACAAGGGTCGCAGGACATGGAGTTCTTTCAGCCGATACAAATAATTACCTGTCTTTTATGGTCAACACCTGTAAGATAACCGCTAATTTCACATTTTTGTGTAGTTTATTGTTTATAGTAGTTTAGAACCTGTAGTTTATGCACACCTAGGGGACATGCGCACATAAAAAATGTGCCCCTAATAATACCCAAATCTGAAAGAAGAGTGTTTTTCACTTTCTGTACATGCAGTGTGAGAGGAAAATGAAAAAGGTTTAGTTTCTTTTTTTTCTGAAATAAGTGAAAAATGTTGCCTCTTTGTAAATATAGACAAGGATGAAACTTCCTTACACAGGATCAGCTGTTTTTTTTTTTTTTATTCAGAAATTATTTTATTTTATTATTATTTAGTTGTCTTAAATGTCTACATTACTCCAATTCTAGCGCAGTCCGCAGGAACTTGGGGACTGGAGGATTATCGGTTCAAGACCCGCTCAGACCGGTCCATATCAGAAATGTGGACTGGTAGATGGAGAGATGCCAGTTTGCCTCCTGTGCCCTTGAGCAAGAAACCAAACCCCTGCCTGCTCTCAGCACCTCATGGGAAAGCCCCCTCACTCTAACACCCCTCCACTAATACATGTGTATAGATCCTGTTTGTGCATGTGTGTTCATGTATGTTTGGCCTGTGTATGTAACAGAAATAAAAAGTGAATAAACTTAATTTCTCTGCAGAGGGATTATTAAAGTACATCTATTCTGACTGCTGAGAATAAATAATAATAAGTCAGCCAAGAATGAAGGGAATAGGGACAAATTATGTTTGCAGCAAATTTCACAGCAAAATAACTTCACTCAACCCCAAAGTTAGGGGATCACCAAATTCATTAGGATACGTGATCTGGGAACCACCAAGTAGATGGTGAGATATTTTCCTAAATAAGTGACAATGGACTGGCACTGACATTTAACATAGCTAGAAAACATTCAGTTATCGAGAACAAAAAATTGATCCATACACCAAAAACAGTCCCAATTGGCTGGTATTGATTAGTCATACATACCGTTATCCAGCTGACAGAAATGTGCTGCCAGCCCAGATGTGATTCCATCATTATCTCTGATCACCAGGTAATTTTCCTCGCTCTTCAGCTGACAACTGAACCCATTACTGCAAAAAAAGAAAGGACAAAAAAAGGGAGATAAATAAAATATTTAAATAAATACAATTATTTTGGGATGACACATAGTGTATATAAATGAGGTTTTTTTTTTCATTATGCACTATACACAGTGCATAAGAAACTTGACACTTAAAGATTAAAGTCGACCTTTTGAGACATCAAACAGCGCATATGACTGCCTCAACAAAATGCCTCGTGTGGATGAATTGGTGAAACTATACTTCAGCATCAGCTTAGGTGATTATATCTTTTAGCTTCTAAACGCAGTGTAGTTGTCAGTATTGAGTCTTTGAAGACATTGTGTCGCAAACTGCTTGTCTGGACATTTCAACTGTTTTCTTGTTTTAACAAATCAGAGTTTTGTAGATATCAGCTATAGAGATGTCTGCCTTTCCTCAACTGTAGTGAAACTAGATGGCACTATAAATACATTTGAAAAACTCAACAGCAATGTCTCTTTCTGGAAGTCATGACCTGTTTCCTCAAGAAAACCCTTGTTGCAAGCAGTTTCATGTAGGAACTACTTTCTTTCTACCCAACTACACCTGCCAACCCCAACTGCTCAGAAGGAAGTGTGCGTCTACTCATTATCGAGAGACTCTCGCCAGTGACAGCGTAGACTGTAAACATTAATGGTAGTAGCATTTGCTAGCTCCAGGGTCATGCACTTTGAGGAACTGTCCCTTTAAAATATTGTACAGTAAGTAACTAGAACCACAAATAGGCTAATATAACTCATAACCCTAACCCTACTAATTACAAATTGTCACCTTGTATTTTAACTTCGCCCATTTGTGAGAGAGAGAGAAAGAAGCTACATTTGTAATTCCACAAACACACTACCTGACAAATGAAAACAAGGTGCACTTTGGATGAGCGGAACACAAAGCCTGACAGTGTTGAGGAGAGGCAGCAGGCAGCATCATGATGTTGCCTCCTGGGATGTCAGTGCGTGGGAACAGCTTGCCCTGACACACTGTGAAACACAGATAATACAATAAGAAAGCATGCACAGCGACCTGCAGGGTGTTTTTCCTAATGTTATGACATTTTTTTTACCTGTGTCCGATTGTTGACCCATTTGTATGTTGAGAGAGAATCCAGATACCACATTAGGCAATGCTTTAACAGAAGGCCTTGGTATCGTCCAGCTGAATTTGAGGTGGCACTTGAACCTAAAATAGAACAAGAAACATAAGTATGGATCTGTAGGGCCTGTGTTAGAGCAGCACGATGAAAAGCTGGCATTGTGATATTTTCTTTTCTGTATATACGGAAGTGCATTGCGTTCACTGGATAAAAAAAAAAATTCGACACCTTATCTCGTAATTATGAGAAAAGATCTCATAATTACGAGAAAAGATCTAATAATTACGAGATCAGGATCTCGTAATTATGAGATCATACTTTTACAGTAAATACTCCCGGTAATAAACTGAAGGTATCACAAAGGTATCCGGATTTCAAAGTAAAGGACGACATGAGAAAAAACAACAACAACAAATTTTTTTTTTTTTTTCCATAAGTAGTTCAAGATTCATATACTGCTGAACTAAGTACTCCCTAGAATACTTGTGTAACTATAATGAAGTACTTCTACTGTGTACTATTTAAGTAATCCTCTGTCAAAATCCTTATCCTCGTATGCTTCATGGGTCTGACTGTGAGACTGCAGTCTGACCCACACAGTCGCCACCAGCAGCTCTTTAGAGCGGCTTCAGCAGGATTACCGTAAATGTTATTAGATAGAAAAAAACGGTGCGGCTGATTTGACCAAGCAAACGCGAACCACGGCTGGCTTGACCACAATCAACGACGCACCTTTCCTCATCTCATTATTGCGAGATCAGGATCTCGTAATTACGAGATCTTTTCTCGTAATTACAAGATCCTGATCTCGTAATTACGAGATAAGGTGCCCATTTTTTTTCTATCCAGTGAATGCAATGCGCTTCCGTAGATATACGCTGCCTGGCCAAAAAAAAAAAAAAAACACTCTAATATTTTGTCAGACTGCCTTTGGCTTTGATTACAGCACACATTCTCTGTGGCATTGTTTTGATAAGTTTATGCAATGTCACTGCATTTATTTCTGGACAGACTTGCATACATTTTTGGGAATAGGAGAGTCTGGATGATTTCATACCATCAGCGATCGGACTACACAACACCACAGCTCCCAACACCTTCTTTCTCCACTGATACACTTCATTGTCACTTTTAGACTGATTCCTTTGTTTTGCTGCCATTTATTATCTCAGGAATCCTGCACATTTTTGCACATTGTTGTTATCTAATTAAATATATCACATCCCTGCACATTGCACATTTGCACAGTCGTATCTATTTTTAAATACATATAGCACACATCACGTACACATAAGGACAATACTTTTATTCTAAAATTTGTGTTACCCATGAATTTCTCCTAAGGGGGATAAATTCAGGAACATCTTATCTTAAATGTGGACTCATCAGACCACAACACCTTTTTCCATTACTATTGTAAAAAGTGGCTCATCTTAACCCTTTCTCTCCCACTTCTTTATGACAATTTAATTTCAACCACAACTTAAAGTTGTGTGATCCAGTGTTACCTGATGCTCTCCATTTGAATGTCCTCATTTGCAAAAGTAAAGAACTGGCAGCCAGAGTCCTGTGTGCAGGCTCTCTGACACTCCTCGTAGTCTGCTGTGAAAAACGTCCGGTAGTCTGCCCCAAAGAAGTCCACATTCTGATACACCTGAGACAGACAAGTCTCTGGGAGACAGGCATAGAGAGTAAAGCAGAGTGTGACCATGCATGACTCATTAACTACTGGTCATCATGGTGGTTTAAAATGGTTGAACGCTTACTTAGGTCAGGTCTGCAGGGCTTGAGAGAATATCCAGAGGTGACACCCAGCAGTGGAGTCCGAACTCTGGGCTCTCCAGTGGTGGTGGACTTGAGGTAGCAGTAAAAGTGCCTGCAGAGCGGGACATTGTTATTGATTTTGTTTGATTGTTTTTTGGGAGGGGTTTAACTTTAGCTGTCTTTAAAAATTTTTTTTTTTAAAAACGAACAAGGGTCATCACAGTTTCAGTGAAAAATAGACCAACATGATAGTAAGACAATCAAACCCATCAAGAATTAAATAGGTTAATGCAGCAGTTTATAGAGATAATACTTTTAATGTACAGTACAAAAAGAAAAGTATTATGAAGAAACGTATACTATTTGCTTTGATTTAAAAAAAAAAAAGTTTTGCATCTAGCACTTCCTGATTTCTGGTCGGTCTGGATACAAAAACTATTCATTTAAAAGTCTTGTTTTCTATGAAAATAAGCAGTAAGTATAACTTATGTGTAATTATAATTATTTCCCCGTTCTATACCTGGTATCTCTGGTCCAATCACCTCTGATGAAGGTAAAGAAGAGACAGGACGGGTGCTGGGTACAAAGCTGCTGACAGTGATCAGCGTCAGGAGAGTAGACAGATGTTATGTCCGTTCCTGGAAAATCCACATCCACCTCATGCTGTATTTTACAATCTGAAAGATTGGAAGTGGAAACACCTGTACATGTACAAATGCAAAAACACATGTAGTGAATACATTCTACTTTCATTAAAAGTCCTGTAGTTGCGGTCTATAGAGTGTGTATTACTTTGACTGAGGGAGAGGCTGCAGATGTAGAGCAGACCCAACAAAATCAAATATATCCCCATCTTCTCAGATTCCCGGAGCACAAGTGAAGGAAAAGAAGTTGTTCTATAACCCTAAATATCTACAGACATATGCATAGCTCATTGTTGACACATCGATGATTGGCTAGAAACAATCCCCAAACAGTCACCTTAAAGGGCAACACACAAGTCAAACAAAATTACAGTCTAGATCCTATTCTGTTGATTTGTGTTAATTTTCCCTGCAGGAGAGCTAATTAAAAATTGAGCAAGCATCATGGTTGACTGGCCACATGCTCATCACACATCAAATCAAATATTGACGTTCATACATTGAACTAAAGGTACATCACTAATACATTTTAAAAGTGCAACACAAACTCTGAACTATCAGGTCTATTGTCAGTTCCAGAGTCCAGATTAAAATCAACATTTGAGAGGAGGAGGAACTGTGTCATTTATCTGTGCTGACCTTTGGTAATGCTCTCACTTCACATTTACTTCTACCTGGTTGTATTTTCAATCCCCCCAGAAAACACTTGATGATTTTACTACTGCACTACATCTGCACTGCATACTGTGCTTACACGTTCATTCTGTTTTCTTGTTGTATATATCTTGGCAACTTCATTTAAAGTGTTCATACGTAAATAAAGCTGGTGGGTGATGAGATGATCTGACTCAGGTGCGCTACTCTACTGCTGCCACTGCCACGCCCACAGACACACACACACACACACACACACACAGGGAAGGAGCAGGTGAGGGAGGGGGGAAAGGCAGAAAACAAGAAAAAACAGGCTGCCAAAGTTGCACCGTGACAGATACATATGCACGCTAGTTTTAAAGATGTCATTTGTGAAAAATGGTGAGAATTTCAATGTAGCCACAAGCTCTAGGGGGCAGCATGAGCGCTAAGTGCAGCTCACTCTGTATTTTTTCCTGTGGCTGTCTTAGCTGTAGCCGTTAGTAAGTAGCTCAATTAGCTGTGGAGCTAAGTAGCCTCATTAGCTGATGAAGGTCTGTACATGCCGCAGCATGACTGAGGGAGTCACAGGGGTCAACAGGGCTCAGCCGTCTCCTAGTGGACATGGCAGTAACACCAGGCAGACAGACGCTAGCTTAAAGACCAGGGGTATAGTATGGAGGTGATTAACAGCGGCTCCAAAGAGGACTATTGCTATGACCAGGACGGCGGGGGTACTTAGCTGCCAAGGAGTGAGAGATGGTTCGGAATATGGAATATTTTCACATCTTATTTTATATCAGATTTGATTGTGGAAAAACAAACCAACACTGTTCGCTGTGGTAAGTTTTATTCAATTTATGTGGAGTTTAAATTAAGTGTGTATTAGACGAATTAGGGAGGCAATTAAGCTTGTCTTAGATCAAGAGGCAAACTTAAATTTAGGTTGTATTTTATGTTAATTAAATCTCCACTGATAATGTTAGTTCATCTTTCTAATATTTCAAACACAAATTCTGACCATGTCTTACAAATCGCCCCTTTAACATTACTTATTGGACTGTTGAACAAGAGATAATCTAAACTAATCATTACGTCCTACTGTGAGTGGGGATGCAACATTGCTCAGAGGTCTGAAACTGGCAAATCATCTGCATATGTGACAGGGTCAGAAATAGTCCAGTGCACATTGTTTGGAGATGTTGTTTTCATGCTTGATCATTTGTGGTGTTTTAATTTGCATGCTTTTATACATGTTTTTTATTATATTGTGTGTTTTAATCGGCATGCTTTTATACATGTTTTACTTTCTAATTTGGCATGAAGTTATTGTTAATGGACTATTTTGTAGAGAGTCACGCCCCCAACACAGCGTAGCCCATCAACCAGATGAGAGGCAGGTGTGCAGCGGATACAGACAAAAAGGGACTGGTAACAGGTATCATCAGCAGAGAGACAGCAGAGACAGGTCGGAGAGGAGAGGACGCCAGAACGCCGGGCGCTGGGCACCGGGCGCCTATAGGCACCAGAAGACAGCGGACGTCGATGCTAGGATGGTAGACGGCGGTGGGCGCCGGGGATCAGGCATCACCACAAAAGTGACTTTTCTTTTTAGTTTTACTATTTTAAATGGTACCATCCTTTTAATGTAATAAATCTGTTTTAATGAAACCCTGATGGTCTTTTAACTCTGCTCCCTCCGATTTTAAAGAACCTGTGTGTTTTTAAAAAAAGAAATGGGCTTAAAGAGGGCTCAGTGGATTCTTTACTTCAAATGAATTCAGAACACAACTTAGCTGTAAGTCAGTTTTTATTGCTTTTGTTTACGGCACGATCTGCAGTTTCACTCTCAACCAAATTGTGTTAGGAAATCAATAAACATAGTAAAAGCAAATGCAAATTTCTTTAAAATGCTGCCAGCTGCAGTAGTGCAATACAAGGAGTGGTTACATATTTTACAACAGGAACTGTTCCATTGTGTCAGCATCTCAGATGTCTTTCAGCACATCTTGACTCTGTGGGTTCTCCAGCCAGGTTGGAGGCCAGCTGGCTTTGATGCTGGGTCTGTCCTTCAGACGGTTACAGTAGGCTGCCAGTTTAGGGTAGCGCTTTTCACATAACCTACAGGATGGAGAAAAGTTAATGTACCCAAGTTCATGCATTGCGAACGTTTGCCCCCGTGCCCCAACATTTGTTTTGTTGAGAAGAATCTTTAAGTCATTTAATCCACATACCCAAAATGGAAGATAAAACAGATGCCAGGATAAACGCACACATCAGCCAGTGAAAACGTCTTTCCAGCCAGGAAATCGCCTGAAGTCTAGAAGACAGAAAATAGGGAGATATGACCACATTCATGTACTGGTGGGCAGATTTGACAACCAGGATTCTCAGGTCAGCTGCTCACATTTCTTTCTCTATTAACCGCTAGCTGTGATGGATGCTTGTAGCCTACAGTAGCGTCTTTTAGATGGTGCAGTAAAATCCAATAAAAGAGGTGTGCATTATGTGAACTGTGTAGTGATACAATTTGGCAGTGGGTCACATGACATGGAAGCTGTTGGAAAAAAAAGCCACTGTCTTATAAAAAATATTTTTGCAAAATAAATACACATGAGCAATCAAAATAAGTGTGCTACATGACATCAGTTATTATATTATAATTTTCACCAATAACAAGTCAACCTGAAGAAACATTGTTTTTGTGTTAACCAAACAATAGGGTAAGTTGTTCATGGTCCCTAAATCACTGAGGTTTTTAGGAGGCGAGCTAACCTTCCCCCTGCTGCCAACACTGCATGAGACTGAGTAAGAGACGCCGCTGGGTGTCTCTGGAGTAAATGTCTGTTGGATATCCAAAGTAAATCTTTTTTTGTTCGAGGTATGTTTATTTATTTTTAGATTATACAAAACACAATTTGAGATACAGTTAAATATAGTCCAACAGATTCCAACACACAACCCCATCCCTTGCACCACAACAAATGTATAAAAATATACATCATATTAAGTATGATAAACAACAACTTGTAGAAGACACAAAAAAAACCACGAGTGAGTTCAGAAAAGGAAAAATAGTAATAAGATAGAAAATAAATATGAAGAAATTAGGGGAAAACAGATTTAAAAAACGATTGAACATTCCAGCTCACAAAGGTGATTTGACAACCACCTGGTTTGTTCACATTCACGTTTAGGTGTGGTCTAACCATATTCTGTTATAGGGGACATATATTTAACTATATAGTAATATATATGATGGCATAGTAATGTATGATATAGTAATATATGATTTCCATTTTAACCGCTTGCTGATCCAACTCGATCATACCAAATTCCACAGCCAACGCATCCTTCAGCTCTTTTTTGGAAAAGACCAGCTATTCCTGGTTTAAGTGAGGACAGCAGCTCGGCCTCCATGTCCATCATACCGCTCTGCTCAGCCTGTCCAGGCATGTTGCTAGCATTGCTGCAGTAGCGTGTGTCTTGCTAGTAGCGGTCTGCTCCATGTACTTGTATTTACGTAGGTAACTCGCCATTTACATGAGAAAAATAAAAAAGCAGAAAGCGGCTGAAGACTAGTTGTACTGTAGGTGGTTCCTGTATAATGATGTTGGTGTAGGGCACAAATAAGAAGTTATACCAAGCTTTTTGCAGAGCTCATCCAACACACGACCTGCTCCATTTTCTGCTCGCTAGCTCCCCGACATCCAAAAAATCTAACTTCACCGTGGTCCCAAAGTTCCTCTGCTAGAAGCGTAACCATGAACAATCCCCTGGCCCCGAGCACACAGTCCCAACCGCTAGCTGCATGGCTAACTGAGCTACCCACCTCATGGCAGCTTTAGCTAATAGCAGTTAGAACTCTGGTGATATGCTTTGGCTGGTGGTGGCTTTATATTTCCTGTGTATGCAAGTGGTATCAATCTCCTCATCAATCCTCAGCAAGAGAGCAAACAAGATTATTATCCAAAATTATCATGCTGTTAAAGTCTTAGACATGGATTTGCACTGTTCAGCAATTCCTGAACAAATGTAAATTCAGTTTAAAACCTTTCTCTGCACTTATGTAGCTTGTCTTTTTGTATATTTATTTATTCATTGATTGTCTTGAGGGTACAGTATTTGATAATCTTCAGGCTTACCTTCTCCAGGTAACCCTCCCACATCTTGATCTCATCAGTCAGACTCTCTCTGTTCCTCTTCAAAGCAGAGTCGTGTCTCTCTCCCTCTGGGATCCTCCAGTTGTAGGCAATGACATCAACTGAAAAATGTCGAAACAGATTTTCAGTCATGAAACAGCCACTCCAACACTCGTGGGCCAGTTGGCTCTGTGTCTCCTGCAGTCGAGGTTTGAGTCAGTCAGGGATTCATGTAACTTCGAACATATAAAGTTTGAAGCAGCCTATTCAGAACAACTGTAGTCACTTAACATCTTGTATTCAATTTATGAACATGTTGATGGTAATTACTGGAAAAGCGGCTCTCTTCTTTTTGCATCCCTCCTCAAACAATGAAGTGAGCCGTCTCATGACTTGAGCTTTGCACGCAAGCTGGCCTGAGCATGTGATGCTTTTGTGGGATTAACATTTGACCTTACAACATCACTCCCTGTTTTAAGGGATGCACCACATAGACCTGATGCACAGGGCCATGGCTCAATTATGTGATGTTATGGGAGTTGTTTTGAACAACTCGGGTCTCTTGAAGAGGGGGCAGTTGCTAAGAGCAATGTAGGGACCTTCAGTCCCTGAAGGCAGAGGTCAAGAAGCCATTAGATAAAACTTAACAACAACATCTAAGTTGCTCAGGTGTTGTAATCATATCATTAATATGCACGACTTATGGCGTCAATGTGTGTACCGTCAGGGTTAACATACTTATTTTCTGCTGAAGTGTGAGACCCTCAAACATGCGCTGGTACATCATTGCCAGTTCAGCGGGGGAGTCAGGGATCAGCTTGTTTCCCTGGGACTTGAACTGGTTCTGTTGTTGGAGACATGAAGAGAGAAACTATTGTGAACAGCTGCATGGAGCTCCGGTTTATTTTCCTCAGCCGTGTAGGTTGAGTATGTTTGTCTAGGAGGCATTGATAAACACAGAACAAAAGGAGCCCTCTAATTATTAACTCCAGCATCAAATATTATCTACGACTAAGCTCTTACCTCCAGGTACAGGCAAGCAGCGTAGGACTCATTCAGGACCTTGTCTCCATGTTTGAAGGCAGGAAGCTTTAACAAAGAAAGAGTGGAATGAAAAGTTTACATTTGACTATTATTTTTGTCACTAAAACAAATAAAAAATGGTGTGCATCAGGAAACGCAGGCTGACACAGTAAGATGATATGTATTATTTATAGGTAATGGTTAACTTACCTGTCCCCTGGGGTTCATCTTCATGACTTCCTCGGACTTGTGCTCCTTTTTATCAAAGGAGAGCAGTTTGTGGTTGTAGCCCTTCAGGTTCTTCTCCTCCAGAGCGATCATCACCCTCCAGCAGGGAGGAGAGCCGGAGCCCCACAGCAGAGTCATGTCCTTGGCCATGGTTTCAGAGTGAAGTGTTAAGCCTGACGGCGGCTGAAATTGTGACTGGTGGAAGAAGTGAGGAGTGAAGCTGGAATGTGGCAGACGCCTGTTTTATAACGAGCCCTGACTGACAGTTCGTGGCCTGATTGGTGCAAGTAAGCCCCATCCCATTTTTGTGTTATCACCCAGGATCTGTAATTCAAGACGGCTGTGATAGCTCACACCCTTTCCTCGCATGGCCACCCCTCTTCTTCCCTGTGTGTTAACTCAGGGCAGCACTACTTCATATTAAAAGTGTGCAAATGTATTACTTCTGCATTATTACACTTCTATCTGTTGAAATCAAGAGGCATTAGCAGAGTCAAACGTGGAGGAGGGACTTCTTTTGCTTTGCATTATTACTCTTTGCTGTCAGACGTGCATATCATGAGTCCAACACATTAATAATGCAATTTTGTGCACTGATGGTTACTCACAGAAACAGGTAACAACACATTAGAGATGTATTAGTTTCATGGTGAAAATAAATGATAAAACAAACATAAATAGGATAACAGTAGGTGTATAGTGCTATGATCCCTCAGTGACTTAAAGGTACAATTTGTACAAATTGTTGTTTAAAACATTACACAATGAATATCAGCAGAATGGAAAGAAATAGCAGTTTTTGTCACAACAAAGACGTCTGCGTATTGTGTTGCAGATATGTCTACTGAAGATAGCATGCTAACCAGCTAGCTTCAGTTTGTCCCGTCCCGTGATCCAATGATTTCCTGTTGCACGTTCACAGCGTCCTGATAGTGACTGTTGAAGACTCACAGTGACTCAGCACTTCTCACTCACCCCTGCACACACAGAGTGCTGGCACAGTCACTCAAATTAAACAATCATATCTCCACTGAAAGTAGTAGACACCACCTATGTCATAAATACCTACGCTCAAGAGCGACAGTGAAGGCGGCTCTGAGTAGAAAAATGTATTCATGGATTGTTCACATGCAATTAGCACTTTCTTTGTTCCTCTTTCTGCGACTCTGTCCCAGCACTCCAGATGTTGTGCGCTTGAATCGCTGCCCGAATCAACAGTTCAGTTAAGTTATCCATGTGTGTGGCAATAAACCACACTTCTGTCATGTATCTGATACAGTTTGCAGTCCCTGTCTTGTCTCTTTTTGGGGTGCTGCTGTGCTCAAAAGGACAACTTGCATGAAAGAAAGCTTCAGGAATCATATGAAAACCATGTGGGTGGTGCTGCTGAACCCTGTTCCCTCCAGCGAAACATTCAACTGCTGACCAAGACTATTTAAGGTTTCAGAAGTTTGCCCAAAGAAAAAAAAATTGCAATAATTTCTCCACATTTCAAGGACAAGTCAAACTGTAGTGCTTTTTGTTTTTTTGGGTGAGTGGACTGTTCACATTCCACTTCTTCATATCGCTTCATCTTCACTTTAAAATGGCCTCTGATAGCGATCTTTGTGTCTTTGTGCATGGTCCTTGTCTTTGTTTATCAGATTGACTTTGCTCGACTAGCATGACAATCATTTTATCTGTTGACAAAGCATAGGGAGGGATGAAAAGCATCGGTGACCAAGGTACAACTGGTTTTCAGGGCTTAAAGTATTCTGGCATCATGCCGGATTTCCAGCATGTGGCGTTTGTCCTACATTTAAAAAAAAAAACACTTTCGAGTTCATGAGTTCATCTGCCAATGATATGAGAGGAACACAACTCTCCCTCTCTCAAACTAACATTATTAGCCAATCAAAAGTGGAATGGGGCAGGTCTTGGAAAAATGTGCTTCAACCCACAATTGCCAAGTCCGCTAATTACAAGTGACTTTGGGCTTGTTTTTCTGTAAAGTCACTTGTAAATATTAGTAGTCGCAGGTTGCGGGTTTTTTGGGCTTGTTGTTAAAGTGTTGTTGCTTACTTGGGCTTGCTTCCAGCTCCATGAGTTGCAAGCGGATATATTCGATATGTTATTTAAATGCAGTACAGTTTGTTTTCTTGCTGGATCTGTCAACCACATCAAATGAGAGGGGTGGAGCCAAGGGATCCCCATGCACACAGGTCAGTCATGTCATGACTGTAGTTGTCATAATGATCTGATGACACCATTGGCCTTGTGACCACCTCCACAGAGGTTAAGTACCTGGATCTCCACACTAGCTAGTTGGACTATACCAGCCTAGTCAGATGAGCATGAACTGATGAAGCCTCTTGGATGAGAGGTGAAACATCTTGAAAGACATATAACCAAGTCTAGTTGTTTTCGATTCAATTTCCTTGAGATATGGTTTCATTATGTTCTTGTTTGAATGTGGACCATTGAAAACACGTTGTTAAAAATGTAAAGATATTTCAGATATTTTTTTATAGATATTTCAGAACTTCTTTTTCAACCAATTGTTATATTGTTGAATATGTTTTTATATTTGGTGTTTGAATCACCAAAGATGAGGATGGTGTTCTTCCTTGATCCTCTTCCTATTGTATTGTATGTCATATTGTTTTGAAGTCCTGGAACTAAGACAAAAAAGATCATAACATATAAAAACAATAATAAATACAATGATACAATGCAATACATTTCTGGATTTAGGGTGATATTTATGTGTGTGTGCAAAGTGAAATAATCTCTTTTTTTTGTTTTTATCACGACCCGATAAGTCGCTTGTTTTGGGCTTGTTTTCATAGGCTTGCTTGCTTGTTTCTCTCGAGAGTTCTGGCAACACTGCTTCAATCGAGTCCTATGCTGCATAGATGCCCGAGCAGAGACGTCACGTAGAAGAGTAGGATGGAGAGCAAGTTCATGAAGCCGGTTTTGTCTGTATCTCTTTTATTTTGTTGCCCAGTTGTGTTCTTGTTTTTGTTGCTGTTTGAATGTATCTTTTTCAATAAAGCAATAAGAAAAAGAAGAAGAAAAAAAAAGTTCATGAAGCCTAGGGAAGATGCTCTACTAATTGATAAAAGGATTTAAAAATAAATGGTGCTGGGCGTGGATAGAAGAAATAGGGAAAGATGGTAAGCCTTCTGGTAGCTGGTGCAAGAAGTTAAGAGAAGCAGGTGCTTGCTTCTGCACTTTGTGCTCAAGGAAGCGAATATATGCAACTAGCAGTAAAAAAAAAAAAAAAGCGCTACCACATCAAGAATCAGACCCGCTCATAGAGCAGCTGTTCGCACTCTCCAACACACAACACGATTACCAGGAGCAACAACTAGGTGTGGGCGATACTTCAAATTTTGGTATCGATCCGATACTAAGTAATTACAGGGCTAGTGAACCTGAGTGAGTGGAGTGAGAGAGGTGGAGAGGAGCACTGCACATAAGGACTGAGAGAGGTGCTGCGATCACACAAACTCTGTGAAGAAATACAAGTGATTTCCTGAACTTACAGAAGAGAAACTACAACAAAAATATCGATCTCATCGAGCTAGTATCGATCGGATACCAATACTCACCTTGGTATCGATACTATCGATATTTGGATCGATCCAGCCACCCCTAGCAACAACCACAGCTGACGCACCGGCATCAATGACTGACCATGTGTGTGACTCGAAAATATGTATGTGCACGTTCATCGCAGAACACCATTTGTCTTTCAAGCTCTCCCAACCCCTGATGAATTTATGCAAAAAAATAGCTGAAGACAAAATTGCTCTGACAAAACTGTCTATATCTAATCAGCATGCCAGCTTTTTGAACACACTGGATAACATCATATAACATTAACACTAGCATAAAAGATTACAACCATTTCTTTTGAATAAAGCAATTATGGAAATGTTGTAATATAGACTTACAGAATTATCTACAGTTCATTGTTGCACTTTAACTATTTACAAATTGTTTTTTCCAAATAAATGGTGCATATCTTGTTTAAAAAGTGATTCGATGTCCTTTTCCATATACCCTCAACTGAATGGTTGCAAATCAAATCTTATTCTTCCAATGCCCGATTGAATTTCCCATACCCTTATAAGATTGTCAGCAGAGGTGTAGTGAACAGGGGACGTGGGAGTACAGAGTCCCCCCACTTCTTCCAGTGTGATCTAAAAATATTGATAATTTTTAGCCTTATGTGTGTTCATACATGCATATAGTATTCTTTGTGATGCTGTCTTAAGAATAGCGTTCCCCCACTTAAATAATCCCCACTACACCACTGATTGTCACCTTGTGATTGTAGGTCATCTTATAACCTGTCAAGGCCAAAACCTAGCAGAAAAACTTGATATTAAAAGTATCTTGAATGCTCCATGTGTTACTACCGTATTGTAGTGAGATGGAGTACTATCGGCGCCTACTGGCCACCTGACCTTTCTTGTTATTGCAGTTTCAAAAGGTCCACTCTAATCTGCAATCATTTCCGTATAATGCCCAGCACAGGACGACAAATCTGGTGTTTTGTAAAGTCTAATTTTCACCTACTTTCCCACTTTTTTTCCCTTTTTTTTTGTAATAGCACACATTTAGTTGTGTAAGCTCATTCTCTGCATGTAATAATTTATTTATGCATTGGAAAGTTTTTTAGTCAGTGTGGCCATATGGGGACGTAACAAAGGGTAACTCCACTAATTTACCACATGAACGTGTGTTTACAGGTCCTGGGGAGTACTACTGCATGTGTGGAAAAGATAGTATAAAGCCTTTTGTGGCTCCCCAGGAAGCTGCATATAATATTTTAAGTTCCGTTCAGTGATGTCACCAGAGAAACATCCACAACATTCAACAGGTTGTATTGGATAAAAGGGCCAAGTTCGACAAGGAACACGATGTGACATCACAGAAGTCTTGTTGTGCTGCTGTTCATGAGTGTAGGACCTGAACCTGACCTCAAAAGCATGTAAAATGTCTCTACATAGTGGATGTTCACATCTGTTTTGTAATTAAAGTGATGCTCACCAACATATAGTACAGCTGTTGTGAATTTCTAAAAGATGTTGTGCATTCTACAAACAATGCAAATCCATGGATGGGATGCAATATAGAAGCCTCATCTCACAGAAGTGCCAGAACTGAGCATGGGCCCAAAGAAACATCCAACAGGTGTTATCAGCGCAGCTCTTACAGATGGTAAAGAGAAGTTAAGCATTCTATACTAATGCAAAAAAATGCACTCATTTATGCAGTGTAACTGCAGAGCCAACATACCGGTTTACAATTACATGTTTGTTGTAGTTGACTTTAATTAGTACAACAAATAGGTTGAATCCTATTAATCCAAACTGACTGAAGTAGAAGATGAAACATTCATTTATTCCTGTTGTCATAGTAACGTGTACACGTACTAGTCAACAGATTAATGTTACATGTGCAAGCCATGTATATTGGAAACAAAAATTGCCATCGCAACAATATCACAAGGTCCACATTTTTATGCTGCCTGCCTGTAAACCCTATAAGCCTGTGTTTACCAGCTAATTTAAAAAAAGAAGAAGAAAGATCTGGCGGAGACATGCCTAATAAACATAAAATAAACTAAATCTAAAAGTTAGCTTGACAACAATAAAAGAATCATTTCTGCTGTTGCAACAGCACACAGGTAATCACAACCTTTACATTGTCAGTAAAATAAAAAAAGCTGTATCTGGCAAAATATTTTTGTGGAATCGATCCAAGACTGTGTGAGAACCTCAGAACTCTTTGAGTTTGTCCTGTCCCTTAGTGTTCTCCAGCCAGTGAGGCGGCCAGCTGGTTTTGATGCTGGGCCGATCCTTCAGCAGAGCGTAATACTCTCCCAGTGCTGGGTAACTCTCAGCAGGCAACCTACAGAACAGAGAGTAGGAATGTCAAGCCATACATCTACAGATCGCTTATGTCGGTGCAACTTCTAGAAAATTCTCCTACTGACCCAAATCTGAAGAGATAGGCAACAGTGGGGAAGACGGTCACGTCCGCCAGTGAGAAGGTCTTTCCAGCCAGGTAGGAGCCTGAGCCCAGCTTGAAACAAAGAAGTAGAAAATACATCATGTTTGAAGACGTCAGTTCATGTTGACATCGTGTGTGTTTACAGAGCATACTCTACCTTTTTCAGGTAACCCTCCCAGAGCTTCAGTTCAGTGGCCAGAGCTTCTTTGTTTCTCTTCATAGCTGAGTCATGCCTCTCTTCTTCAGGGACAAACCACTCGTAGTAGATAACTGCATCTTAAAAAAGAAAACACACACACACACATTAATATATTCAGAGGTTCACTGGGTCTATGAGGTCATTCCCTTGGCATAACTGTATGTAACAGCCTTTCAAACATGAGTAATTTATTGTTTAAAAACAAGCCCGCTATACTCTATATACCCGCTATACATTTTTCTTGCTATGACTTATGAACCCTTCAGACTGAATTATGGAATATGAGACGGACTTCTTGTAGCTGAATCATGGAAAATGAGAACTGTTCATGTTTTGCTTTTGTATCAAGCAGCGACATAGATGTGGCCGGATATGTCTGACTTATTTTGCTTTACTTGACATAGCACATGTGACCATTGTGCGCACGTACAATGCGATGCTGATGCCCAGGCCCTTAATACGAAGCAAGAGGCAATTTTGTTTGGGGGTGTTTGTATGTTTTTTTATCGCAGCCTGGAGGTCCCATACACTGCGGTTAAAAGGGGTTTAACCTGTCTGCTGAGGGGATTTCAATATAATCGTCTTACTGAGTTTTTCGCAGAAGGCCAGTCCCTCAAACATGCGTTGGTACATCAGTGCTTGTTCTGCTGGGCTGTCTGGGATCAGTGCGTTTCCCTGGGACTTAAACTGACTCTGAAAATCAAGACAAGGTACACTTCTTAATGTTGAATTTAGCACTATTATTCAAACTATAATTATGTGTAAACGTTCTTGCTGAGAACTCGTATCCAAGTTGACTCACCTCCAGGTAAAAACAGGCAGCATAGGAGTCATTCACGATGTTGTCTCCATGTTTGAAAGAGGGAAGCTTCAAAATAAAACAAGTTATTATCATACAGTATTATATGTACTTGGTTATTATGTGAGTGAGACAAACTGTTCAAGGGCTAATTATTATCAGTCTTATCATAAACCTTAATGCTACTGGGAGCTAATTGTGAAACCTGCTGAGCTCTATTACACAAGGACTTTATAACAAACATGGCGACCAGTTGTCTGTTAAGAATCTGTGCCTGCAGTGTTTCCCAAATCAGTCCTGTACAAATGTACCGCCAATTAAGGTAATGAACTTGATTGGTCAGGTTCTCAGAGCCCTGAACCATTGAAGGTGTAGACTCACAGACGCCAAACTACCATAAGAATCCAGCCATTACATCTTATCTTGTTTAAAGGTGAAATACACCCGGACAAACTGACGAACTGATCATTTAAGTGACACTCAAATACTTCTGTTAACATCTGCATGCTGTTAGCACACCTGTAGGACCCGTTATCATTGCTTGGTAGTTTCCGTCCCCTGTGGTGCGTTTGTGTGAAAAGCACTTGGGTTAGTAATAGACTTCATTGAAGATCGATTTCCTGATAAAACAAAAGCGTTTTGGTGTTTTCAATTTGAGCCGAATTTAAATTCACACCCATGTGATTCGTCTCTAGCATTCCGTCATGTTTCAATAAGTATACATTTTGTAGGTAAGCTGGAAAACATTGCATAGATAACGTTTTTCATGGAATTTGGCGTTGCCTTAAACATAAAAGCACGTCCGGTAGGGGTTCTATAAATGGTGGGACTGCAGGTTGCAGTCTATAAATACGTTATGTTGGCTGTAAGAGAGACGGTACCTGTCCTCTGGGGTTTATATCTAACACCTCCTGGGACTTGTGCTCCTTTTTATCAAAGGAGAGCAGTTTGTGGTTGTAGCCCTGCAGGTTCTTCTCCTCCAGAGCGATCATCACCCTCCAGCAGGGAGGAGAGCCGGAGCCCCACAGCAGAGTCATGTTCTTGGCCATCGTCTCAAATTTAACAGCCTGAAGCCGGAGCCTTCTGATGGAAACCGAGTCTGAAGTGACAGCGACTTGAACCAAGTAGAAATGGACGTTTGCTTCTCTGGTAACACTTCATGAGGCTCTCACGTCATAATAAAGCGTGCACTGCCACTTGCTGGTCAGGAGGAGGTACTACACCTGTTTCACTTAATTTTCCGTTCTCAGAGGTTTTCATTTAAACCTCACATTTCGTTGTTTTAAAAATTGTTTGGTCCGTAGAAAATACATTTACAGAGTTTTTCAGTCTGTTTTTTTTTTAACTAACTTACAGACATACAGTATCATGGTGAAGGCATTGTGTTAAAGATCCTTCAGGATTTCAGGTCCCTGCAGGCTGGCCAGCCATTG